>JADAXU010000136.1:1800000-2124154 GCA_018340775.1 Taxus wallichiana var. yunnanensis
AAGTAGTAAGTCCCACACTATGATAAAGTCCCATGTTGCTCAAATTCATGAATCTTCTTGATTCGGGGTTGGGTGAAATTTTGAGCACCAATAGTTCGCACGCCAGTGGGATTGTTTGGTAAAAATGTAATTTTTTTAATGATATTGGTGTGTGGACTAGTAAATATCATGCCCTTGGAGGCATATTTCAACACATATGGTGAATCTTGAGTTTAAATATACTAGTTTCAATAGCTAAAGTTACCATTATTATAAGAAGGATTCAAACAAAACAAATTGCATCAATTAGTGAACCTTTTGAATATTTACGAGTTATTAGTGAGGAGAAGAAGAAGAGGTAGAGAAATTAAAAGATCACCATATCCTCTAAATAGAACTATTTCTAATCCATATTTTGGTAGGAGTTTTTCTATCTTCTAGGATTTTGAAACCTATTCTATTCATGGTACAATAAAGAAAATTTTGCTTTCTCATATTTAATGGTGGTAGTATTTTAAACTCTTAATTCCCAACATGATTTACCATTGTCTATACTTAAAAGTATTCATTTTTTCATTGGTGAAAAAAACACTACCCTAGTTGATCATATTCAAGATATTTATTATGTGTATTTAATTCATCTAGTTATGAAAGATGGTGTTACAGATAAACTTATTACTTCTTCACTTAAAGGTAAACACTTCGATGGTACATAAGTTGTATACCTTCTTCCATCCACAACTAGGATGATCTTGAAAGAGATATATATCAAAACTTTGAAGAGAAAACAAAAAACATCTCCCTATTATAGAAGTTGAGAGCTATAAAAAGGTCCCCCAATGAGCTTATGGTTGACTTCAACTTTAGATTTTAGAAAATGTAGGACAAAAATCCAATCCTCTTGAGACCAAATCTGCAAGGCTCTTTCGTTTACTTATTAAGATCTCTAAATACTGATATTGTATTAATGATACAATCTATGGGTGATATCGAATTACTTGATATATATATATATATATATATATATATATATATATATATATATATATAATCACCATTAGGTCTGAAAATTGTTTAATAAAAAATGGAAAAATAACCCTTTGATTACCTATACACTTATTCCTTGAATTACCTTAAGCTACACAATCTTGCATTGCCCCCATTCCGAGGAAATTTCCAATCCACTTCCTTCAAATCTTATTCTCCTAAAAATAAAAGGATGATGATGAAATAAAATCCTTGAGAAAATAATTATCAAATAAATTTATTTCAGTCAAAAACAACAAGCACAATCCTATAGAAATTACCTGGGTCCTAACCAAGGACAATCTTCAAACCAAAGATTTAATCAAAATTATCATCCCTATAGAGACCAATATCCAAATCAAATGTATGGGAAAAATTATCACAATGAAATATTGCAAGGTCAAAATCTATATCTTCCCTTTAGATAATCACTCATCCATAACCACTTCCTATTGCTAGCTCAATTAAGGCTCTTGTTCTAGTATAATATAATGTGATATAAGAAACAAAGTGGTGTTATCCATCCAATCAACCACATGATTAGTATATTCATACAATTACATTTCAAACTCAGGCCTTTATGGTTCAAAATTATTCTAGTTAGCAAGAACCATTCACAGAAATAGTCAATCCTAATATGGAAAGATCTTAGGAAGTTAACCCTAAGATTGATTTCATGCTTTTTGGGGTTGATGAGTTTTGTGCAATGAACAAGTTGTGGTGAGTTCCAATAGAACTCATGCTCATGTTGTTGATAATACAAGGTATAAGAAGAGAGTGTTAGATACCCATACTTCATATTCTTCTAATGAAGAGGATCATCTTCATAAGGATAAGGATATTGGGTAAAATTTAGATAATAACAAGATCCCCGATTTTCTAAAGCATATCTGGCTCAATAAAAAAGTTGTTCCTCAACCAAAGGTATCTATCACAACATTGGAACAATCAAGAAAGGAGAACATAACACCTTCAATGCACAAATCTAATGACATTCCTTTCAAAATTGTTGAGTAAATGAGGAAAACAAACATGAATGTGACAATGTGGGATGCCCTAGCTATTCCATCATAGAGAGATATCCTACATGAGGCCCTATAGAAACTTTCCTCACTCTAATCCAACTATTCAAAAGGCACATCCTGCACTCAATTTATGCTAATCAAAGGGGGAATAAGTAAGAAAATATAAGAAGACCCCATCCTTTTATATGCCTTTTATTGTAGGAAAACACTTAGTTCAGTAATTGGATGACTAACTCAGAGGCTAAGTACTTATGTAATTCCTAAGAATATTTCTAATATCTTAGGCCTTGAGTAAAATATGATTTGTAAAGGTGTTTTTCAACTTGATGGTTCAATAGTCAACATCTTAGGAGTGATCAATGATCTTGTGTTAACTCTTCATGCTTGTCCAAGTCTAACCGAACAAAAGATGTCTCATTGATTTATCTACCTACTTTATTTTTCGTATGCTTGTTAAGGGACTTTACAGCTAAAGTGGGTGGATATTTATCCTCATATTGGTCTTATATGATCCTAAAAACTAGATATGGTACTAGGTTTACCATCCAAGAATAACTAATATTTTCCTATCACATTGAGTCTTATGACCCTGCTCTTCTCTAGTCTAATTGTCTTTTACATTAAGACCAAGAGCATGCGTTAGTTACAATTGAGAAACCTACCTCTCATTGTGAAATTCCTAATCTCTTGTTAGGTGAATGAACTAAGGAGCATTATTAATTTGGCCCATATGACATAACTATAGAAACCGGGCTTGAAATGCACTACATTCATAAAGAAGAGTTCATCACCCCTATACCACTTAAGTAATAAGATCATACTTATGGATTATGGAAAACATATTTAATGCTTCTAGAATTAGAAATGGATTTGGGAAGATCTTGTATTGATTTCTCCAATGGATGAGAAAATATTTTTCACCCACAAGTTGCAATTTACTTGTTCTAATAATGTAGCATACTATGAGGCATTGGTTCATGATCTACATATTGTGGAAAAGAGGAAAATCAAAACCTTGCATATTTTTGGGGATACAAAATTAGTCATCCACCATGTGAAATAGAAACATTCGACCAAGAATAATCTTCTAAAATATTATAAGCATAGATTTTGATATCTCTTGAAGATCTTTGATGTTATTAATCTCGAAGTGGTGCCAAGAAAATTTAACAAAGAAGTAAACCAAATGAAAACCTTGGATCAGAATTTTCTCCAGTTGAAGACCTCTTACAAGGGAATTAGAAATATATTAAGTTATTTTTTAGGCCATAAATTTGAGATAATAAAGTTAGCTGGCATGTATTTGATAATGATGAACAAATTGTCTAGTTTATCTATAATGAAGTTGAGTTTTCCTAAAAATGCAATTTAATTTGCATAACTATGGTGATCAAATTATTAAGCTAACGATAAAAACATGCCTAAGGGATTGTTCACTCTCAAACATATTTTTAGTCCTAATGATGAATTCATAGGAGAAGAAGAGAACATAATAATAAGGCAAGAGGAGTGTCAACTAATCACTATTGCATAATGTAAGGAGATATTAATTGGAAAGGTGTGTGATGAAGATGAAAAAAGGATTTTATCTTCTTATGTAAAAGGTATAATGATATATTCTCATGGAACTATGAAGATATAAGGGTTTTTTACCTTCTCATTACTCAACATTCCATAGATCTTAACCCTACTATCAAGCCAACTAGATAATACAAAATTCCTAGTAATCCCAATATAAATCCCCTCGTGAGGAAGGAATTATCCAAGATAATTAAGGAAAAAATAATATTTCTATCAAATACCCTAGCTCAATGGAAAATATAGTTTTGGTGAGGAACAATATTGGAGAAATCAAACTTTGTGTGGAGTTTAGGGATTTGAAGAAAGCTTCCTTAAAGGATCATTATCCAATACCATTTATGGAATAAATTTTACAAATTGTAGTAGAAGCGAAAATATTTTCCATGTTGGATGGCTACTCAAGTTTCAATCAGATCAAGGTTAGAAAAGAGGATAAATTCAAAATTGCATTTACAACCAAGTGGGGAATGCATACATATTAAAAATTCCATTTGGTTTAGAAAATATAGGTGCTACCTTCCAAAGATAATTGGACATCGATTTTAAATGGTATATCAATGATTTCATCCTTTTCTACTTGGATGATATCACCATTTTCTCAAAGGAGAGTAAAGACCATATCAATCATCTTGAGAAATTATTTAAGAGATGTAAGGAATTTGGGGTGTCTCTTAACCCCAAGAAATGTATTTTTACAACTCCTAGGGAAAAGATCTTGGTGCATATTATTTCGAAGGATGGTATTCTCATTGATCTTGAAATAAAATCATCCATTATTTCTCTCCTTTATAGGTCACAAGAAGGCTCTATAATAATTCCTTGGAAAGATTAACTTTGTTAGGAAGTTCATTCCTAATTTTGTAGGATTGGTTAGACCTATCACCCTAATGCTCAAGAAAGATTCAGTTTTCAAATGGAAAATAGAAGGAAAAGAAAACTATCCAAGATCAAACTATAAATTGCTCAAACTCCCACACTTATCAATCCTTACTACTCTAAAGATTTTATACTATAGATTAAGGTTTAGAGAAACCAATGGATTTCTTCAGTAAAACAATGAAGGATTATGAATTGAAATATAATCACATAGAGAAACAAGTATTTTCCATCATGACATATATTAATAAATTTAAGAGTGTGCTTTCCACTAATCACATTATAGTGTTAGTTTTGTATCCCAAAGTGTGATAGAATTCATTAGGGGAGAAAACATTAGTGAGAAAATAGATAGATATGTGGCTAAGATAATGGAATATGATGTAACTATCAAATCCAAAAAGTTGGTAAGAGGTGGATCACTTTGTGAGTAGTTGGAATTGGATGCTCAAGACGATCAAGAAACCTATTTCTTTATAGACAAGGACTTCCACATAACACCAAAGTTATGCAAAATAAAGGAAATTAATATGATGGCCATAAATAGATTGATGAAATGACTATATTATTATCCACTGAAACATATCCTCCCGGCCTAAGAAAATAAAGAAATAATTTGATTTTACAATCAATTATTTATGCATTTATTGATGGGATTCTCTTCAAAAGGAATATTTATGGAGTGTTACTAAGGTGTATTGAAGGTGAATAAGGTATTGGAAAAATTCCACAATAGATTCTTTAGTGGGAAATTCTTTGTAGGCCACTTTATGAAAATTATAAAGGTAGGATACCTTTAGGACACAATATTTTCTGATGTTTATCAATGGGTTAGAAAATGTAGATAATGTGATTTCTTCACTTGTAAAAATATGTTGGATTCCCTTCCACTTTACCCAATCCAAGAAAACCAACCCTTCTCTGAATGGGATCTTGACTTCATTTGAATGATTAATCCTTTGTCAAATACTAGTAACAAATGTGTGTTAATAATAACTGATTACTTTACCAGATGGATAGAAACTATGGCACTCAAAGAAGTTATTTAATCAACCATCCTTGAATTTATTGAAGATATTGTTGCAAGGTTTGGAGTTCCTCAAACAGCTTATTTTTAACAACTTAAAATCCTTTCTATGCACTACGATTTCTTACTAATATCTTTAACTTGGAATTTAAGCGAAGATTTATTCTAATTACTACCCTTAAGGTAATGGTTTAGCAGAGTCTACTAATAAGAACTTGATCAAAATTATGAAGAGAAAAATGGATATCAACTAGAGGAAATGGTATATTAAGGTGAGAAATTTCTCTCGGGATGATAGAATTACATCTAAGAAAGAAATTATAAAATTTCCATACAAACTTGTATATGGTAAAGAGGCCGTAGTTTCCCTTATCTTTAGAGTTTCCTTCATTAGAGATGGCCCAAAAATTGAAATTAAAGAGTTAAGATAAGATAAAAATTAGAATGAAAAAACTAGTTGAACTTGAGGAATTGAGGGGTATACCATGATCAAATTATAATAACATTGGAGGTTGACCAAGCTATGGTTTGATGAAAAATATAGCGCTCGGGGTTTTAAAGTAGGTGATATTTTCTTGAAATATGATACAAATAGAGATAAAATAAGAATCCATTTGAAGTTTTATGCATTGTAGAGTGGATTGTACATCATAATTTCTTTAAAGAGGCCAACTCTTTCAAGGTGTGTAACCTTGATGGAAATGCATTGCAAATCCCAGTCAATGGGATTTATCTTAAGCATTCCTATTAAGTTGTTTGTTTCACCTTATACATATTAGATTAGTTTTTAATCCTCTAGGTGCTCCTCAACACATTGTTTTTTTAGTAGCGTAGTTTTAATTTCCTAATTGCTTTGTACAGTATTGTTGTTGTCCTTGGGTGGCAATTTCTAGTTGCGTAAGATATTTATGCGGGACTCCAAAGAAGATATGTTCATGGAATCTCAAAAAAATGTGGTGGAAGAATATTTTAAACTCATTTTCCCACTCTCATTAAAAATTCTATTTCAAACAACTTTTATGATCACAATGATCAATCTAGGTAGAAAAAATCAATGATAAGTTCAAGAAATGCTCCATGAAGGCTCAAGGATAAGATTTTCATTTTTAGATCAAATTTTCAAATTTTTGGGCTGACCGCACACCCATTGGATGCCTCAAGGTAACAAATCATATATCTAGTAGGTAGATGACCCCATAAATTCACCAAAATGTTATCCAAAATACACCCATGCTATTTTCACAACTTACACAATGAACTTTGAACTTAGACACCCTTTTTGGGCATTGGTAGGACTTTTCTAAGAAATTATAGTTTTACAAGTGAAAATAGTAGGAGGCCTCCCGAGAACCAAAATAAATCCTATCAAACTAAGGGATTCATAAAACACTCATTCAAATTTGTGAACTTTACAAAATTATAAATTAACTCCTAATATCTGCCCTCTCTACATGAACATGTGGCACTTTTAGGGATACAAAATCAGCACCTAGTAATGCAGTCTTGTGGGAAACTACAAACTTTGTTTGGAGGTCATTGGCCTGATCAAAATATGAATACATAACACATGTTGGGAGCTCGGGATGAAAAAAATAGTCTCAAAGGCTTGCAATTTGTAGTTGTAAATTATGAATTATAATCAAATGATCGAAATCCCTATCTAATCCTTGAATTCCATGTGAAATATTCTCAAAGGTTCAAACAAAAATTTAGCTCGCAATACTATTGTAAATTCCACATCGAGACTTGAGCCACCTTTTGTAATTTTGTTTAAAACTTCCCTCTATGCCACCAATTTTGAAAAACTTAGGATTGTTAGAAAGGTTTCATCATGAAATTAATTTTGTATTAAAAATGAAGAAATTGGTGGAGTTTGGTGGGTGAAAAGGAAAGGAACATTCCTAGCAATTGAAGTTGTAGTTCCAGGTAGCTCAACTATCTAATGTAATGGTGAATGATTCCCATACCTTTTATTGCAAGAAAAAGGATATGGGGAATGGTCTTGCAAGGGTACCCATACTTGCTTTTCAATCATGTAGTGCTTGTTGGTGGTGGTTGAAAATTGGAATCCAAGTTTCCCCTCTTTCCCCTTTTATCTCTCCCATTTTCTATATATTTAGCAGATGGTGCTCATTTAAAGTGGTTGGACCATCTCATAATACAAGGAATCATATCAAAGTGTTGCATAAGTGTTTTCAAGTAATATGCATTAGATTTAGATTCTTTCAATGTGTTTATTCCTTCTTCCTCTTGTGTAATACACTATCCATCCTTATAAACAAATAAAATTCATGTTTTTTTCTTGTTTTCTACCCTATCATTTGCTTTATTGTATGTTCTTACCTCTTCATCTATTCAGAGGTATGTTGCGTGTTTTTTCACTTTGTAGGGTTTATTTATGTTGTGTTTTACATGGAAGTGAAAGGAAATATGTTTTTATCTTTAGTACTGATGTTTTCCCTCTTCATCATCATCTCCTCTAATTTTTCCATTGTTGAGAGTGTCTTTCCCCCTTTTCTTTGGTATCGTTACATTTTTAGCTTAGGATTTCTCTTTCATGCATCTCCCTCTCTCCTAGGTGCCCGTGAATTCTTAGATTAGGATGAGATAGTTTTGTATGTAGTTATAGGAATAGATTTAGTAATATGAATATGTAGAGGAAGTCAACCTTCTCCAGAGATCTTTCTCAAGCCGTAAGTACCACACTTGCAGATAGTCCCATGTTTCCTCAAAATCCTAAATCTTCTTTATTCAAGGCTAGGTGTAATTTTGAGCTCCAAGCAGTTCCTTAGTGTCGTAAAGGTTGAAAATATCCCGTGGAGTAGTAGCTTTGTTAATTTATACCTAATTTTTGGACTTCTCATTCCTTTGTTCTATGGGTTAGGAGAACCCACAGAACATTACAATAATGCATTCCACAAAAGACCGAATTAGTGTCCTGTTGCTTTTCCTGAGTGAAAATATGACTATGTCCTTTTGATTAGTTGTTCAAAATTATATGGAGTATAATTTTTCACAATAGGAGAAAATCTATTCAAGAAAAGGTTCCCTATTCACTATGATTTTCTTATGTCCTCTTCATCTTGCTAATTTAACCTACACTACATTGTATGGTTATACTATGACAATCTCCATAATGTTTACTATTGGTGTCAAACCGCAGCACTTTACGAGTGTCGCAACACGATGGGTTGAGACTCTTTGTGCAATTGCATAACATGGAGCTTTTCCCAAGTGTGGGACCTTGCGAAATCGGAAAAGCTCTCCGGATGAAGGCTGGTTCCTATTCCTCTGTTCAGATGCACACGTAAAATGCAGAGGGTTTACTCAAAACCTAAAGTAACTTTCCAAGGAGACAGGGTAAGAAGATGTATAAAATAAAACCTAAACTACAAAGGTGATGCACCGAGGAATGAAGAACACCTGTCTTGCCAATAAACACAACCATAAAAAATGCAATGCAAGATCATGCACAGATAACCAGATTCACAGTGAAAGATCAGGAGGATGTAAATGAACACAGAGAGGGTTGAGAATCATCCACAGACATGCATTAATTTGCTCCAAAGATTGATACAACACACTGCAAAATGCCAAGAGGCAAAGTTGCATTACAGTTTCAAATGGGAGGTTTGAACTCCACAAGTTTACCTGCCAAAGAGAAGAAGGGAGGGGAAAAACAAGAATGTCCAACCTTTAGAAAGAAGCCCCTCCTTACAATTTATAGGAAGAATGAGAGAGAAAAGAGAGAGGAATTCCAAAACTACCCCAACCACCTCTAGGTTGCATTTAATTCATCTCATTATGATGGTAGGTGAGAACCCCAGCGAACCCAAAAGTGGCGAACTGTATTTTGCATTTTTAAGAATTTTTCTCACCCAATTAAAGATATCCAGTCGTAGTTGGATAGAGTACCTTGTAAGCTTTCCAAAAATTCCAACCTTACATGAATTCGAGCTCCCAGTCAAAAGTTATAGCCGTTTGAATATCTGCGTCGGGGGCTACTTCTGTCAGCGCTCAAAATGTTGCGCCTCCTGGAGGTGCGCCATAGGCGCATCCATGTGTGTGTCGACATCCTCTTACATGTGCCAAGGCAAAAATTTTCCTGTCGACACTCCGTGTTGTGTGCCATTTTTGTGTGCCAAGGGCGCATCCTTTTCTCTGTCAACACTCCGTGTCGTGCACCATTTCTGTGTGCCAAGGGTACATCCTTTTCTCTGTCGACACTCCGTGTTGTGTGCCATTTCTGTGCACCAAGGGTGCATCCTTTTCTCTATCAACACTCTATGTTGTGTGTGCCAAGGGCGCATCCTTTTCTCTGTCGACACTCCGTGTCGTGCGCCATTTCTGTGCGCCAAGGGCACATCCTTTTCTCTGTCGACACTCCATGTCATGTGCCATTTCTGTGCACCAAGGGCGCATCCTTTTCTCTGTCGACACTCGTGTCGTGCACCATTTCTATGTGCCAAGGGCACATCCTTTTCTCTGTCGACACTCCGTGTCGTGCGCCATTTCTATGCGCCAAGGGCACATCCTTTTCTCTATCGACACTCCGTGTCATGCGCCATTTCTGTGCGCCAAGGGCACATCCTTTTCTCTGTCGACACTCCGTGTCGTGTGCACCATTTCTATGCGCCAAGGCGATAAATGTCAGGGATTTGAGCTTCTTTGATTTCTATAATCTTCTGCTTGTCTATATCTACCTGGGGGAAGATATATACAACAATTTGGCGACTCAATGGGATTACCTGCCTGCTAGGTAGAAGATCAGTGGCCTTTTAGCAATCCGTTGGGCATGGAGTCATAAGCAATAACTTGAAACCTACCTGATATCTTGTCCCAACCTGATATCACAACCCCTTCTTCGAGAGCATGCTTTGAACTATAGAAATCCAACCTAGAGCAACAAAACTTGTGCCAAAGCACTTAGGGAAACAGAAACCTAACTACAACAAGACAATGTGCATATGCACTTAGAGGAATTGAAATCTAGGCTAATATTTACAAGGGTAAACCTTTTCCTTTTAGTAGTAATGTTTAAGATGGATTCCGTTAACCGGAATCGGGAATTCTTCTCTATCCAATGTAGACAATTGGAAGGCATTACTACTTTTACACCCCGTGACCATGTAGGGGCCACTCCAAATGGCATCAAACTTGGAATGCCTTCCTGGCTTTTCCCGATCTGCATCCCATTTCAGAACTAAATCCCCTTCCTGGAAGGTCCTTGCTCTTGCTTTCTTATCAAACCATCTTTTTACTAAGGCCTGATCTTTCTCAATTGTTTGAACTGCATGTTCTCTAATTTCTTCCAATTCCATCAACTCTGCATACCTAGCCTCCATTGGTTCGAACTCAGCCAACTCCAACTGCTTCATGAACTCCAATGTAGGCAGTTCTAATGATATAGGCAATACTGCCTCTTTTCCATAGACCAACTTGTAAGGGGAATTACCTGTAGACCTCTTTGGTGTTATTCTGTTAGCCCATAATGCTGATTTTAGCTTGGTATGCCATGTTCTTTGATTTTCATCTAGAGTCCTCCTGATGATTCTTAGCAAATTTTTGTTTGTGGACTCTGCCTGTCCATTACCCTGTGGGTAATAATTGGAAGAGGTGCTCAAGTAGATTCCATTCTTGACAGCCCATTCTGTAATCTTGGAACCTACGAATGCCAATGCATTGTCGATATGATAGTGGCGTGCACACAGAACTCCGGTCATTATTCCGCATAAAATTCTAGTATATTAAACTCACTTGCCTCTTTGAGCACTCGCGCCGGTCCACTTGGTGAAATAGTCTGTTGCTATGAGAATCCACTTGTGGCCTTGGCTCGAGTTTGGGTTGATGACTCCGATGAAGTCCAATCCCCATTGCGTAAATGGTTGGTCAATGAAAATTGGGTGCAATGGGAGCTGCTAATCTTTCTTTTCTTGTGAAGAGTGCACATTTCTTGCACTTTCTTATCCATGTATAGCTTGCCATCAAGACTGCCGGCCAATAATACCCTGCCTTCATTATCTTGAGAGAGTTACTCGTGGGGAAAAATGTCCTCCAGAATCTCCATTGTGAAAATCTCGTAACACCCTCTCAATTTGACCTGTCCCAATGCACCTCAATAGAACTCCATTGATGTCTTTCTTAAACAAAACACCATCAACAAGCACATATGGAATGGCTTGTAATCTGAAGTATCTCCTCTTTGCTTTTCTCATTTCTGGAGGGCATAGGCCTATCTGTAGGAAGTGTATCACATTCTGAGTCCAACAGGGAGTGGGCACATCATCATTTTCTTGTTCTTGATTATCCTGTAGTACCAAGGCAGTCTCTTTTTCATCACCTGCTTCAACTTGTTGACTCAAGGCTAGCTGCTCACATAGTCCCTTCCCACGTACTAGTTTGGTGACCTTGATCTCGATGTCATATTCCATGACACGAGTTATCCATCCTGCACATTTCTCATTCAGATCCTTGTTTAGAAGGAAGTCCCTGACTCCTGCATGAGAGACCAATAATTGGATTTTGTTGTTTGAGACTAGGTGCTTGAATTTATTTAAGCTCCTAATTACTGCAAGGACATGCTTTTCAATGAAAGAGTATCTAGTTTCGTATTCCTCCAAGCCTTGACTGAAGAAAGCAACTGGTTGTTCTAATCCTCCTTTGTTTTGTTGTACCAGGATTGCAGAAATTGTGTCCCCACCACCAAAGGCATATAACATGAAGTCCTTGGAGAAGTCTGGATTGACGAGAGTCGGAGCTTGAGATATAGCCTCTTTTATTGCCTCAAAACTTTCCTTGCCTTCATATGTCCACTTAAATGCCATACTCTTCTTTAACATCAGTGTTATTGGCTTCACAAGAGTAGCAAAATTTGGAACAAATCTGCGGACAAAATTGATCCTTCCCAAGAAGCTTTGAAGAGCCTTCTTGTGACTCGCAATGGTAATGCTCGAATTGCTTCAACTCTTTCTGGGTCAATCGTCAACCCTTCCTTTGAAACAATATGGCCTAGAAGTTTTCCCTCATGAGCCAAAAATATGCATTTTTTGGGATTCAATGATACCCCAAATCTTCTACACCTTTGAAATACTTGCCTCAAATGACAGAGGTGATCCACTGCATTTTTTGAGAATACAGTGATGTCGTCAAGATATATTAGAACTATTTTATTGATCAACCCCTTAAATTCCATATCCATTGCCCTTTGGAAAGTGGCCCTAGCATTTGATAGCCCAAATGGCATCTTCTTGTAGGCATAGGTCCCCCATTTGGTGGTGAAAGCCATCTTGAATTGGTCATCTTCTTTCACCATCACCTGATTGTACCCCGAGTAGCCATCTAGGAGAGAGAATCTCTCGAGGCTCGGATACTACTTGCAATATTTGTTCCATTGAAGGAAGTGGGTAATGGTCTTTGAGAGATGCCTGTTTAGGTCTCGAAATCCACACACAACCTGATTTCTCCACTCTTCTTCCTGACCGGAACCAAGTTTACGACCTAGCTTGAGTGCTTGATTGGGAAAATAATGCTTGCCTCTATTAGCTTATTTAGCTCTTTCTTCATTAGAGGTTGATGTGAGGGTTGACTGGTCTCTGTCTTCGCCCGATGGGCTTAGCATCTGGATCCATTCTATGGTATGTTGTGCCAAATTTGGATCGAATCCTCTTAATTCTTCATATCTCCAAGCGAAGACATCCAGAAATTCTTGGCAAAGTTTGTATGAAATTTGATTTCTCTGCTCAATGGCCACTTTACCAATTTGAAGTGTTTTCCTTCCCAACCGAAATTGGCTCGAATCTTCTCTCTTAACTGTATGTTATCCTTTTCCTTACGGAACTGGTCGTTAGGGTTGAAGATAGACTCCAATGTTACTAAACCCTTAGGAAGCTTGTTTGTCCACAGCTACACTACTTGATCCCCATACTGCTGCTCTAATCTGTCCTGATTCCTAGCTGAGAATTCAGCCTCTTCTTGTAAGAAATTGACGATCTGTTGATCGTTCTCAAACACCTGCCGCTTGTGTTATTATCTGGAACTACTGGCCTCACAATCACATGGATATGTGGTGTGTTTTTCCCCTTCGATGTTGTCAACCACATCAAACGTTGCTCAACCGCTGCAAGCCTATCCGCTACTTCATTTTTCTTCTTGGGTATGGACACAACGTTGAAAGCTTGAAATCCTCAATGAGGTCCCATACCCTATTCTTGTAGCTCTTCAGCAAGTCGTTCTTTGTAGCATGTTGTCCCCTAACTTGGTTGATGATTAGCTCACTATCTCCAAACACCTGCAAGTTCTTTATGCCCCTTTTCCTAGCCTAATGAATTCCATGAATCAATGCTTCGTATTCAGCCCTATTGTTTGAACAGAAAACTGAAATGAAAAGCTGAAAAATATTTGATGTTTGTGGTGAAATCAACATTGCACCACCTCCAAGCACCTTTCTCGCTTCTCGAACCATCGAAAAATAATTTCCAAACTTTGTTTTCATCCTTTTGTTTAGGTGAATGATGTCGAGGAATGGGTGAATTTTATTCGTGTATACAATACACGCCCAATTGATTCTTCAATTTCCTTGTATGGGTCAAATTCATGACTCTTGTTTTCCCATTCATCCAAAGTTAAATCAGAATTCCTCGACCTTAGTACCTATTTCTAGATCACTTGAACACTCCTCCTGATCAAAATTCGAGCAATTTGCATTGATAGGATTTGGTACATAAGGCTCAATATGGAAATTGGCAATTGGTTTTGACCTGATTGTTGCTTTGGCTCCATACCTTGTCCTAAAAATCATGTGTGACCAATCAGATAAATATCCACCGATTTTTGCAGTGAAGTCTCTTGATAGACACAACGCAAAGAGTGGCAGAAGGTCAATCACAGACACATCTTGCAGAACTGTAACATTAGGACAGGAATGTAGTGTTAGGCTTAACCCCTTGATGACTCCAACAGTTCCTACTGCCATTCCATCTAGCTGTACTACTCCTTTCAGCACTGGCTCATATTTCAAACCCAGTTGATCCGCTATTTGCTTTGGCATCACTGAACTACTTGCTCCTGAATCTATCATGCAGTTGTGTACCAAGTGGTTTCCAACAACCAATGACACATAGAATGGTGGAGGCTTCAAATTCTTGCTTGTCTGGCACCCATCCTGTTGCACTGCATTAGTGAGAACTTTCTCATGTCCCTGGTTTGATACATTTGTGGCAGACCAATTAGCCATTGCAGCTTGCAATAAATCTCGTTGCCCTGGGATCGTAAGTGATTCCCACATGGAAATGTTCACATGTGTCTTCTTCATTTGATCGATGATGTTGAAGGGGGATGAATTGTCCTTTTTCTGTCCCTTGTTTGGCACAACCTTTTCTGGAGCTTGAACAGGTGCGTGTGTTGCTACAACAGGTACCTTAGGCTGATTTTGCACATTTGGAGTTATGTTTGGTCTACTGACCCCTTGTTGTGTAGGAGTGGACTGAGAAACAACTGGATTACATGGTTGTCCCTCTCCTATATTTCTCTTCTTTGACCGTGTGTTGGCAGCCACTCCTTGAAAAGGCTGTTGGTTAACTCCACAGAAGTCTTCCGTTTTCCAATTGGCCAATGTGGTTTCTGTTGGAGGTCCTTCTTATTGCGTTTCTTGCTGTTGATTCTCCTCCTGGCTTGGTTCTTGAGGAACACCAATGGTTTGCACCATCAAGGCTCGATTTAGTGCACCATTGAAACATTGTTGATTGTGAGGTAGATTGCAAGGGTAACACCAGTCGTACTCCTGTGCCATGTTATTTTGTGTCAGGACCAAAGCTCTTAAGGACGTCGTTACATTTGGATCATACTGTCGAAATGGCCTGGCAGCTTGAGGTTGTCCTTGGTTTGATACATTTGTAGCCTGAGGTGGTGGTCTATTTTGTTGGTATGGGGGCCTAGCTTGGTACTATGCTTGAGGTTGATACGGTTTAGCACTTTGAGCTTGCTATCTTTTGATAGTCACAAGCTCATTTCCAAGGTTCTGTAGCTGTTTCATAACCTCCTACAATTCCTTTGAAGTATCTGAAGAAGTCGATGCCCCATTATTGCTTTGATTTCTAGGAGTTGGAATGGGATTCAACTCTGGTGCTTGATTAGTTGTAGGATTTCCCATATCCGGATAGAGAGGCATTGGTGGCCTTGGTGCAAGCTTGCCAGCTTGGATCAAATAGTTCTCTACTCTAATAGTTGTGTCGTAGGCCCTTGGCAGCGTTGTTCCTCCCATTGATTGGATCATCATGGCTATGTCTGAATTTATATCCTTTAAGAAATAAAGGAATGCTCCTTCGGCGGTTAGTCTCACAGCTATTGGAATCATGTCCCATGTCTGCTAGAATTTGAAGTTGAAATCTGTCATTTGTTCATTAGGAGCCCTTTTGATTGTTGTCAGCTGTTCCAATAAAGACAAATTGTCCGCCCTCTCCCCGAATTGGTTGCAAAGAGCTGAACAAAGTTGGTTCCAATTCGTAATAGACCCGGGCTTGCTAGGTTCCTAAACCATTGTAAGGCCTTACCTTTAAAAGATGAAGCCAACAACTTGACTGCAACATCCATTTCATTTATTTCATGAATTGCACATGCATTAGCAATATCCTGGATGTGATCAATAGGAGTAGTATGATTTTTCGCCTATAAAATAGGGTATATTCTTTAGTCTTTATGTAATGGAATTTGATTCTGAGCATTTAGGGCAAGTGGACTACTACCCGTGAAATTGAAAAAGGGATTCGGTGGTAGATGTGCCATTATGATTGGCCTAAGAACCCTGGTCGATGCGAGAAAAGGTCTACTAGGTGGAGGTGTAGACAAAGTCTGTTAGGTGGAGATGGTGATCTTTGTGGTCTTCTTCCTCTCTCCTCCTCTCCTGGTGATAGTTGCAAGTGGAAAAATAGCCCCTCTTCTCAAGTATTAGACCTGGTTCGAATTCTTCTCATGTGCCTGGGCAACTTGTGCTGCTACACCGCTGAATTCTATCCCTTCGGAGTCGCCAGATGTGTTAGAAAAATGAGCCTCAAAAGGCAGACTTCTGCCAAGTTACACACCAAACCTGACAATATTTAAAAAAAATAAAAAATTTAAAAGACCTATATTTTTGAGATTTTAGAGTTTGGAATTTGATTTGGAATGACAGTCCCGAAAATCCAAAAATGCCAGACTTCCGAAAACCGAAATCGAAAATCAAAAAACCATGAAATTTTGAAAGTCAAAATCTCAAAAATCTAAGAATACCCTTTTGTAGATTATCCCCCAATCTATCAACTGGTGAAATTTTGACTTGTTTCGAGCAAGTTAAGTCCTTGAAAATTGATTTCAAAGTTCAGCCTAGAAGGTGAAAATATGAAATTGTAAAACCTATAATTTTTAAGTCCAAATTTCTTGAAAGTTCCTTCAAATCTGTGGAATGACCTCTTGGTCCCACCGGGCGTGCCAAAACTATTGGTGTCAAACCGCAGCACCCCTGAGTGTCTACAACACGATGGGTTGAGACTCTCTGTGTGATTGCATAACATGGAGATTTTCCCAAGTGTGGGACCTTGCGAAATCGGAAAAGCTCTCGGATGAAGGCTGGTTCCTATTCCTCTATTCAGATGCACATGTAAAATGTAGAGGGTTTACTCAAAACCTAAACTAACTTTCCAAGGAGACAGGGTAAGAAGATGTATAAAATAAAACCTAAACTACAAAGGTGATGCACCGAGGAATGAAGAACACCTGTCTTGCCAATAAACACAACCATAAAAAACGCAATGCAAGATCATGCACAGATAACCAGATTCATAGTGAAAGATCAGGAGGATGCAAATGAACATAGAGAGGGTTGAGAATCATCCACTAGACATGCATTAATTTACTCCAAAGATTGATACAACACACTGCAAAATGCCAAGAGGCAAAGTTGCATTACAGTTTCAAATGGGAGGTTTGAACTCCACAAGTTTACCTGCCAAAGAGAAGAAGGGAGGGGCAAAACAAGAATTTCCAACCTTTAGAAAGAAGCCCCTCCTTACAATTTATAGGAAGAATGAGAGAGAAAAGAGAGAGGAATTCCAAAACTACCCCAACCACCTCTAGGTTGCATTTAATTCATCTCATTATGATGGTAGGTGAGAACCCCAGCGAACCCAAAAGTGGTGAACTGTATTTTGCATTTTTAAGAATTTTTTCTCACCCAATTAAAGATATCCAGTCGTAGTTAGACAGAGGACCTTGTAAGCTTTCCGAAAATTCCAACCTTGCATGAATCCGAGCTCCCAAAAAAATTATGGCTTTCGAATATCTCGTTTGAGGGCTGCTTCTTGTCGACTCAAAATGTTGCGCCTCCACGGAGGTGCGCCATAGTGCATCCGTGTGTGTGTCGACATCCTCTTATGTGTGCCAAGGCACAACTTTTTCCCCTGTCGACACTCGTGTCATGCGTCGCTTTCGTGCGCGCGGCGCATCCTTTTCTCTGTCGACACTCCGTGTCGTGCGCCATTTTTGTGCGCGAAGGGTGCATCCTTTTCTCTATCGACACTCCATGTCGTGTGCCATTTCTATGTGCCAAGGGCACATCCTTTTCTCTGTTGACACTCCATGTCGTGTGCCATTTCTATGTGCCAAGGGCACATCCTTTTCTCTATCGACACTCCGTGTCATGCGCCATTTTTGTGCGCAAGGGTGCATCCTTTTCTCTGTCAACACTCCGTGTCGTGTGCCATTTTTGTGCGCCAAGGGTGCATCCTTTTCTCTATCGACACTCTGTGTCGTGTACCATTTCTATGCGCCAAGGTGATAAATGTCAGGGATTTGAGCTTCTTTGATTTCTATAATCTTCTGCTTGTCTATATCTACTTGGGGAAGATATATACAACATTTACATAACAAATATTCCTCTAAACCACTGAGTCTTATTCATTATAATTATTTTCTCTAAAATTAGGTTTAATTTTAAGGGTTTATATACATTTAGATATGAATTACAATGTGAATGTGTAGATATATGTACTTTTAATGCAAAAACAATTCCCATATCCATATTTTGTTGAATGACCCTTTTTGTGCATGTTTGTATCATTATAGAAGGTTAGATCACATTTCTTTAGTGATAAATTTGATTGTTCCAAGACTTTGTTTCCTTAATTTGTTTCAATATATATTATCCATAGGTAATTTTCTTGATTTATATTACATCCACATTACTCAAATCTTATGATCTCTACACTGTATATTTTATAGATCATCCAAAGTAATTTGACCATTTAAGGTGAATCCCAATCTAGTTGTTTTTTTGTATTTTATAAATCCTATAATTCTCTTCACAATTATGATTATTTGAATGAAAATATTGTGAATGGTTCTCATACTACTATTAAATTTTAGGGTCAGGTTACTTGCAAAAGAAATAAATTGGTTTTAAATGATTAAGAAATGGTTGAAGAGGTAATACTAATTAGAAAACATCTTTTAAAAAATCCTAGTGAGATAGTTGATTTGATAATTTATGTCTTAATTAAAGGATGTTTAACACCAAATACTAGGTCAAGAGGATAACAATGGAGATATAATATAATATAAACCCTACAAGAGGAATGATGGATGTCTAAATGCTACTAATGAAAATAAAACACTTATGGAATAAAATTCTATGCCTGGTAAAATATAGTCATTCTCAACATTTCTTTAGAAAGTAAAATTTTCATAATGTTTATAGTGTTTCTCAAAATAATTTAATTTCTTCTCAAGTTCCTTAATATCTTGTACTTTATTCTTCATAATTCCTTCAAAATTCTCAACCTACTTATCAAAATACATTTTTTTCATAATGCTTATAGACACTCAAATTTATAAATCTACCCTATGACATTTATGAACTTGACATTGTACACTTGCATGGAAAAATGTACTCTTATCACTCTATTTTAGTACACCCTAATAGCACTTCATGCACTTGCTTAAATATTTACACAAATCTCTTTCTTTAGTATCTAAAGTTTAAATGCATTAAATACATATGGAAACATCCATTCTTACACCCATGAATACAAAACAAAAATTTATCCCTCCAGTTGAAATATCTTGGTTTTGATATGGATTTAGAAATATATCCTAACCCTATTTTACATTTTTGAATTGACATGTTTTGAGTTAATTATTTAAATTATATAAAATTATTACAAACAAATATGCCCCCTTGGTTGACATTTCTTGACATAAAACCCTTAAGAATCATATATAAGAAAGTAAATCATTAAATTTAGGGCCCTGACACTTTATGAACTCCTCATTTAAAATCGATCACTAAAGGAACTCAAAGCTCCATAAAATGTAAAATAACTCATTCACATCATTTAGGGAAGGAACCTCTAGTGGTCTGAAGTCTCCTTTTAGGTCTAGGAGCCTACATATTCATCCTAAAAAAAGTAAAGTGACACTTCCCAAGTATTTACACAAGTGTGAAACTCAAGTGAAGCATTATCGATTCATGATTTTCATGTTTGATTGCATTATGACATATATCACATGCTTTAGGAGAACGATGCGAAGTTTTAGCTCTCTTCGAGAATAGTGGAAACATTTGTGGTACACAAGGTTTCCCAAAATCCACCTAACTTTGTTTTTTTAGAAATAATTCTTAAACTATAAGGATTTTAGGGTTTGAGTATAATTTATAAAACCATTTTGAAAGTGAGAAAAGAAGACCGACACACATGGAAATAAATTTCTAGGAAGGTGAAACACTTAGGAAGTTATACACCTAGATTCCAAGGTTGTACATAAGGGTTAGGAAAATACGAATGATTTGGACTGAGTTGTATAATTTTGACTAGGCTAAGTTTCACGCTATAGTTTCAACAACAACAAATTTTTGAGTACCATATCTTCCTATTCCCGCACACTCGACTACCCAAACTCTGCCAAATCCATATAGAATCAACTAAGTGCACTCTTTCCATTTTGTTTTGATATTACTAAATCAATCATATTTTTTAAAGGTGTTATTATAATTTGTGTAATTATTGTTATAATTTAATTAAATAAAGATATCCACCTATAAAATTATTCATCCTTTTTATGTATGTTAATTAAAAACATTCTTAAATTAAAAAGGGTGAGATTTACTTCTTAAAAAAGTAAAATCATTTGGTGAACCCAACCCTCTCGATCCAACATCATATATCCGACCCTAGTGGCCTTAGGGTTTCATCTAATATTCAAGTCTAATTTTTTTACATCAATGGATTCCTCTAGTGTCCTATTTATATCCTTATTTGAGTACATTGGGAATAACCCTGCATGTAAGGATGTAATTTTTGACATCTTGAGTATGATAATGGTCTCCTTAATGCATCTAAGGAGCATGTAAAGGCTCTTCTTCACAAGGATATTACTCCCCTCATTGAGGTTTTTCCTTTGTAGCCCCTTCTTAATAATGGGATTCCCCTATATGTTCACGTTATGGTGCATACAACTTTGGTTAAGCATGTTCTTATTGAAAAATCATCTCACCGCAATGCATACATGTACTATCTCTTTTTGTGTGTTGATTAGGTATTTCTATTATCACTTTGGCTCCTTTTGATATTATCATTCATGTATTTGATAATGTCCATGACATGGTTTTTAGTTCTATCACTATCCCCATTAATCTTGGTCATAAAACCTTTGATGCACTTTTCTATGTTTTTCTTGATCATCCCACTTATAAAATTGTTGTAAGACTCCCTTAGGTGAATGCCACAAACATTATTTTTGAACATACGAGCTTGTAATTTTCTCATCATGACTCTACCTACTTATACAAATGGGATCCTTCTCCTTTCAAATATCACTCTTCTCAATCCTAGGATTCCTATAGTATATATACATATCTCTCTTATGTTCTTCGCAAACAACAATTCCTTCATTTACCTTGTCCACCAAATGTTGTATTTATAAAATTTCTTAAGTGTGTTTTCATGTCTCTCCCTCCACTATATAAGGTTGATACAAGCTTCCCTCCTAGTTAGAGTTTCAATGATAATATTTATTGTAATTTTTGTCTCTACATTAGAACTATTTTGATCGATGTTTCTCATTACGACATCTTATTCAAGATCTAATTAATTCACATGTTATTGAATATGACTCCTATTTATCATCTATTACCACATATATTCTATTTCAATTGGATAATTTTTTTAGGTCCTATTAATTCTATTGCTTCATCTATGGTGCACACATCTCCCATGCCATTATAAAATCTTGCGATAACAATGGATTTTAGATATATTATATAGTATGGAATTAGTTATATGTCTACTCATCATGAGGATACTCTCGCTCATCATACTTTGATTGCACCATATTCTATGACTACACTCATTGTGGATGATTATATGCCATACACTATTATTGATACATCTTCATGTAATTATTTTAATACTCCTTATGACACATATACACCTTTGATAGATATTGGGCATGACCCCACCATAATCATCATAATATGTTTAGCACTTTAATTGGAATTCAGCCTATTTCTTCATGGTTGCATATGTTACCTCCATTACCCATTTATCAAGATATGATTTTATATCCCAGGCCTCTAGAACTTTTTGGGCCACTTCCATTTTCACACAATTAGTAGCTCTCCTAATATCTCCCTCCCTTCATTTCCCAATGACACACTCTTTTTATAGGTTCAACTTGACTTCATTAAGGGATTGGTTCCACACCCGAACCTCACTTTTCACACACACATTGGGATCCAATCTTGTTTCCCATATTTAGTTGTATACTCTATATATACTAACATATTTTCAAAATGCAAAAATATTCAAATATTTGCAAAAACACAAAATACTGAGACCTTTTTAGAGGCATATATTTTTACTGATTTACATTATACATGTTGTATATTCCTTTGGTTTGATAGAGATAATTTTTTCCTTCCACATATGTGTTCACATGGTATATTGAATATGATGAAAGATATACACAGAGCTATACACGATGATAGGTGGTTTCCCAACCTTTACCTAGAATGCTAACCTCTTGGGGCATCTACTTTTGCATACTACATCCGGTGTTATATTTCCATTATAGTTCATTTATTTCCTCATTATGTTTGGTTACACACACACACATGTAATTTGTATTTTCTATCTTTTGGACTAATAATACTAACAAATGTTTTGTGCAGCACTTACGATTATTTATTTGCTAGCTCTTTTCTATCATATGTTATGTGCTTTTCATCCCATTCGATACACATTCTTGTCATACATGTTTGCTAGTTGTCTTTTCTTATGTGTATATGTGTGTGTGTGTTATTTATTTCTACTATGATTATGGCCTAAGGGTCTTGTTTGTTTTGCAACATAGTGGGTATCCTATTTTTTTGGCATTATGACTTGTGGGTGGGTGTGTATATGTTTTTACAGGTTCAAGGACCTTGATTGTCTTACGAAACCATGGGTGTCCCATGTTTGTAGGCATTTCACATTTTGTGTGAAAGATTTCAATTATTTCTACATTGTGCACCTATTTTCAACTAACACATGGTTTTATGACATGATTTCAATTATTTCTACATTGTATGCACCTATTTTCAACTAACACATGGTTTTATGTTATTATTATTGTTTTATTGCTTTAAAAATGTCATTGTTATCATGCTCCTTATTGTTATTGTTATTATTTTGTGTCATGGTTTCTACCATACATACCCCCCTACTGAGATATCACTTCTTCTTAGTGGCCATAACATAATTTTTTTAAATGCTATGCATAGGTTCTCATCTCATCCTACTTGGGCATCCATATTTTTTAATCTACACAATAAAATTATTCATTACATGTGCCTAAAAAGAGGGAAAAAATCCATGGTTTACTCTACATTTCCAGTAGACAAATGCATTTTTTTGGGAACAAAGATATGCAGAGAAAGACATAAATACCTCAAAATTTGACTCAGACACAAGAAATTATTAAATTATACAAAGGTTCAAAAATCTAAAGAATACTTAGGACTGTATGGAAATTTCTAACCCTATTATATGGTTTATCCCAAGGTCATTTTCTCCATATCTTTCAATAATATCAATTTTTTCATCACTGGTACAACATTTTCATATGGTTTTATACTCAAATTGACTTAGTTTGGCACATGTTCAAGGGCATGAAGTATTTCATTCTCTCTTTCTCTATGTTATTATATTTCATTTCCATTTTTGGACACATTGGGGGCATGGGTCTCCTTTCTCCACTCATATTTTAGCATGTAATCAATTCTAATCAGTTTTACTTACTTAGTTGTGTAGCACATATGAATAATATAGGGGAATGCATTTCTATTTTCTAACATTTTCCCTAATTTATAATATTGGGCTTATATCCTTCTTTAGTGGTATGGTTTGTGGTGTTGTGGAAGATATCAAAGAGGATTATTTCTTCAAAGGCTCAATTTCCTATCCTCTTGCATTTAAGGGGAAGATATCAGAGTTGTTGAATGAACTTGATACTGATGTCTTCTTCCCCGATAAGGTGCTTCAAATCCTCATCTTTTCAATAATTCTCTTCAATATTCATGTGTTTGTTTAGTAAATCTAACACATTAACCTCTCCTTGATACAAATTGGGGATTGATAACCCCCAATTATCCATCAAAATTCAAAAAAATTAGAATCTCTAAGGCACAAGAATGGGAGCACATTCCCTCTATAAAACAAATATGTGTATTCCTTTCATGTTTTACATCTCTTTTTATATTTCTTATTGCATATTTATTTACAGTAATTTAATAAAAATTTGAGTTATAGTTCATTTTACTATCTTGGGCATTGAGTACACTCTCTGTGTTGTAGGTCTCATTTTGGATCATGCCAATACCAACACAACGAGATACTACAAATTTTTTTATTGTGAGTAAAGAAATTTTTATGTAAACACTTAGGTTATTTTAATTTAAGGATGTAATTTAATTTCATACTTAAGGGGGGAAAATATAGACACTCAAATTTGGAAATCTATCCTTTGACACCACTAATATTGACATTACACACTTGCATGGAAAAATGTACTCTCCTCACTCTTTCTTAGTAAACCCGGATAACACTTCATGTACTTTCCTATCTTTTCTCACTTGTCTCTAGTTATTCTATGAAGTTTAACTACATAAAATACATCTAGAAACGTCCATGCTTAGGCCCATGAATTCAAAACATGCTTTTCTCCCTCTATTAAAAATGTCGGCTTTGGTTGGGATGTAGAATTATATCCTAACCCTATTGTACAATTTTGGACTAACATATTTTGAGTTAATTATTTCAATTCTATAACATTATTACAAAAATATACCCCCTTGGTCAACATTTCATGATATAACAACCTTGAAGCATATATAAGCAAGTAAATCATACCTCATTTAGGGACTGGAACTTTATAAACTCCTCATGTAAAAGAAAACACTAAAGGATCTCAAAGATCCCTAAACAATGAAATAAATTATGCACATCCATTAGGGAAACACCCTTTATGGGTATAAAGTTTCCTTCCAAGTATAGGAGTCTCCATATTCATATTAAAATTAATAAAAGTGACACTTCCCAAGTATTTGAGCAAGTGTGAAACTCAAGTGAAGCATTATCAAAGCACGATTTTCAAGTATAATTACAATACGCTACATATCACATGCTATGATAATGATGTGTTGTTTGATCCCTCTTTGGAGTAGTGGAAATTTTAGTGGTGGAGGTTCCCACAAATGACCTAACTTTTTTTACAAGAACTCTTTCTTTCACTACATGGGTTTTAGGGTTTGAGAAGTGTACATGGAGCCATTTAGAAGGTGAGTGAAGAATCTTTTGACACATAGTAACACTAATTTTAAGGTAGGTAAATCACTCAGGAAGTTTCAAACCTAAATTCCAAGAAGCTCCAAGACCATACATAAGGGTTAGGACCATATGGATGCTTTGAACTGAGATGTATGGTTTTTACTAGGCTCAATTTTAGTAAAAATAATTTTTAGTTCTAGATATGCCTATTCCTATACTCATACAACCTAGACTTTGTTAGATCCACATAAAATCATATAAGTTCACTCTTTTCCATTTTTTTGATAGTTTCTAGATTAATTGTCACTTTAAAAGCATTACTTTGATTTATGCAATTAATGTCGAAGTCAATTAAATAAGATTATCCACCTATAACATTATTCTTCCTTTTTATGTATGTTAATTAAAAACACTCTTAAATTAAAAAAATGGTGAGATTCAATTCTCAAAAACATGAAATCACTTCTTTACATAATTCCTTTATTCCAACTTCTTCTATTACTTCTTCTCTACCATTATTTGAAAGCATGATAATGTTAAATGTAATTTGTCGATTACAAAATGAAATTAAGGTGTTATCTCAAGGAACTCAAAATAATGTACAAGAGGGTAACTTAAAATAATATTTTTCCTAACTATTAGGCTCATGAAGTGTTTTATTACCCTTTAATTATATAAATCATGGCTTAAAAATTTAAATTATTCAAAGAAAAGGGGATCCATCACATTAGGTCATTCTACACCTGTTGTTTAGATTATTTGAATAATTAAAAATTATTAATTGAGTTATTTTGAATACGTTTGAAGGATTATGAAGCTGACTATGTTTATACTTTTCCATGTGGATCAATACATTAATACATCACATTAGAGTTAACTATTGTTTTACACATTTTCAATCACAATTTGTATGGAAGTCACATTTATAGAAATCTTGAAATGATTACAACCAAATAAAATATTATAGTTATATCTTAATTTAATTAGAACTAATATCTTAGAAACTAATTTTTGCAATAATATTAAAAGCTAAATACTCTAATCATTCATATCTGACAATACATGTAAAATTATAGTAAGAAGTTGTATTCAATTAGGGAACATACTAAATATAGTAAAATAGAAGAAAATGAGTATATATATATTTTCTATCACTTTAGTATATTAATCTAGATTTGTAACTCAATCAAAAAGGTTGTCATAGGTATGGATATGATTCATATTTGAAATGGAGTGCTAAAACCTTATAGGAAACTAGTGTTGTATTGGGAACTAGAGTGAAACACTTATGTATAACTCCATTCTAGTGTATAGATATTATTTGAAAAATTCTGTTCTAATCAATTTTGGTACCTTATTCTTCCTCTTTAATGACTTCCTAAACTTCCACTTTATAAAAATACACATACTTACTTAAATTGCAATGATCAAACCTTAGTTTCATGTACTAACACTCAAATAAAAACTAGATAATAAAATATAGTGAGAGAAGAGATAGATTTTTTCATGTATGTTTCCTTAGAGATGGAATAATACTAAGGATTTAGGTGTCTTATCGCAAAAGTGAGGATTTAAGTTTCATGTCACTAAGGTGAGGATTTAGGCATCCTGACACTAATGGAAGAGTATTAGGAGAGCTATAGGATTTTCCCTCCAACCATTAACACTTCCCCACAAATAAGTGCCACTGCAGATGGTCACAAACCCAATAGAAACTGGTCATGGATGACACATCACTCTAGGAATATCACTTTCCTACATATGCCCTAGGTTCCATTCCTTATTTGATCCTAAGAAAACATAATAATTAGTTCCCTTTCCCAAAGTATGTAACTTAGAACTAATTTTTTTATTGTTGTACACGATATTAACTCGTAAACAAGTACATGTTGCTATTTTTGGAGAAATTTGTTACTAGAAACATGTTGATCAAGTACTATACCTATTTCTACCCCCAAGATAGAACTACCAAGGTGGGACACTAGTGACCACTATTCTTATCTGTATTGGGCACTTTTGTCCCTACTGTGATTTTGGCCCAATTCTAGTTTGAAATTCATATTTATATCTTGTTTATTTTAATTCTTTTGTGTACCGGTACTTTTCAAATCTATGATCTATTGAGAGTGTTAAAAAATCACCTAATGATTTCCCATAATCATTTAAGGTACATGAGATGAACAAAGGAGAGAGTGGTCTAAAATAGGAAAGTTGAAACTAATGTTCATATTCAAAATAAAACTCTTGTAAGAGGAATGTGGAATGCACATGGTAACTACCATGGTATACACAAAATAATGGGAAAGGATTGAAAAAATTGTTAGTGAAAAACATGTATAGCACGATGTAATATAAACTAGTCATAACACATAGTAATATGACAAAAGAAACAATGAGTAACTGGTTGAATACATGGTACACCACTCAAGATGTCACAAGACACTCAAATACTTCAAGGATATAGAATAAAAAAATTCATTCAACCATAGGGAATATCCCAAAAATAATGATAATCATTACACAAGCATAAACAAGATATAAGAAGATCATAAAATCATGGTTAGAAGTTTTAATCATAGAACTTGAATGTAGAGAACTATGAAAGGTATATGCACCTAGGAGCCTTAGACGGATTGGTAGAGAAAAATGTTGAGCATCATACATTATGTGATAACTGTAAGTATCCTAAATTTACCTCAAGCGTACCATCTAGATGTGTATGTTTGTATGAAAAAAGGATAGAGCATTCAAAGTAACATGTTAAGCAACGTGAAACATAGAATAGTATAAGAAAGAAAAAGTACATCCAATCAAGATCTAAGATAGTATTTTTGAATTTTTACAACTATTTGAATGAAATTCCATGACTAAGAGAGGGAGTAAGGCTACCCCGGTAGGTAAATGAGGTCCATGTAGGTAAATGCACCCTCAATAGTTGTGTTTTAACCTAGAATAAGAGTGTGTCATCAGGTAATAAGGGAATAATATGTCCCAAGTTTGAATGACATGGTGATCTATCCAATGATTTGCCATAAAAAATGTCAATAAAATGAGGGGAGAACCTATGGATTCTAAGATCTGAACTGCATGAGTGTGAAGTATATAAACAATAATACTATCTTCATTAGGAGAAAGGATAATAGGTAGAAAATTGGGCATATTAGAAATAGTGGAAAAAGTAAGTGCAAACATAAGGATCAATGTGCCATTCAAGATATTTGTAACATATATAATGTTATTTAAGGTTCATCAATATCAATTGAAAACAATAGAGGGAGGGAGAGACAAAAGACTCATCATAAATAATAGGTGAAATTTTGGAATATTGGAAGAATTAAATTTGTATGAACTATCCCCTATGACCATAGACATAAACATGAAAATAAGATAATTGATTTCCCAATGGGTGTAATAAGATGAGGTATAGCCATAAAAATGAATCATGCATAGTAGATTAGAAAGTGAGATCATTATGAATCATGGTCAACTCGGTACATAGTGTTCTAACTTGTGATGAGAAAGGTGCATAGAGTGATGTAACATTGGAATCAGTAAGCATATGATCATTATAAGTGCATCTATAGTTGTGTAAAGTAACAAATTTGAAATCTATGGTCATGGTGACATTGTGAAGGGGGTATGAGTGTCGAAACCATCATTTGGTAAAGTGTATAGATATAGGTTAGTGTGCAAAATTATGCATTAGGGATCAAACATCATGTGCCTGAGAATGAGACATATTGGGGGGAGTATCATGGGTGCCAATATAAATTTCATGATGTAAACTAGTATCATTGTAGTCCATCATTGGAGAATAATTATGTGTAATGTCAGTAGTAACTTCACTATCATGTATGAGAGGGATATCAAAAATATTAATAACATGAGGTGTGGAATCTATTGTAGCATTATCCATGGAAGAAGGTGTTACAAGGGCATTATGTGCTATGACATGGATAGAAAATATTGCACGAATAATATGTAACTAAGGACGACCTAGAATGATATAATAAGTGATATCATGAGGCATAACACAACATATAAAATTAAGAGTGTAAGGGCCAAAAATAATTGGAGTGATTTCTCCCAACACTCACTTAGGTGTGTTATCAAATAAAGGGATACATAGAGTATAATGAGGTAGATTAGCAGCAAATAAATCCTATTTGATGGAGAAAGGATATGTTTCATAGATCAAGACCACATATATTATAAACTAAACCATGCTTAACAAGAAAAATTTGAATATGAACCTAAATATAGAATGGAGGATCATTGTCAAAAAAAATTTGGGAAGAAAGAGGAGACTCAAGATTTTGTGTGCTATATGAAGATGCATGGGAGCCATTAAGATGATATCTAGGAGATACATGTAAGTGAGATAGATATTGATAATGATCCCTAAGAGTTGGCATGATGAATGAAATATATTAAAGTACAAAATGATCTAATAGAGGTCCCAAAGAGTGATGTTAAACAAAAAGTGACTGTCATCAAATGAATAAAATGACCATATCTTAAAATATAATTTGAATTTTATAAAACAAAAAGAGGATTTTTAATGTTATAAATTGAAAGAAAAACCTCCAAAGGATTTGGCCAAAAGTGTATAATTTTTGAATTATGAATTAGTTAGTGACAAGTGTAATTTTGAATTTCTAAAAATTGGGCTCAAAATTGTGGAAAACAAAAAGAGGTTTTCATTGAATATGCAAAAAGGAAAAATAACCTTAAGGTAATTTTAAAATAGTTTCGTTATGCTTAAGATATGAAATAAAATGTGATTTGAAAATTGGGATCCCTAGAAAGTGACCCAAAGGGTAGTATCAACCATGAAACCCTAGGAAAAAATTTGTCGATCAAATTTATAGTAGACAATAGATGAAAAGGATGTGTCAATTTGAAGATAAGATGATAATATGAACCCTAATGCAGCTAGTTTTTAAGTTTATATAATAATAGATTTGATAAAGAGCATGTAAGGACCAACCTCACCAAATGATTTAATAGAAATTAAATCTTAATTATAGGACTGAGATCAAATGAATATAATAGTAACAAGAAATATATATCATGCAAGAAACAAGCAAGTAAATAGTGAAGGCCCTGATTTTGTAATATTTGTAAACATGTGAATGTATTTTTCTTATGAGATTGTTTGAATATTTTTGTCATTTGTAACGATGTACATGAAAAATGATAACATAAGAGCTACCTAAGAATATATTTTTAAAGAGGCATGTTGAAATGAGAAGGTGAAGGATGATCGAGCCTCATAATTTTCATAAGAGAAGAAGGATGCTCTTGTACAAGCTATTTAGAAACCATAATATGTGTCATAGGAAGTCAAGGATGGAAATAAGATTGATGATAATTATGCATAGAGAGGGATTTATCAAGAGGCATATGAGAGAGTGAATTATTAGTATTATCATATGAATGACATGACCTCGTAGAAGGCTAATAAGAGTGTGATCCACTAGAAGCATTATATGAAATAGAAGACCTATGCATATATGAAATAGGAGGGATTTTCCTAGTAGAAGGTTAATGTGAACTAGAAGACCCATGGGTAGATGTATTAGGAATAAGAGTAGTAATTAAATTTATTTTTCAAACCTAATTAGGTGTATGATCATTAAATGGTATACATCTAAGTGTAACCACTTGCTCATTGTGAATACACTTAATACATTGATGTAATATAAAAGGGATAGACCTAAAATTAGGTCTCCAAGGGAAACCCAAAAACATTCACATGAGGGAATAAAATGTGCTACTGAAAAGGAACTATCAAGAGTATAAGAGTCAAATGTGAGAGTGAGAACAATACGAATAGTTTTTCTTTAGGATCAAATGTTATTGTATTTTTGTATATCTAGGAGAAGAAGTAACTTTAGAGTGAATATATTTTGTTGATAAGTAATATCAATCAAAACACTTGCATAGGATGTTGATTAAAAACAATGAATCTAAATTACATCAAAAAAATTATTTTGATACATATTAGCATCATCAAAACTAACTCAACCTGATGGCAGCTCTATATATGGGAATGACCTGATGAAACCCGATAAAAGAAACTCGAGCAGTGATTTCCCAACTACCATCATGTATGTGGAACAAAGTGAGTGTGGAGAGTGATAATGGGACCTCCCTCTCTCTATACCAGCTCTCTCTCAATCAATGTTAAGGTTATTGAACTAGAAGAAAAGGTGTCATTGTATTAATAGTACCAATAATAACATATAATGGGTGATCATAAGAAGGTGGAGGTAGTAGAACATGAAGAATATGGTACACCTATGAAGTAAATTAAATGATTTTATGATCAAGACGTGGGTCATTAGAAATTGTGAGCTTTTGCATTATCATTAGTAGGATTACATTCAATGATAGTATCCCATTTAATAACAACAATATTAATAATATTTTGATACAACATGGAAAATATTAATACACTGATTATTAGTATGAATAACACATATGATAATAAAAATGGGAATAATATCAATTTTATTACTGTGAGGATGATTGCATTAACCTAAAGTGATGGAGGGGAATATTAAAAGGCTACACTCAAGTAATGTTTTAAGCATGAGACGTGGTGCGCAAAGTGTATGCATGAATTTCCTTCAACAAATATGAAACTATATATTTTTGTTGACATAAAACATTTGTAATGCCCACTTCCCTTAGACCCTTTTTATGTCACTAGATTAGTTGTTTCTAGATATTATATCTATCTCATAGGAAATTCTGATAAGGATTATGATATCTGACATATTGACATTTGGACACTATTATTTGGCATTTCATAATAGACTCATTTTGGATGGTATTAATGTTTATATATTGTATACATGGATTTTGATAACTTTTGTGATGCAGGGATCTATAGTATTTCCATTTCTTATATTGGTCATGTATGTGATTATTTGATGATGTTATAACATTTACATCTTGGTGGAATTTGTAGATGTTGAATGTTTAAACTAACTTCATTGTTCTCATATGTCATTTATTGAATGTAATTATAATGATGATTGTTATTGATATCGATGAACATTGAGTTACGATATGTGTGTGTGTGTGTGTGTGTGTGTGTGTGTGTGTATGATTTGGAAATATTTTGGATGGATTTTATGTGTGCGTGACGTATGTAGTAGCATACAAGTTATATAAAATAACACACATGGGGACCATGGGAACAACATACGAATGATGCATGGGTTGGGACCCCTTGGCCACCTTGAAAAACTTTGGTTGTGGGTTTAGAAGAAGTGGCTAAGCCCTTTTATTTCTTATGGTTGTTTAATTTATTTTTCATACCCTAAGTTTTTGGACCCTTTTGAATTTTCACCCTTGAATTTTTATAATTTTAAATCTATGTAATTTCTTCCTATCCCATGTGTTGATGTGACAAGTGTTATGAACTTTTGGTAGGTGAAAATCAAATTAATGGATCCCTAAACCCAAAGAAATTATGAAGGGGTGGATTTTGGATTTGAGTTAGATTTTGGGAAACCTTAAATGCACCTAAATTTTTCCTATCCACCTTAAATGAACCCATACCCCAAACCCATCATGGGTAGAGTATTTTTGAAGTCTCATTTATGATTTGGACCCCTTTTATGGCTCATTTTTCATTGATATTAATTTCACTTGAATTTCCTTGTTGAATTTAATTGTTTGAGGATGTGTTGCTTTTATTTTGATGTGAATTTTGGAGTGATGGATGTGAAATAATATTTCTTGCTTGTTTTTTCCTTTTTGACCATTCAATTTTCATTGGATTTTGTGGTGTACTCTTGATTCGAGGAGTAATGGTCTTTAAATAAATTTTGGATCAAATTAAATTTGCATGGGAGAATGGTGTGTACCTTGGGTGATGTGGAGTGAGTACACATAGATGGCATCCATGTGGAGAAAAATCAACCCTTCCCCTTGAAAACTCTATAAATAAGTTATATGTTTTGTAATTGGGGTTGGTTAGTGACACAACCTTGTTTTATTTTTGAGAATTCTTGTGCTTGGAAGAGCTTAAGAGTAGATTATATTTTGGAGGAAGTGAAGACTATTGTTATGGCTTCAAGGTAGGGTCTTGAGCCCTTAGGATTTAATTTGATGTTATTATATCTTGCATTATTTTTTCATGATAATGATGTTCTTTTTTAATTTATTATTTTATTTTATTTTATTTTGCCCTATTTGGATTGTTCTATTGTTGAAATGGAATGTTCTTTGGGAAGGGTAGAAAACCCTTAGGTTGGGTGTTGGAAGGGAATTTTGTTTGGTTAGTTTTGGTGGAGGGAAAATGATACTAGGTTCTTGTTATGAATGTGATATTGTTGTAATTTGTTGGAGGGACTTTGGGGTATATTTGAGTTACGGATTTGGTCAAGAAAAAGGAGTGTTTTAGGAGGTATAAGGTGTAGTAGAGGAATAAGGAGGGTTGAATAATTAATTTTTAAAGCCTAACCCACTACCCACTTGGAATCATAAGGAGAATAAAAAACATCTCTCCCTCTCCCACTTGGCTTGATTTCAATCCATTGTTCTTGCTTGTTGTTTGATGCATTTTTGTGTGAATGTGTTTGTTTTGGGTCTTATGGAGCAAGAAAAAATGTTAGTGTTTCTCAAGGTGGTTTTATCTCCTTCATGGTTTATGTGATGGGTTTTTTGGGACAATTGGGAAGTGCTACCATTACCCAGTGGATATGGTTGGGAGGTGAGCATTGCTTAGCTTCCCTTGTGTGCTTGTGGGAAACTTGAGAAGACTAAAGACTCCATTATTACAGCTCTCTTCCTCCTTATTGTTGAGAAAACTTTCTCTAAATTGTAATCTTGTAAAGAAACTTATTGTAGACTAATTTATTATAAACTTGGGGAGGATGTACTTTTGGAAAATTGTGAAGTATGTAGAAAAATTTCAATTTGAGAACATTGTAAATTTGTTATACTTTTGTAAAGGGAAATTCGAAACAAGGACATTTTTGTATATCTTGTAAGATGGAAACTAGTTTCATTTGACAATCGTTAAACTTATTAAAGTAGAAATTTATAGAATTCTTAATATTATATATTTTTGGAAAAAAATTGTGCATTAATTCTAGTTATTAAGTGATTAGAATTGTTTTTATGTAAACTTAAAATAAGTTTTGGTTTCAAATGGATCAACTGGTGCATCCTAACTAGTAATTGATCTTAAAATCTAGGCCAAAATTTCAACCGACTTCTAACCCCTATAGGATTGTTAAATTTTGATGATAAAATTAATCCTTTTAAGTAAATAAACTTAAAGCAATGCAAGAATTAAAACAAAATGAATATAAATTTATAACAAGAGTTCGGAAGAATGCTATTTCTCTAGGTTCATCAATAGAATTGATATATTATCTACTTCAAGGACTGAAATAAAATTACAATTTAAGCATTATAATACTAAATACAAATGGAATAAGAAACTTTACACCAAGTAGTTACCCTGGTAGATTTGATCCATTATTATAACCATGAAGACTTCAATGCCTATGTTGCACGGTGCTAAGTATTCTTCTAGAAACCTCCATGCTTCCGTTGTGCAAAGTGCTAAGTCTCCAGATGTCAGCAGACATTAATTGTCACCAATGACCTTAAAACATAAAGATTACCCTCCTTGAAGCTAACGGTTTGATGAATCATTCAATGTAGTAAGTTTCTGAGCTCTATTGCTTCTATGATGCTCACCACATCCCTCGAGATCCATGACGCCTCTCGGGATCTAGCTTGAAAAGTCTCTCGATTAGTGAGTTAACAAATAATATATCCCAAACAATTTGAAGATGCCTATTAAATAATAGGTCTTATCTTGCTGATAACAAATAATATTGGTCCTCAATATGCCTATAAAAATAAATAGGACTTACTTCTCCATATTTCCCATAACAAATAATATAGGCCTTTAGTAGTGCCTATCATCAATAATAATAGGTCTTCTTCATATAATGCCTATATAAATATAGGGCTTATATATTTTCTCTCTCCACAATGCCTATAATATAATAGGACTTTTGTCTCCATAATGCCTCTATGATCGCCTTCAAATTTCATGCCTTCCTCCTCGGATCGGGCATGGAACATTCCTTCTTCGAGAGAACTCAAAGCTTCTTCTTCATAAAAATTCCTATTAAATAATATAATAGGACTTAATAATAATAATTCCTATAATAATAGTAGAATATGACTTATATTTGCCTCCACATAATGGCCTATAAAAATAAATAGGATCCATTATATAATCACCTTAATCTCCAATGGCTCCTTCATCATTTGCTAACTCCTTGGGATTTCTTGAATGAAGTGAGGGAGGCTTCACATTACTTCCCTAAGCCTTCTTGCCTCCGGCCTTCCCTTATTCTCCCCGAGCTATGCTTTAGAGAGAGTTTTGAGCTCAAATGAGCTTGTCCAAATACTCTTGAACAATGAGCTTATCCACTAAAGCATCTTACATTGAGCTTGCAGAAAGCTCGAATGGGGTTGTGGAATAAATATTCCAATGATCTTGTGTGTATGAATTTGAGGGAATGTTGTGTTCAATAGAGGGATGAGAAGATTTTATAGCCTATGCGCCGGTACATTGTGGTTATTAACCACATCCTCCAACTCAATACCCAACCAACTCGTTGGGCCCTTTCTGCTAAGCCATAAGGGGAGGTTAATGGTTCCAATTATGCTCCCTTACAATTATTTCCTAATTAATAAATAAGACTTTATTACAAAATTTGACTTTAAAATTATAAAGCTTTGTAATTCTCCACCGAATAGCTTGAAGGGTTCATTATATTTCTCAATATTGGATCTAAATTACTTATGCTTCATTTATTTTGATGTTGAAAAAGTGTGTATGAAGGTCATTATATAGCCCTACTTGACTCGTATATTGGGATCTTATATCTTATCAACTAGCCCATATCTCAACCAACTCACTGGCTAAGTTGTTTGAGTTTTTGTGAGTATATGGGGGACGTCGCAAGTTTGACTCCCCCTCCCCCATCTAAGTTTTACATTGGCCCACTTATCCTCTACCACCACACCTTTGTGATTTGAGATCAACCCATCCACGTTCCACTCCATGTATCCTAACCGTTGCACACCAACCCGCCACATGGTCTCTAATCCCACTATCACTACTACCATGCTCGGATCCTCCACTATCCATTTGACCTCGAGCCTGCCAAATATTCTTGTGTCCTTACCGTGAGCCCAAGTATTTTTTTGAGGTGTGAGGATAATGATTTATTCCACATATCCCTCATTCATTGGGCCAATGATATAAGGCTTTGAATTAGCCTTTTGATGAGCTTTCATCATGGAATTGAGCCACATTCTTAAGATTTTATGGCCGAGTTAATAACAACTCAATCATAGCTCACCTAGAGATTTTCCCTACATGACTCGGTTAATAACTCGGACCAATGCAATGAAAATGTAATAACTCACCTATTGTGTAACTTGGTCCCTTAGTTCTATGAATTTGCTAATGTAATTGTGTAGCTCGATAGTCAAATCATCCATAGCTCACTAAGATAACATGCTTCAAATCACCCGTGAACTCGGTCTCACAATTCGGTTAACATCTTGAACTAACTAATGTATCAATATAGTTTGGTCAACTGGGTTGACTAGTCGATAAGTGGTGGTAGGCCACGTGGTGGCCCGAGGACCCACCATGTGGCATATTTTTTTGATCACCGACCAACATGTTGATATTGAGTGTCGAAGAAAGAGGTCCACCCAAACTCAACCGATGCCCAATTTGAATTTACCACTTTTTCATGACTTGCTAGTTGACCTGGTCTCATCTTAGGTTGAATTCAACTTTTAATAGTTTCCATTTACATGTACGAACACCATTTTTGACTTTCAAATATTCACGAGAAATCTCACGGAGTTGAATTTTTCACTGTAACAATTTCAGAAGGTTTAGGAAACTATGTCATTTGAAATATACTATGGGATCATACCTCCTTAATGGGAAAGGATTTTCTTCCCAAAAATCTCATATCTCCTCTCTTGGATCATGAACCATATCGGTTAAGATATCTCTACAACTGATACCATAGTCTTCGAACCGCTTCTTCTTCAATATGAAACTTTTTTCGATCGCTGCAACCTATGGATTATGTGCCCAACATGATTCTTCCTTTGTCTTGATTGTCACATATGCCCTCTAGGGGTCTTACATTTCGACAATTCCTAACACTTGTACTGCCACATTTTCCTGCTAAGGTCTTACTCTTCAAAAATATAAGAGGAATATACTACTACATCTTCCCTCTAGGGGTCTTACACTTCAACAACATATAGTCTGCATGGAAGTAGATATTGCCACATCTGCCCTCTAGGGGTCTTACACTTCGACAACACCTGAATCTTGGACTGTTACATCTGCCCTTTAGGAGGTCTTACATTTTAGAAATACTTAAACATAACCACATATGCCCTCTAGGGGTCTTACACTTCAGAATATGTCATGTCCATGATGATTGGCTACCATTATGATGAATTCTCATAATGCCTTGACACATAATGGTGATCCGAGATGCCACTAGTGAACTCAATTGTATACACAAACAAATGAAAAATATCTAAGCTTATAGATATGAGTATCCAACTATAATGAACACTCAAAAATCTGATTAGGAGATATAATGGAGTAATCCAAATATAAATGCAAGAAAATACTAATGATGGTAAACCCCCCTCAAAACCTATACCACCAATATAGACTCCAAAGTACCGGATGATGACATCACTATCAAATCAACCTACACCGATCAACCTTCTCGAGAGAATAGTAGGTTCACCAAAAAGAACAACCAGCTCTGATACCAACTTGATCCAAAAATCTAGGCCAAAATTTTAGCTAACTTCAGACCCCTATAGGCTTGTTAAATTTTGTCGATAAAATTACTCCTTTTAAGTAAATCAACTTAAAATAATGCAAGAATTAAAACACACTACACACAGATTGATTGATAATGAGTTCAGTAGAATGCCTACATCTTTGGGTTCATTAATAGAACTGATATATTATCTACTTCAATGACTACAACAAAATTACAATCTAAGCATGATAATATTGAATACAAATGGAACAAGAACCTTTACACTAAGTAGCGACCCTGGTAGATTCGATCCAGTATTCTAACCATGAATACCTCAACACTTCCGTTGCATGGTGCTAAGTCTTCTTCCGAAACCTCCACGCTTCCATTGTGTGGTGCTAAGTCTCCAGATGTCACAGACATTAATTGTCACCAACGAGCTCAAAACTAAATAATGACCCTCCTCCAAAGCTAACAATCTGACGAATCATCCAATGTACTAAGGTTATGAGCTCTACTACTTCTCTGATGCTCTATCGTGTCCATCGGCTCTATGACGCCTCGGGATCTAGCTTGAGAAGTCTCTCGATCAGTGAGTTAACAAATAATAACTCCCAAATGATTTGAATATTCCTATTAAATAATAGGTCTTGTCTTTCCGATAACAAATAATATTGGTCCTCAATATGCCTATAAAAATAAATAGGACTTACTTCTCCATATTTCCCATAACAAATAATATAGGCCTTTGGTAGTGCCTATCAACAATAATAATAGGTCTTCTTCATATAATGTGTATATAAATATAGGGCTTATATATTTTCTCTCCACAATGCCTATAATATAATAGGACTTCCGTCTCCATAACGCCTCTATGATCACCTTCAAACTTCATGTCATCCTTCTCAGATCGGGCATGGAACACTCCTTCTTAGAGAGAACTCAGAGCTTCTTCTTCATAATAATGCCTATTAAATAATATAATAGGACTTAATAATAATAATTCCTATAATAATACGATTTACATATTTTTAGCTCCAAATTTTGCCTATAGTAGAATAGGACTTATATTTGCCTCCAGATAATGGCCTATAAAAATAAATAGGATCCATTATATAATAACCTTAATCTCCAAAGGATCCTTCATCATTTTCTAACTCCTCAGGCTTGCTTAAATGAAGTGAGGGAGGCTTCACATTAATTTCCTAAGCCTTCATACCTCTGACATTCCCTTATTCTCCTAAGGCTTCACTTTGGAGAGAGTTTTGAGCTCAAATGAGCTAGTCCAAATAATATTAAACAATATTCTTATCCTCTAAATCATTTCGCAATGAGCTTGGGGAAATCTTGAATGGGATTGTTGAATAAAGCTCCCAATGAGCTTGTGTGTATGCCTTCAAAGGAAGGTTGTGTTTAATGGAGGGATGCAAGGCTTTTATAGCCTTTGAGCATAGATACATTATGGTTACTAACCAAATCTTCCAACTCAATACCCAAATAACTCGTTGGTCAAGTTGGTTGCGTCATTGTTATGTCATAGGGGAGGTAGCAGTTTCCAATCCTACTCCCTTATAATTATTGCTTGATTAATAAATAGGACTTTATTACAAAATTTCCTTTAAATTTATAAGGCTTTGTAATTCTCCACCGAATAGCTTGAAGGCTTCATTGTACTCCTTGATATTAGAGCTAAATTTCTTATGCTTCGTTGATGTTGATGTTGAGGGAGTTTGTATGAAGGGCTTTATACAACCCTCATCCAAAGCATATTGGGCTCTTATATGTTATCGGCCACTGATATTTCAACCAACTTGCTAGCCAAGTTGGTTTAGTTGTTGTGAGTATATGGGGGATGTCACGAGTTTGACTCCCCTACCCCATATTTATTTTATACCATCCCGCTTATCCACTTTGCCTCCATGCTATGTTCCGAGTTTGACCCATCCATGTGCCACTCCACATATCTTGACCATTTCACACCAACCTACTACGTGGGATCTAACCCCATTGTCGTTTCCACCATGCTTGGGTACTCCACTATCCATTTGACCTCGGGACTACCACATACTCCTCGCATCCTTTCCATGAGCCCTAGTATTTGCGAGGTGTGAATATAATGATTTTTTCCACATTGAGTGGGATGAGGGATATCCCTCATTCATCGAGCCAATGTTATAAGCCTTTGAATTATCTTCTTAACCAACATCCATTGTGGCATTAAGCCACATGCTTAAGCATTTCTAGCGAGAGTTACAACTAACTCATAGCTCGACTAGAGCTTGTCCCCGCATGACTTAGTTAATAGCTCGGTCAATGCAATGCAAATGTAATAACACACCCATAGTGTAACATGGTCCCTCGGTTGTATGAATTTTCTAATGTAATTTTTGTAGCTTAGTATTCAAATCATCCATATCTCACCAAGATAACATGCTTCAACTCACCCATGAACTCGATGCATAATTTTGTTAACAACTCGAACTCACCAATGTAGTAATATAGCTCATTCAACTTGATTGACTAGTCGATAAGTGGTGGTAGGCCATGTGGTGGCTCAAGGACCCACCACATTGCATATTTTTTATCACTAAAAACATGTTTCCATTGAGTGTCGAAGACCAAAGGTTTAGCTGAACTCAACCTACACCCAATTCAAATTCACCACTTTTTTGTGACTCGCCTTGGTTGACCTAGTCCCATCTAGGGTTGACTTCAACTTTTACTAGTTAGCATTTGCACGTCATGGACTTTATTTTCGACGTTCGGATAGTCGGTGGAAATCTCACGGAGTTGACTTCCTGACCATGATGATTCCATAAGTTTTATGGAAACTATGTCCTAAGAAATGTACTGGATCAAGAAAAGGACACTTGCATGGTGAGTGTGCTCTCACTAGTTGGGATACACATGGTAATGGCCATCATTGCATGTAAAATACATGGAAGGGTGACCCATACCCATGGTGTAGCAACACTATCTCTTTAAACTTGTTGTTTTGCATTAAAAATGAGACTTTTACTTGTTGTTTTATATTATACTACATTGGAGACATTGCGATTAAAATCATGATAAACCTATACATTTTTGTTTTATAATTTTTGCATTTTAAAATAGAAGGAATTTTATCCTTTACGGAATTATAAATCTTGTATTTGGATAAAACAATTTTATTTTCATAAATTGGTCATTGTAATACTAGTCTCATATTGGCTCTCCTCTCTTGAAGAACTACTGCTATTCTCAATCATAGTATAGTATAGTATAATATATATATATATATATATATATATTTAATTGGGGGGCGAGTTGGAGTGCGAGCTAGGAGAGCTCAAGTCAAGCTAGGACTCAACATTTTTAATGGTCATTCAACTCACCATGTAACTTTTAAATTGTCAAATATTTAACCAACTCCAATACGATCAATTTGGATGGTGAGTTAGACAACCGAGACAAGTTTCGAGATAGTAGATGAGTTCATTGAACTCACAAGAAAAACATTCCAAATGTCACCTAAGTAAACATCCCACACTATAGGTTTAAAATATAAAATAATAATAAAATAGAAATTTTTTGGGAGTGGGTGGGTGGGCCGACACACCCTTGGCTGCCATATCTTCCATCTTTTTCATGTTCTTCCTTTCATGACACCCTTGTATGGCCTCTTTGCCAATCACTTTTCCTTCACCACAATCTTACCCCCTTGGCTTCTTCCTAGCCACTCCACCCTCCCCGTCGGTCTCTCTCTCAACCTCACACCTCCCTTCATCCCCGATTCAATCACATACTCTTCTTCCTCCTCCCCAACTTATTCCCTCCCCCTTTTTCTAGCATTAAATCTCCCCCTATGCTTATCTTGCTTCCCTTACTCAGCTCCGTTTGTGCCATAATGAATAAAATACAAACAAAAATGCCTGCCGAGTACCATAAGAGCTTAAGAAAAAGGTTTCAAAAAGTAATGGACAAGAAATTGAAAGTAGACAGATTCCTCCTGGAGGGGAGACAATATTAGATGAATAGACTATGATGGAACAAGGTAAGAACGAGACTAGACTGTGTTTGGGTCCCATGTGGGAAATGGGGCCCCTAGATCGTATGCAAAAATCTTGAGATCTGGGAATGAAAAAAGTTTGGGGATCATTCCACAACTTAAACAAGGAGAATTGGGTAAGTATTTAGATATCCCTGATAGCATTATTGATAGAATTTGAGAAATATGGAGAATGCTTTGATTAGAAAAATTGTTGGAGGTAGACCCAATATTGAGTCAATAAGATCTTGGTCTATTATAAAATGGAAACCTAAAGGGCATATGGAAGTAATAACTCTACCAAATGGTTTCTTCTTGTTTAGTTTTAACAATATGAAAGATCCCCAAAGAATCCTCAATGATGGCCCGTGGTTTTTGGGGAAACTGGGACTTTTTTTGAGGAAGTGGACTCCTATGTTCAACCCTGATAAAGAAAATATAAACCAATTTCCTATATGGGTTAGGTTACCAGGTCTTCCATTGGAACTATGGGATGTTGATGTTATTAAAGGGATTGCAAATACTCTTGGTACCTATGTTTTTATGATAATGTTACCCTTACAAAAACATGTGTTGTTTGTGCCATATTCTATATCTATTCTTTGATGGGTTTGACTTTACCCAAATCCATAACTCTCAGATCTAGACTGGGAAGTTGGGAACAAAGAATTGAATTTGAGAACTGCCCTAAAAAATGAGAAATGCCAAGGATGGGGCATGTAAAGAAACAATGTAAAATGACGGTTTCAAAGGTCTATAAGGAGAAGCTAGTAAAGGAATAAGATAAAGGTAAGGAATTTGCTTCTTTGGAACATAATACTGCTAATAATCCAAATCCAAATAAAGGAATTATTATTAATGAGAATAATGGAGATAAGTCAAATAAAAATCAAGTTCAAACTCCAAAGTTAACAGATGATGGTTTTATAGAAGTAAGGAATAAGAAGAATCAAAGGAAAGTCCTTATCTGAACCACATTTCTAGATGGAAAAGTCCCATGTTCAGGTTGAGAAACTCCTACCCTCAAAAAAATTGGATAATCTTCTAAAGGAAGTTGTTATGGAATAATTTCCATGCAACAAGGGGAAATGAGTCTTGAAGAAAATTTGGGACCTTTTACTAATCCTTTTGATAATATTCTGGGTTATGATGAGAATGATATAATGATAGGAAGTGAAGATCAGATGGAAGCTGGTAAAATCCAAAGGATCATTCAAGAAAATTTATCCCCACCAAAGGAAAATCTATTAGATCAAAACAAAACAGTTGGAGAGGATCCCAAAAAGGCTGAAAATGAGATCTCTATGAAAACCCCATCTAAAATAAGGGAGTCTTTGAAGCCACCCCAAAGGAGAAGAAAACTAGTTCATGGAGACCTACCTAAAAGTTCTTAGAAAAATTAGAGTCAAAAGGATATTGATGATGGAACTCAGTCTAAACTCGATTTACGGAGCTTTAGAAGAACAAAAAATCAAGTTTTTAAATGAATATAATCTCATGGAATGTTTGGGGTTTGAATAACCCTACTAAATGGAGATTAATTAAAGAATTGGATTCTAAAAAAAAACCTGATATCATGGTCTTACAGGAAACTAAAATGGAGGAAGGACATTTTTGGAAGTCAAAAGGAAGTGTTGCAAGAATCTTAAAGGAATAGTTAGTTCTCAAAAGGAACTGTGGGTGGAATTGTTGTCATTTGGAATGAGGAAAAACTCAAAGGTATGAATCTTCTTAAAAGGAGTAATCATATGGATATGTTGTTTCAAGATAATAAATCTAAAGAATTTTGGGTGTTTTCTAACATATATGCTCCAAATATTAAAGGAGAAAGAAAAAGTTTTGGTCTGAACTATCCAAATTTCAAAACATTATTAAAGGGACTAAATGGCTGATTATGGGAGACTTCAACACCCCTCTGAGTCCAGGGAAAAAAGGGTGGTAACATTGATTTAACAGAGAGTATGGAAGATCTCTAGGACTTTATCATGAAAAATAATCTCATGGATATTGAGTTGAAGGGAAGAAGATATACTTGGTCTAATAGGAGAAAAGGTGATCAATTGATTCAAGTCAAACTGGACAGGGCTTTGACTTCTGGGGTGGTTGAATAAAGATGTTTGTCTCTTTTCTCTACCTAGGATTGGTTCATACCACAATCACTTCTTTTCCAAATCAAAGATAAATAAAGGAGGAGAAATCCTTTTAGGTTTGAGAATATGTGGTTACAAAATGAGGAAATTTTTGATCTTATGAAAGAATGGTGGAATGTGAAAATCAAAGGAACTTTATGTTTAGAATTACTAAAAAATTGCTCATGTTAAGAATAATTTGAAAGGATGGAATAAAAATACTTTGGTAACATTTTTAAGAAAAATAAGTCTCTAGAAAATGAGTTATCTTCCCTTCAGAATCTTTGGAAATTCTTAATGATGACAATATTTAGGAAGGTCAACATAAAGAGAGAGAGAATTATTGGATAACTACCATAACATCCTTCTGAAAGAGGAGACTTTCTGGAGATATAAATTCATGGTGTAATGGCTCAAAGAAGGTGAAAAAAACATGAAATTATTCCACATTTCAACCCTTAAAAGGAGAAGCACAAATAGAATTATGAGTGTTACAGGGAAGATGGAGAGATGCTAACTGATACTAAGGATATTCAAAATGTGGCCACCTCCTTTTTCAATAGACTCCTTTCTACAACCAATTCATCTAACAACAATAAGGAAGGGTACTTTCTAGATTGCATTCCTCAGCTGGTAAATGAGATTGACAATAGAATGCTCACAAAGATTCCTACAATGGAAGAAATTGAATTTATGTTGAAAACTATGAGCCTTGACAAAGCTCTAGGACCAGATGGTTTTTTGGCTCTTTTTCAAAAAAAATTTGGGATATTGTCAAGGATGATACTTACAAATTATTCAAGAGTTTTTAAGAACAAAAATATGCTCCATGAATTAAACAACACTTTTCTTGCTTTAGTTCCTAAAAATCACAATCCTACTGATTTTAGGAATTTTAGACCTATCAGCCTATGTAATTGTATCTACAAAATGTGTTCTAAAATCCTGGCCTTAAGAATTCAACTTATTTTTCCTTCCATTATCTTTGATCAACAGGGGGTTTGTGATGGGAAGACAGATCCAAGATGGTATTATCACTATCCAAGAGACTCTTCATTCACAGCCAAAAAAAAAAAAGGAAGCTATGTTTATTAAGCTTGATATGGAGAAAGCCTATGACCATGTCTCTTGGTCCTTTCTTCTTAAAGTCTTAACCAGATTTAGATTTGATGAAGATTTTAGGATTTTGATATACAAACATGCATTTCACAACTAAATTTTTTGTTTTGATCAATGGGACTCCCTGTGGTTTTTTCAATAGTTCTAGAGGATTAAGACAAGGAGACTATTATCTCTCCTTTTCTATTTATAATTATGGTGAAACACTCAACAAATATCTCAATAAGGCTAATTTTGTTGGAATAATTAAAGGCATCTCATCTATTGTTAATAGTGACAATGTTGTTCACCAACATTTTGTTGATGACACAATGTTGGTTGGAGAGGCTACAGTTCTGAGGCTATAGAGTTTAAACAAATGATGGTTGATTATGAGGAAGCTTAACCAAATGATCAATTTTGGTAAAATATTGGTATTTTTTTATCAATACCCTTGAAAGAAGATGTGTCAAAATAGTTGGTATTTTTGGTCTGTGAGATTAAAATGTTTCCTACTAGGTATCTAGGTATGATTATCAGAACTGAAAAACCAAAGATTGCTGACTGGAATTTTTTGATAGACAAATTTCTTAAGAAATTGGAAGGATGGAAAGGTTCACTATTATCCCAAGCAGGTAAAGCTATCCTTCTCAAATTCTCAATTCAAAATTTTCTATGTATTCTATGTCTATTTATAGATTACCTTCCACTATTGCTAATAAATTGGAGAGTATCCAAAAAAAATTTCTTTGGAGTGGCGGAAAAAAAGACAAAATTCCTCTCCTTGCATGGGAAAAGGTTTGTAAGCCAAAGAAAATGGGGGTCTTGGTATTAGAGATTGGGCTAAAATGAATAAAGTTATGTTATCAAAAATGATTTGGAGATTGGTTAAGGAAGAAAATGTGTGGACTTCTATCATAAGACATAAGTATTGGATAAATCTTCAAGCTAATGAATGGTGCTTTAAGCAATGTTGAATTTAATGGTTCAACCTTTTAGAAATCTATAAATTGGGCTAAATACATTGTTTTTGAGGGCAAAAATGGATGATAGGCAATGGGAGAATGGTTAATTTCTAGGAAGACAAATGGTTAGGTGAAAAACCTCTTAAGGTAACCTATCCTAATCTCTATAAGGATGTTGTGGTTAAATATGGTACTAAGGTTAGAGATTACTTCAATTTTGAGGACCCTTTGTGTCAATGGAAAATAATAGATTTGGTTGGACATAACAACAATGAGATCAATTATATTAACAACAAATTAAGAGGAGTTATTGTTAATAAAAAGAGTTTAGAGGATGATAGCTTATATTGGTCTAGGGAGGAAAATGGAATCTTCTCGGTTAAAAGTGCCTACAATGCTTTTTTTCTTAGAGGAAGTTGATCCTGACAACTTCAAATGGGAAAGTGTGTGGGTCAAAGAAGTTACTCCCAAGATCAATATGTTTTGGTGGTTGGTTCTCCATGATAAAATTCTTATTGTGGGTAATCTTAATAAGAGGAATTTTCACATGGTGAATAGGTGTGTTCTGTGTGAAAAAGATACTGAAGACTCTTTACATCTATTCCTCCATTGCCCCTTTTTGGTATCGGTTAGAAACACCCTTCTTAATCTATTTGAGATCAAGTGGATTTTCCCATGCTCCATTAAGCAACTATGGTCCCAATGGTTTAGTCCTTTCAAGAGTCAAGGACTCAAACATCTTTGGACCCTTTCTATTATGCACTTGGCTTGGGAAATTTGGAAAGAGAGAAATAGGTGGATTTTAAAGGGAAGAAGGAATCGGAAAAGAAAGTTGGGACTCATTGTTTTAACGCTATCAATGTAAACTTCTCTACCATAGCCCCACATAAGAAAATAATTCTTCAAAATGAGAGTAAATTATCTAAGAATTGGGGTTTAAGTCCTACTCAAACTAACCTCCCTATACATAATCCTAGGCTTCAAGGTTGGGTGAAACCTAACAAGGATTGGATAAAGCTAAATTTTGATGGTGCTTCCAAAGGAAACCCTAGAAAAGTTGGTTGTGGAGGGGTCTTCCATGATTATCAAGGAAGATTCATTCTTGGTATCATTGTAATCTTGGAATTCAATCAAATCATGTTGCTGAAGTGGATGCTACTTATTGGGGTGTCTCTATAGCCTGTCAACACAAATTTGTTAGATTGGAAGTGGAAGGAGACTCGCTAAACATTATTAACAACATTATTGGAAAAGGTACTACTTCTACATCTATTCAAAACTCTATAACTAGTATAAAGGGAATGTCTAACTTGTTTGAAGAAATCACCTTTAAACATATCTATAGAGAGGAAAATAGTATTGCTGATTATTTTTCCAATAAGGGGGTTAATTGTCATGGAATGACATTAATCAATAATGAGGAAGCTATAGATACTAAGGTGTGAGCACACCTCAAAAAGAACAACATGGACACGTCACCACTGGGTAATAATGATAGGTCATGGTATTATAAGGAAATGATGTATAAGAGATGTAAGACTCATGTGAATTTAAGTTGGGGTTATGTGAAGCTTTGGGACTAGGTCCACTTGTGCTACCTTGAGTCATTATTTCCTTCTATGATTGTAACATCGACATTGTTGGGATTGTTCATTTCAATCTGGTTAACCTAAATTTGGGAATTTTTATGAACTGGTGCTCATATTATCAGATGGGGGTGATCTTGTGAGAACTGAACCATATGACCTAGATGGAGTTAAGCCTAAAGCCATGGAAGTGTTCGAGAGAATGGGTTTCTCTCCTTTTCTCAAAATATTTGAAGGTCATTATGAAAATTTGAGTAAGGACTTTTCCAGAGCTTGGAAGTCAACCAAAAAGGGGGAGTTGTGGACCTAAAAGGTGTGCACATTGAGATTACTATGGAGTTGGTTGCTAAAATCATGGGTTTACCAGCTATTGGAAGGGAGGTTTACAAGCCAAAAAAGGAAGCCACAGATGAATTGAAGTTGTTCTTGCAAGGTAATGAAAACTTACCACTCATTTTGTTTTTTTCTTCACTCAACTTTACCCTGACCTTTTGATGAAGTGGCCTTAACCCTTATTTTTTCTTACCCTAGAAGGTTCATCACAAGTGTATCTATGCCTACCATTTTCCTATGCTAAATTATCTTCAACATGGCCATAGTTTTAGCTTCCCATATTTTCTGTTTCACTCTCTGAGTGCTTCAGTTGCCCAATTTAAAAACAATAAAGTCAATGTCCCCCTTCACCAAGGTTTTATTCTTTCCCTAGTTAAAAGAGATTCTCTCAACATTGATAAAACTGGTTCCCTTACTAAATATCTTGAGGGTTATGCTGAGGAAGAGAGGAGGAGGAGGAGGAGGATTCTAGTGAAGAATCGAGTCTTAGGAAGGTGATGATTTGGGGGATGAAAAGGATGTAGTGGAAATTGATGCACTTAGAATCTCAAGGAGCTTAAGTCGAAGAATGTTCCTAGTTTATCTGTCAAAACCAAAGGGGATTAAGCATGTAGGGGAATCAAGTTCTGTGAATTCCCAATTGGAGTAATAGATTGAAGTGTTGGGTCAAGTGGGACCCGTGAAAGGGGATAATCATCTTGCCAAGATGGCGATGGATATTGAAGAACTGAAAGGAGACATGAGGCTTACAAAGAGTTTTGTTCAATTCCTCTTTAACGACTGGACACAAAATGAAAATGTAGGTTGAAGATGTGGTAAAAATCACTAGTGGGGGTGGTCTTGAAATCATGAAAGCCAACTGCAGCAACCTCTCCAATGAGGTGGATCACATTAGAGCTATTTTACACAACTATATGGAATGGAGTGTTGTTACTATGAAATCCACTCTACAACATCTTCAAACCCTCGGTCAGTTGGAAAATGCTTACAGGAAAGTGGATGAGCATGGAAATCTGAAGAAAAGGAAAGGGGAAGTTACTAAATGTGACCTAGCCTCGTTGGGTGTTAATATTGAGTCTCTATCAAAGGAATGGGAAAAAGTTTTAGATGGTCTGGAAAAGGCCAAAAAGTGATGTTTGTCTGGGTGGTTGTTTTTATACTTTACTATTATTTTACTTTGTTGTTAGTTAGACTTTGGTCTAGTATTTACTATTATTACTCTTTTTTTTGTGTTTTAAACTAGTTTATATGCTCATGAAGGAGCTTAGATGTATTAGTCATTCTATATGTATCTTTTTGTATGCTTTGTAATGTCTTATCTGCTCATTTTGGAGCTCTGACTTGTAATTATAACATTTAATAAGCATTTACAATGTTTTTATAATCTACGAGATATAATGCCACTACTAGAACAATTATATCATTAATAAAATTATACTTTTATATAATATCGTTATTATATAGGATCAAATATGGTTATAAGGAATTTAATGTCATGAAGTAGTTATTATAGTACATATATTATCTATAGTATTATATCATATGTAATACTATTATTTATTTAATATATAGTTGTCATAAATGTTACCAAACTTATAACATAATATTGTTACAATGATATAATAGAACCTAACATGTGTAAAGTAGATACCTAGCATGATGTCTCTTTGGAGACATTTGATAAAATTGTAACGTCAACGATACTATTAACACATCCTCTTGTATAAGGATGAAATGCTCAAATCAAGAAAGAAATTGTTCAAGTGTTGTAACGGTGCAAAAAACAAAAATACATTTTTGTAGTTTTTGGTGAAAACTTTAGGGGCATTGCACTTGGTATCAGAGATGGAGTTTCCACACTTAGAATTTTGGAAACATAACAAAACCAAAAAAACAAACCATATATAACTTATAAACTAATTAAAACTAGTAAACTTAATTTGTTAATAAATCATCATACAACTTTCTAACTCCATCCTTGCGTATGTAGGGGTCACAAACAAGGCATGGTTACTAGAGCTGAAACCAAGGGATTATCCATAGGAGTTGAGACCAAGATATCTCATGGAGGTCATACTGTAGTGGGAGCTAGGAATGGACAAGGTGGTGCTAGGAATAGAGCAAGAGCTTGAGGAGGAAGTGCTAGACTACTTGGGTAGTTCTCGAGGAACAACATGAGAGAGTAGATGAAGACACACCACCCATGGAATACAATACACACATAGCCCTATATATTCTATAGGTGTTAGAGGAGGTTGTCATGGCACCGATAGAGAGATGATGACTATCCAACGAGCATGGTGAAGTTTGAAATCATTCTTCATAGGATCGAGATCGATGCACGAGGAGAGAGATCCTAACATCACATGAATATTTCTATGATCCCTCTTGCATGAGTTCCTACACTAGCTATGAGACCCATAAACCACCTTAGAAAGGAAGGAGAGCATATTGGGGAGATCATGAAGTTACATTCACCATCTTATTCTAGAGACACCACAGTTTTTAGGAAGTGGAATGGCTTGTAAGTTTGAATAGATACTTTAAGCTATGTTTGTGTTCACACAAAACCAATGCACATGTTTCTATCCACTTACTCATGGAAGGAGATGAAATTTGGTGGATATATGAGGAGAAACATATCCTATTGGACTCGAGATAACATCATGGGATATGCTTAAGGAGAGATTCATGGCTAGGTATATATCTAGACATTTTATGTGTAGTAGCATATTGATGAGTTTCATAAGCCGAGGTAGTAGAACATGATAGTGGCATAGTATGAGGGTCATTTCTTAGACTTATTGTAGTATGAAGACTATATGCACTATGAGAAGGTTAGGGTTCAACTTGGAGATTGAAGGAGCTGTAAGGATACACACCCCATAGACACTAGCTGAGGTAGTTGAGAATGCCATCATTACATATTATAATAGAGAGAGGACATAACAAGCTAGAGAGAAGGTGAGGTCACATATTCATCGAGTACATGATAATAGATTAGGGGTGCACCACATCCCCCTTGTTGTGGATTTATAACCATCTTCTCTACCTTTCAACCACTATAGTACCCATAATAGTAGGAATGTCATCCATAGTAGTAATATACATAGTGGAAGATCTTACCTCGACCGGACACACAAAGAGGTCATAGTGTGGGACCGCCACCTAGACCACCATAGAGGGCACCAAGACCACCTAAGGCATAGTCAGTAGGAGGAAATCCACAAAATCCATTCAAGGCATGTCCCACAACATCTTTGACTATGAGTAGTAGGGGTCCTTGAGGTATATCAGGGTGTTCAAGGTCTAATCCATCTTCTTATGGTTGTGGTGACCTAGACCACTATTAGAACATGTGTCCACATAACCTAAATGTAATTCAGGAAGGGAAATCCCTTGTATTAGAGGATATTGTTGGTGATGTAGGGAGATCACAAAGGATTTATGTGATAGTTTATAACCACCAAACAGAGCATCAAAGTTCTTGTGATTGAGAAATCAGGTAGTATTAGTGGTATTCCCATTTCAGTTTTATTTAATTCTAGGTCTTCATACTTGTTTATATATCCTTTAGTAGTGGATCATTGTAGGCTTTTGGAAGTGACACGGGGTCCTAGATGGGATGTAGAGGTAGCTATACGTACCTAAAATTGTAAGAATCTTTGCACTCTTTGGAATGATGATACACATGCCCCAATGATGATATGGGTCTCCTTGCAAGGTGTTCGGAATCCAGAAAAGCTTGCCAAGTATACACTTGTATCCCACATGCCCCGCTCGGCCTTCGCATGCTTTGTTTTGCCCCTTTTTCTCCTTTCTTCTTGAATTTTGTCTTAAACATTAATGTAAGTCAAAGTGGTTTAAGAAAGCGTGTAAAATCAAAGATTTACTTTTGACGCGATCGTGGGAAGAATCGAAAATGTGAATAGGACCACCACCCTTTGTAGGGCGGTGGTCCGTGACCACCACCCGGGATAGGCGGTGGTCCTGTAACCACCACCCCGCAGGGCAGCTAGATCTGTAAGCATTTTCTAGATCCTTCCCACGATTGCGTCCGCAGGCGGCGGTCCGTGTCTGTACGCATTTTCCATATCCTTCCAACGATCACGTAAAATGTAAATCTTGGATTTTACACGCTTTCTTCAACCACTTTGGCTTGCATTAATGTTTTCTACTCCCTGGGAATAGTGTTTTTCCTTTGTTTATAGTAAAAGAGTTCTAATGGGAGTTACCCTCTGGTAAATGCATTGGTTATAAATAGCCAGCTTGTTTTCAAGCAAATGGCCCCTCATCCTCTCAATTTTCTTATTCAATCTCTCAATTTCTTGCTTAGAATTGTATCATTTCATGTTTTTCTTCCATTGTTGGTGTTTTAGAGCTCATATCATCTTCTTGTTTCAAGTCTTGTTTCATTATTTTGCATACAATCGGTTCATACATAGAATAACTTCATATCTAGACTAGAATCCATTAAAGTTATAGGTTTTGTTTTTCAAAAGGATAATTTCTAAAACTCTCGGTACACTTGTGTTGTATTCCCTTAATAAATCCTGCTAGGAATTGCATAGTCAAGCTCTGTTCACTTACGTTATCCCTCTTCTACTCACATTGTATTCGGTCTATATCCAAAGCTGCCATTGTTCAAATGTTATCTTATCTTCTGCTACTATCATATACACACTTTCTGGATTCACGAGAACACGAAGGAATGAGGAGATCACACTGAGGGGATGAAATCACACACAACTGGATTTACCACTGTTCTGTAAATGCCAGGTTTGAGCTATCAAAGTTCTAGTTATAACATATCAAATAGAGTAGTAAATTATTTCATTTCAATTAAAAGTTCACTCTCGGTATCACCAGGGAAGTTGTGGGGATTGATAGTTTCTGAGAAATTGTGATTCATTCCTCACTTCTAAGGTAGGATCGAGAGCCTTTCAAATTAATATGTTTAGTTGCTTAGATATTTAGGATAAAATCATAATTACACAGGTGAATAGCCATACCAGGCTACATTGCTTGTTTTTATTTTGTTATTAGATTAGTTGTTCATTTTATAGATATACTATAGTAGCTGCTCTTCAATTTCATTGAAATACATTATTGGAAAATACAATAATAGAAGAATTCTTACGTAGTGTAATACCTCTTTCATAATTAGTTTATTTATGTTAGTTAGAGGTTGAATCATCTTTGTATGACAATCACAGGACCTAGAGAGCCTAGAGAATATATATTTGAACCTATAGTACCTCAACAAAATTTACCCACGACTCTAGTTGATATAGATCAGAACCTTAGGATATAGGTCTTTCGAGCCACAACAAAATTACAAGCAATTAGTGAGTAACTAAGAGGATTGAATATCAAAGACGACAAAGCTTACACATTCTAGTCAAACCATCCAAACTATAGATTGCCTTGATAAAACACCTAAATGACTATGTAAGGGTTCGAATGAGAGAAAACATTTGGTTGTGATCCTTTGGTTCCGTAGCCTAATGCAGGATACCTCCTCGTTGATATAGACACTAGCTTACGTATCCAAGTTTCGAACACCTGTTAGGTACTCCGAGAAAATCATACAACTTCTAGTTCTAAACGTAGAAGATGAAAAGGCATACGATTACTAGATAGTCGGAAGAAGGGATTGATTCTTCACATGACCATAACAGGTCCACAACAACCATGCACTCACGGTTGTGATCCCCAAGTCCCACAACCCAACGGGCCAACAAACTAGTCAAGTATTGACACCGGCTTACAAATGCTGGTATTTAGATCCTCACCACTCCCACTAGATATTATAGTACAGTTCTCTGTATTAAACATTGAAGCTAATCAATCTAATATTTTATGGGCTAGACTAGAAAACCATCCATAGTTCACTACGCATCCACTAAACCACCTATCACCATTTTATGACCTTGTCTAGAGATATATACGAAGCTCCCACAGGTCACTTCCCACATATCCAACAACCAAGAAACAAGATCTCGGTAGAGATCAACATTGATTAGAGCCTCCGAACATCCATTGTATCCAAATGAGCCATTACACCAATCTAGGTTAGGAGGGCCTTCTTTTCCTTAGATTCACAGATTCCATTATTGTGTGTTGAGGATTTAAGATTACCCGATTAGCTTATACATATCCATTCACATTCAACATTCACTAGGTTGTCTCGACATGACCTTGGGAGGTTGGGTATGAGGAAAGGGTACTTGTAGATTCCCATGCTCACTTGTCACTTTTCCATCGTACAAAATTGGTGAACCCAATGTGAAACAAACTAATATTCCTCTTTCTATTTTCATTTCTTCCATCCACCTTCGCTCTTTCCCATTATTCTGTGGGTATTCATATACCCCCCGAATATGTTGGGATATGATGCATATGGTAGACCTCTCTCAGGTCTTGAAGTAAACTATAGTCAAACAAATAGACAACCATCGCCCTCACTTTCTGCATGGGCTGATAACTATTCAAGTAATTACTTGTCATCTCAAACTCCCCTCACAAAACCAGTTCTAGTTCTTCATTCCGAATTGAGGAGTTTGATCAGTTTGCACAAACACAACACCAGAGCCATCAGGCTCTAACAATATGACATTTACTGGAGAATCCACTTCATCTCCTTGGGTCTTTTTAGACATTAGATCAGTAGACAATTGGACCCACTCCCCTTTTTGGATGAGGAGTACTTGGCACACTTCACTAAAAGTGAACAACGCTTCCAAAATATGTATCCACCTTTAGGAAGTTTACAAATATAGTATGATGCCCTATTCCAGGAGAACACCCCCATAACTCCACCTATGGGAAATACACTTAGTGAAGCTTGGCAAGTTAATGACCAATTCATAGTAGGGTATCATACCCCTTTACAACCTCAAGCCATACAACAAACACCCTTAAGGCAAAGCACTACATCTTCACCAATGGAGGTCATTTCAGCCTTAGCTGAGAAGGTTAGAGGGCTAGAACTTGCTCAAGAAAACCAAAATTCATATTTTGGGCAAGTGGGAATCCCCAACCCTCTGTATCACCCTAGTCAAGTTGACCTCCTTACAGGAATAGGCACGTTAGGCATGCCTCCTCAAAATCCTTATAATTATCCATAAGAAACACCGCTCAGTTTGAAAAACATGACACCTCTCGTCCCGGCACCAAACAACCCGTACCAGAACAATGTTCCTCCTTATTTAAACATCTATTCAAAATCACCACAAGGAGACATGTTCTCTTCTCCTCGGGATGTTCGTTCAACCACAATGATTCCCTTATGTCCCTATAAATGCATATGCTATGCCATATCAACAACCCATTCCACCTCAACCTCGCCCCCAAAGAAGCCCCGTCGATGGTTGAGGCCTCACGCAGAGGGACTTACTCGAGAATATTTGAAAGAACCCCAAGACTTCACCATACAAAGCGTTATGCTTCGAGACCTCTTCCCGATTTTCCCTAATACAAAGGGAAGGGGACCCAAATGCACACATTAAGGCCTATGCCATAGCCATACGGGAGTTACTCCCTTAGGACGGGGTTGTCACTAAAATATTCCCTAAGACCCTAGAAGGTATTGCCCTTGACTAGTATTACAAAATACCTGAAGCTTGATACACTCATTTAAACAACTCGTGTCAGAATTCATCAAAGCTTTCGACATGAACAAATTGTTAAGAATGGGAATCAGGGAGTTCTTACATATCAAACAAGAACATAATGAATCCACCACTCATTTTATCCAAAGATGGCATATGGTTCTCTACTCATCAGTGAGTGCTCCAAATATGGATCAAATGGAACTATGTGATTTATTCCTTAATTCACTCAATAGAGAGATAAAGGAAGAAGTCCAGAAGTTCCCACTAAGAACTTACGATGAAGTACTTAAAATTTCTCTCCGAATCGACCAAGCAGTGATTGATAGTGGTCGTAAGACATATGGGACAAATGGGAAATTAACCACTCCCAATCAAAACACCGCGGCCTATCCTAATGTTGGGAATGCTAATCAAGGACCTAAGATCCTTAACAAGAACCACGGGGTTACAACAGATGGAGTAACTGACCAAGCTAAAAGGGAAAATATTGTAAACATTTCACCACCTGTTAATAATCAGCAAAATAACAATTTTACCCCAACAATCAATGCGGTGGATTTTAATCGTCCACCACGGGAAACAACAATAGTGACAAGTCCATTTAAAAGTTCAAATCAAAACCCAACCTGGATATCGAGTCAAAACCAAAGGCATGACCTCAAAATTTTAACTCTAAAAATCAGCAACCTAATCAGAATTTTGGGCCACAACGGGTTTTAAATTATCAACCTCAAAATTACAATCCCAATCTATATTGTGGCTTCCACAAGATTCAAGGCCACGATACTAGGAATTTTCATGAATACAATAAATTCATGCATGATGTTTTCGAATATAAAAACAACTCTTTATAGATATGTTTTTAGCAAATTCTGTAGTACCCACACCAAACGCTTATGCAGGGGTAGTTTCCCCTCAAAATGCATCCCTTAAGATCTTCAATGACCCACTCCCAAACCATTCTAACAACAATAGGTTAGATCCTAATAGAACAAATAAGGGTTTCATGATAGGAAACAATGATCATGAAGCTTCAACTTCATTAAATCCACCAATTGCACCCCAATTAGGAACTCAACCTCAAACTAAGATAGTTGGTTTAGTGGAGTTAGACACCGAGCTACCCATAGAAACCATAACAAGAACACGGGATTATTCTTCTCAACCAACTCCAAGTTATTCATTAGAGCCAGACAACACTAAACAAACATTGCTAAAACCTATAGGCACCTATGATCTAATTAATGATTTAACCAAAACCTTCTCGCACATCTCCTTCTTGGATTTGTTAAAAACTCTCCGCCCATAAGGCTGACCTCTTAGAAGAATTTGGCCTTTGCCATTTAATCAACATCACTCCTCCTCTCAGAAACACAAGTAAACCATGTGGATTTTGATGTTTATCCTCCAGGGAAGCCAGATAGGGATACTGAATTTATATTCGATATAAGCAAAATGCCAACAGATGCTGAAATTACATGAAGAGGTGACCCAACTTTACATTTACAAGTTTGGGTCTACAATAATTATGTTAAACGTGTAATGGTCAATGATGGGGCAGTAGTCAACATAGTCCCCTTCACTTTCCTTCAAAAGCTAGGATATGGAGAAACAAATTGTTCCATGACGCGAAATACACTAAGAGGTTATGATAACCTCAAAGCTACTTTGATTGGAACCATAATTTTGCAGTCACTTTAGGACCCAAGATGGTCCTCACCGAGTTTTATATTATAGATCGAGAAACTAATTATAATATGATCCTTGGTCAGCCATGGATACACCACATGAAGGCAATCCCTTCCACATTATTCCAAGAAATAATATTTCTACACTTAGGGAAAATATTCATGGCACAAGGTGACCCAAAACCCTTCGATATACACCTAGCTGATTTGAAGAAAAGACCAGGTGTTCACTCCGAGTTTGAACTCCCAACAAATCATCTTGTCAAGCCAACTAATTCACAACCAAAAGAAAATTTGATACCCACCACTAAGTTGGAAATTACAAATCCAACCGAGGATGTTCTAGTACTCAAAAATGAGACCAATGCTATAAAAGTAGTATCACTAGGGACTACCACAAAAATTGTTGAGTTGCTGGAGAAAGACTTACCTATTCTCCTACCGTTTGATTCCATGGGTATAGGACACACCCTGAGAATCACTTCTCTTCCATCAGACGAAGTTTTTATGGTAGAGGTAACCAAAGCAGAAGAAACAGATATGACAGATATCCCAACGTCCATTTTTCCAAGCAAGTATTGGACTCTCCACTTTGATGGAGCTAGATGTCACTTTGGAGCTAGGGCAGGGGTGATCTTTACTTCACCTGAGGGAAAGATCCTACCTTTCACCTTCAAATTAAACTTTGAATGTACAAACAATGGAGCTGAGTATGAATCTCTCCTCCTTGGCCTCATCCTAGCTAAAAGAATGGGTGTCAATAACATTAGAGTGCTAGGAGACTCGCAACTAGTTGCAAACCAAGTCTCTGAGGTATATGAAACTAGGGTTGAACATTTACAACTATACAAAATAGTCATGTTAGATCTAAGCAAGGGATTCAACTTCATATCAATTGAAGCAATCCCACGAGAGTATAACCTTCTCATAGACTCAACAAGCAACCTCAGCTTCCCGTTTCACCCCAAACAGTTGAGTTGTATGGCACAAATTTCACGGTATCACTTTGTACCGAACCATTAGTGTGTAAAATACCAAAAACTCACTCTTAGCTCATGGGGAAGCTGAGGATGATTTTTCTATCATAGGTCACTTTGATGATGATAAAGTCACTCTCAAATATCGAACGCTTATGCGGAGATACACCTTGGTCACCGTATAGTTGATCTTTCCTAATACCTCATTCCTCTTCCTACTTTGGAAATCCCATGGTAGAGTCTCCTCCACGAAAGATCTCAATATCTATGAGATAAAAAAGGAGAGAGCTTGGAATTACCTCCAGCCCCACTTGAATTTGAAGAAGGTAATGCTTCTTTAATAGAAGAAACCATTTATATAAACATTGGAATGGAGAAGGAACCAAGAATTTTGAAGTTGGGATCCTCGTTAACTCTATAGGAGATAGAAATACACACCCAAATCCTTAAAGAACATCAAAAGGATTTTGCATTTAACTACAAAGAAATGACGGGCATTGCACCACAAGTCGCGGTGCATAATCTTGTCACTAAACCAGATGCAAAGCCAATTAAACAAAAGTCAAGACCAATGAAGCCAAAAGTAGCTCTCATGGTAAAAGAGGAAGTAATAAAACTTCTCCAAGTAGGATTCATCAAGCCCATTGACTATTCACAATGGGTATCTAATATCGTTCCCATCCTAAAAAAGAATGGGAAAATACGCATTTTCATAGATTTTTAGGATATTAACAAAGCTTGTCCCAAGGATGATTTCCCATTACCATCGATTGACATTATCATTGATGCAACAATTGGATTTGAACTGCTATCCTTCATGGATGGGTTCTCGAGGGTACAATCAGATTAAAATATCGAGCAAGATCAATCAAAACCACATTCATAACTCCTTGGGAAATTATTATTATGATGTCATGCCATTTCATCTTAAGAACCTTGGTGCTACATATAAGTGGGAAATGACTTATATATTCCACGATCTTATCCACAAAAATGTGGAATCCTATGTGGATGAATTGTTGGCCAAATCTAAGAAATGGTGTGATCATCTGGAAGTGCTCTGTATCATCCTCTCACGACTAATCGAATATGGCGTCACATTAAATCCAGAGAAGTGTGTGTTTGGTGTGACGGAGGTAATATTCTCGAGATACATTATACTTCACGAGGATTGATGTTGATCCAGCCAAAATATGGGTTGTTCTTGAAATGATCCCATCATCGAAGAGTCTCGAAATTAGGTCATTTCTTGGGAAACTTGGTGCAATCGAAGGTTCATCCCGATTTAAGCTTTTCCATTCATCCAGTCAACAATCTACTCAAGAAATATTATAGCATTGATTGGACTAAAGAATTCAACGAGGCCTTTAAAGTAGTTAAGTGCTTCTTATTGTCACCACCCACACTAATGCCTCCCAAACCAGACTTCCCTTTGATCCTATACTCATGATTACACACACGGAAAAGAGAGAATGCCTTGCCATAATTTTTGCAACAAAACATTTGAGACATTACATGTTAAACTAGGAAACAAGGGTCATTGTAAAGACAAACCATTTATGAACATTTCTCACACAAGGATCTTTATCTAAAAAGGTTGGCCATTTCATAACCTTAATGGGAGAATTTGAGTTAACATTCGTAAACCAAAAATCCATTAAAGGACAAATCATTACAGACTGGTTAGTTGACAATCCACTAGATGGAGGTGAGCTGGTAGATCTAGAATTTCCCGATGAGTGTGTATACTTTGTCGAAACCAGGCCCCCCATTTCTACATGTCCCTGGTATACTGATATCATCAATTTTATCATGGACCATACATACCCAGAAGGTGCCACGTCACAACAAAGAAGGCGGTTACGCATTATTACCACTAAATATGTTGTTTTAGACCAAGTACTCTATCGTAGAGCCTTCAACGGCATGCTTCTAAGATGCATCAACATAGAAGAATCCAAGAGGATTCTTCATGAATCCCACAGTGGGATATGTGGGGGCCACTTTAGTGGTCACGCCACCACTCGCAAAATACATCAAATGGGCTATTTTTGGCCCACTCTCAAGCATGACATAGTGGAATTTATACATAAGTGCCACAAATGCCAAGAATTCTCTCATGAGATTCACATGTCAGCACAATCCCTACAACCAATAGCGACTCGTGGCCCTTCTCCATGTGGGGTCTAGACTTGATAGGGAAGTTCTCTCCCTCATCAACCGATGGCCATAATTTTATAATCACAGCCATAGAATATTTCACCAAATGGGTGGAGGCCATGCCTCTCACCATGCACGTCCTTTAAAAACAACGAAGTACATGAATTTATGTAGCAAGTTCAAGATAAACCATCACACGGCCTCTCTTTACTACCCTCAAGCCAATGGGCAGGCTGAAGCGACAAACAAAACGTTAAAAGCTATTCTCCTCAAAACAATCAAGGAGAACAAGCGAGATTGGCATTTAAAACTATATCCGGCCTTGTGGGCCCATTAAACCTCAATAAGAACACCAACAGGAGAAACTCCTTTCTCACTTGGTATTCGGAGCAGAAGCAGTTCTCCTACTTGAGGTTGAAATACCCAGTCTCCGTATCTCATTACAAGGGATTCTGGATGAAGAAGCTTACAGGGAGGCATACCTCTCTCAACTAGAAAGCCTTGATGAGGCTAGGTTAAATGCCAAAAATGGCACAGAGCCTATGTTGATCGGATGTGCCGGCAAAGACAACAAAAAATTCTATGAGCGAGAAATATATGAAGGAGATTTAGTTCTAAGACTGGACAACCGATCGATAAGAAAACTAGTGAAGGAAGGAAGTTCCAGCCCAAATGGTTGGGCCCATACCGAGTCATGAAGGACTATGGAAATGGTGCGTATCTCTTGTGCACACTAGAAGGTGAGGAATTCGGTGAAACTATCAATTCCTTGCATCTTAAGCGGTTTTATGCATAAAACACCAAATTCATTACTAGTACATTATAGCTACTTACATTGCATTAGTCTCTTAGCTGCTTCATTCTGTCCATTTCATAAAAATGGTAGTCCAGGAGCTTACTCTTAAAACAATCTATTACAAATTTCTGAAATATTGGCAAAAGCATTCATATCACATCTCTCCAAGCATCATCAACTATTTTCAAATCTTCTCATCAAATTCGACAGACAAACATTAATGAAACCATACCAAGACCTGTATACTTGGCTTTGCTCTTTCTTTCTACTAGGTGAAGCTTTCCTTGCCCACGGTCTATTCAGGAAGCTTCTTGGTGTCACATTTATCCCTCTTAAATCTCTTGGAATGAAAGGATATACCAAAGTCATAAATTAGATATGTCAAAATAAAATGAAATGAAAAGCACCAATCAAACAAAATATTTTATTTTACACACTTCTTTGCCCCATCAACCTTCGGTGATAAGCCCACATCTCTTCTTTGGTGATGTGAGGTTGGAAAGGAAAGAAGTTCCCTTACTCGCTGTATCTTTCCTTTGTTGACAAACCCATGCTTCTTACTAGTGGCATGAGGTAGGGTGTGCGGGTCCAGTCACACAAATGAAAAAAATCTTGGTATGCTAAAAACACAAGTCAATTTCTATTAAGAGGAAGCAAATATCCAAATTCCAAAGAGATCAAATCCTCAAAACCAGATTTTTTCAACCAGGTTTCCATTTATGAATCTAAGTCTAGATAAACTAAAAAGTAAGTGGCCTTCTAAGCTTGGTGGTAGTTCTGGGTAGGGTGGGTGTGTAAGTCCAAATTTGGTTTTTGTTACTAGTTTGTCTATCTCTCATCATTCTATTCAGTCAAACTCATACAACTTGTGCCCTTCCTAACTCTTGGTGTTGAGCCCTCACATTTTACTAGTTGCGTGAATTTGAGCCCTTCACGCATTCATCTCTTTATCACTATGCATTCATCATGTCTTGCCAACATCAGAGGAAATTACACACATTGCCCAAAGAGTTCAAAAGTTCAAGTACTACCATATGTTAGTATCATCTCATATCAACACTACAAAAACATATAGAGTAAAATATTCTATCTACTATCATTTGTTATCCATTGCATACATTCTAAAAACATGAAAATAATATTCTAAAAGCATCTAAATACACATATAGAAATGAGTCACAAAATTCAAGATAGGCAAGAGTCTAGATCCAAAGATATATATATATATATATATATATACAAATCAGGTTTCGTATACAATGCCATCATGCACTAGGCATGGTCAAAATACTCAATGAGCCCAAAAAGTACAAAAACACTCATATAAACATCTGACAAAATACTACAAAAATAGTCTCTCAATCCCTATGGGATCCCTCAGAGGGTGCGCGGCCATGCCTAGGACTCCGGCTACGCCGGCACTCTAAATGCACTGAGGGCTCGCGGTCATGCCCGTAGCTACCGTCTCACTATGAGAATGGCTCCTCCTCATCAAGCACTTGGTTGTCCTATATCCAACCACCTCAGTGCGAGAGAAGTCATGATCTTCACCACATACTAGATAGAGGCAAAAATATCGGTGTGCCTACCCACTGCTGAGGATCCCCATGTCCACGGAAAGCTTAGCATGAGTCTTCTCTAAGGGGAGAAGTAGGGTATCGGTACACACTCGGTGAATCAAGTCTCGCCACTCATCATCATCGCTACAAACAAAGGAGAAAACAAGTTAGAAAATAATCAATGATAGAATCAAGAGTAAATGAAACAAAAATAAATAACAAACTAAGACGAGTCTAACTAAAACAAATGTCAGGAGAAGAGTGACAACTCACTAGGATCGCTCAGGCCTCCAAGAAGGATCTCTAGGATCCGCACCTTCCATGACACCGCCACCAGCCAGTGGTGCCGCGCTCACCCATGTCTAGGGCAATGTGATGACCTACAATGGACTCACCATCTCCACCTAAGTCCTGAGAGAGCAACTCCTCTGAAACTAGAGTCACCCTCTCGCACTCTGCTTCGCCCTCTCGGCTGTAGGATCTCCGAGGGTATCATCCCCCACCACCCATCTCACTAATCTCCATGTCCTCTATCTCCTCCTCGGTCTCTCCCCCAGTGAACTCCTCATACTTGGAGTCCACATCAATGGGCTCATCACTGCTATGAGCGGGACTAGTAGAAATCCAAAGTAAGGGTGCCTAAGGAGCATTGGCTCTCCCTCATGCACATACCACCCTCCTAGCCACAATAGGAATTCTGGGTGTAACAATAGTCCAACCCTAGCCTCTAGGACCTCCCCGAGCATCATAGATAGATCTATACATTGGCATCACCGAAGGGAGCATGTTTCTATAAGGGAGGCCAAACGGCTGTGGAACTCTGTCAAAGGGGTGTATCTCCAACTTCCCCACCCTATCTATCAATTGGTTGGTGGTCTGACAGGTAATCAAAGTAATGGTCTCCTCTCCCCATACCCCTATCATGGCCTGATAAGGAGTGGCCTCCATGTCTGCAGTAGTCAGGGAAGCCACTGGCTGGTGGGGTGCTCTGAGAACTGTCATCCCCATCCACCTCACTGCCCTGATAGCCCCGGGATCCTCCACCTCTACACCTCTCCCATATGGGATAATGTGCTCATACACCCAACTCATGACAAGAGTCGGGTGGCTCAGTGACTACCCCTATAAATGGACTACCCTGTATAAGTCATGGTAGGTAGTCCCAAGGATATCTACTCCCCAAGCATAGACACATCCATGGCCCTCAATTTGTGCAATAATAGGAGCCCAGCAATACAAGAGGGTGTCCCCTCCCTTGTCCCTAATCAGTCTAGATGCAAGGATGCCCATAATGGCCTTACGAAGCAAGGGAATGTTTGACTCAATAATAGAGTGGATCCTCACGCCCTTCTTCGACCCCATCGATATGACCGCATCTCCCATATAGGTGGCCCACTAAACCACTTGTGATCTAGATATTGTTGTCTTAAGAGACAACCACCACCCAAGGATTGGAACCCCCAGTATATGGTAAACATCCTCCAGGGTGATGGACCACTCACCCCTAACTCTTGGCAATTAGAAGGTGTTTTGATCCACATCCCAATAAGAGAACAAGTCACACAATATGTGACTGGCAAGTGCAACATGAGGAACCTGTGTAATCCTCCATATACCAGCCCTCTGGAGAGTATCCCACTCTGCCTAAGAGAGTGCCTTCAACACTGCTGAGATCCAATCACACTCCCTCTCCCAGCTCCATCTGATGTACTCCTCCTTCTGCATACACCCAAAAACACAAAAAGGAGTAAGTTAGTACTAAAATCAAGTTGGAAAAACTATTAAAAACACGTAAAAATGTTAAACATGCAAAAACAAGCTAAATTTTGTATTATTATGGTCCTCTGTCATGGACCACCATCCTGTCTTGAGTGGCGGTTTCATAACCGCTGCCTTCTAAGGTAGCGGTCCCATAACTTGTCACCCGCATAAGGTGGCGATCTGTCCCGTGAAACCAAGCGGGCCGTAAGCCCTAAAAAGCTCTTAAAACAAGCAAAAAAAACACTTTTAACAAAAAAAGAAACCTACCCTATGGGTGGCCCCCATAAAGACACTTAAAACTAAAATTTTCAAAAATGATCCCCCCAAGGAAAAGATTTCATCATTTCCATATTTTAGGTTTAAAAGCAATAAATTGAGAAGAACTAACCGATAATTCACGGAGTCGATGTTCCACTCTCGGAGGCATGATCGCTATCTCACCATGAATGTTTTGACTATACTCTCGTCGAAAACCATCACCATGGGTCCCAAAGCTCAAAATTATCAAATAAATCCATGCAAATGAATAGTAAAATGACTTTGTTTTATATAAATAGCCCTCTTAACTCGATTTTGAATGTCTTTTGCAGGGTCAGAGTGCTGACAGAGGTAAGTTCTAAACCTCACATAGATGGTAAGTCCTCTTTTCTTATCAATTCAGCCTTATTTCTCAATTTGTTTTATCTATCTGCACTTGAGTCCCCTTTTTCATTTTACAGGTAGCGGGATCTTGGATGGCGCCTTTCTAGTACACGGGCATGTCAGGTATAGCTCCTAACTCTCCATTTTGGGATTTGCCATACTCGGATCCATTGTTTTACGCCTCTTCATGGCTAAAATTCTTCTCCGAGGGGGCAATATGTACATACCCAAAATTGTAAGGTATGCTGCATTACGGAACGATGATACACATGCCCCAATGATGATATGAGTCTCCTTGCAAAGGTGTTCCAGAAAAGCTCACCAAGTATACACTTGTATCTCGCATGCCCCGCTCAACTTCTGCATGCTTTGTTTTGCCCCTTTTTCCCCTTTTTTCTTGCATTTTTTCTTTAGTGACAAAACCACCACCATGCCAGGGCGGTGGTCCTGTGACCGCCACCCGGAGACGGGCGTCGGGTCCCATGAATCGCCATCTTGCATAGGGTGGCAGTCCTGTACGCATTTTCCATATCCTTCCGACAATTACGTCAAACATAAATATTGCATTTTACACGCTTTCTTCAACCACTTTGGCTTGCATTAATGTTTTCTACTCCTTGGGAATAGTGTTTTTCCTTTATTTATAGTAAAAGAGTTATAATAGGAGTTACCCTCATGTAAATGCATTGGTTATAAATAGCCACTTGTTTTCAAGAAAATGGCACCTCATCCTCTCAATTTTCTTATTCAATCTCTCAATTTCTTGCTTAAAATTTTGTCATTTCATGTCTTTCTTCCATTGTTGGTGTTTTAAAGCTCATATCATCTTCTTGTTTCATTGTTGCTGCATACAATTTGTTCATACATAGAATAACTTCATTTCTAGACTAGAATCCATTAAAGTTCTAGGTTTTGTTTTGTCACAAGGATAATTTCTAAAACTCTTGGTACACTTGTGTTATATTCCCATAATAAATCCTTCTAGGAATCACATAGTCGGGCTCTGTTCACTTACACTATCCCTCTCCTACTCGCATTATATTCGGTCTATATCCAAAGATGCCATTGTTCAAATGCTATCTTCTATTGATACTATCATATACACACTTTTTGGATTCATGAGGACACGAAGGAATGAGGAGATCACGCTGAGGGGATGAAATCACACACAACTAGATTTACCACTATTCTGTAAATGCCAGGTTTGAGCTATCAAAGTTCTAGTTACAACATATCAAATCGAGTAGTAAATTATTTCATTTCAGTTAAAATTTTTCTCTTGGTATCACCAAGGAAGTTGTGGGGATTGATAGTTTCTGAGAAATTATGATTCATTCCTCACTTCTAAGGTAAGATCAAGAGCCTTTCAAATTAATATGTTTAGTTGCTTAGATATTTAGGATAAAATCATAATTGCATAGGTAAATAGCCATACCATGCTACGTTGCATGTTTTTATTCTGTTATTGGATTAGTTGTTCATTTTATAGATATACTATAGTATTTACTCTTCAATTTCATTGAAATACATTATTGGAAAATAAAAAAGTAGAAGAATGCTTACGTAGTGTAATACCTCTTTCATAATCAGTTTATTTATGTTAGTTAGAGGTTGAATCATCTTTGTATGACAATCACAGGACTTAGAGAACCTAGAGAATATTTATTTGAACCTATAGTACCTTAACCAAATTTACCCACGACTCTAGCTGATATAGATCAGAACCTTAGGATACAGGTCTTTCGAGCCACAAAAAACTTACAAGAAATTAGTGAGTAACTAAGAGGATTGAATATTTAAGATGACAAAGCTTACACATTCTAGTCAAACCATCCAAACTATAGATTGCCTTGATAAAACACCTAAATTACTGTGTAAGGGTTCGAATGAGAGAAAAAATTTGGTTGTGATCCTTTGGTTCCGTAGCCTAATGCAAGAGACCTCCTTTTTGATATAGACACTAGCTTGCATATCCAAGTTGCCAGAACAACTGTTAGGTACTTCAAGAAAATCATACAACTTCTAGTTCTAAACATAGAAGCTGAAAAGGCATTCTATTACTGGATAGTCGGAAGAAGGGATTAATTCTTCACATGACCATAACAGGTCCACAACAACCATGCACTCATGGTTATGATCCCCAAGTCCCACAACCCAATGGGCCAACAAACCAGTAAAGTATCGACACTGGCTTACAAATGCTAGTATTTAGATCCTCACCACTCCCACTAGAGATTATAGTACAGTTCTCCGTATTAAACATAGAAGCTAATCAATCTAATATTTTTGGGCTAGACCAGAAAACCATCCATAGTTCACTATGCATCCACTAAACTACCTATCACCATTTTATGACCTTGTCTAGAGATATATACAAAGCTCCCACAGGTCACTTTCCACGTATCCAACAACCAAGAAACAGGATCTTGGCAGATCTCGACATTGATTGGAGCCTCCGAATAGCCATTGTATTCAAATGAGAAATTACACCAATCCAGGTTAGGAGGGCCTTCTTCGCATTAGATTCACAGATTCCATTATTGCGTGTTTAGGATTTAAGATAACTTGATTAGCTTATACATATCCATTCACATTCACCATTCACCGGCTGTCTCGACACAACCTCAGGAATTCAGGTACGAGGAAAGGGTACTTGTAGATTCCCATGCTTGCTTGTCACTTTTTCATCTTACAGTAGCATCTCAAGCTATACTTTCCATAAACTCAGCAGTTAAGGAGTGTGTTCTTGATATAGGGTCCTTTTTCACTAGATCCGATCTCCACATTTTTCCCTTGGGATATTTTAATGTGATTTTGGGCATGGATTTGTTATCAACCCATTAGGATAGGTTGGATTTCCATCTCAAGGTGATTGAGTGTAGAGATAACGATGGTTTAGAGAGAGTAGGTATGGGTATTCGTGAGACCCATATCCGTCTATAATATATCGATATGTAGCTTAAGTTGAGTATGCGGAAGGAATGTTAGTGTTTCACCATCATGGTGAGTGATATGATGAAGTATTACGTAGGAACATCCTTATACAATTACCCTATTCTATAAGATTTTTAGATGTATTCCCTAAGGAGTTGTTAGGTTTACCACTATATCATGATATAAAGTTCCCTATTGACCTTATACCTAGAGATGAGCCTATCTCTCAAGAGCCCTATAGGATGACCAATCCCAATATTTGTGATCTCAAATTGTAGCTTGGGGGAATTTTTGATAAGGGCCTCATTCACCCTAGTGTGTCACCACGGGGAGCACCTGTTATATTTGTGAATAAGTAGGATGGGTTCTTGAGGTTATGTATTAACTACAAGAAGTTGAAAAAGGTAACTATTAGGAATCGTTACTCTCTCCAATGTATTGAGAAACATATTTGATTAGATGAGAGGAGCAACCATATTCTCTAAGATTGACCTAAAATTAGGATACCATCAGTTGAGGATTGCAGAGGCAGATATACACAAGATAAATTTTCATACTAGATATGGACACTATGAGTTTATGGTGGTTCCTTTCGGGCTTACCAATTCCCCTACAATATTTATGAGTTTGATGAATGGAGTATTTAGGACCTTCTTGGATCACTTCATATTGGTATTTGTGGATTACATTCTCATCTACTCATAGACTTAGGAGGAGTATGATGATAATCTTCATCAGTTTTGTAGTTCCTTAGAGAGCAACTCTGTTTGGAAATTTAGAAAAATGTTCCTTTTTCCAAAAAAATGGTCTAGTATCTAGGGCACATGATCTCATGGGAGGGGATTGCAGTTAACCCTTCTAAGATAAAATCCATTCTCAAGTGACCGACACCCACTAATGTTATAGAGGTTCATAGCTTCACGGGTCTATAAGGGTACTTCAAGAGGTTTTTAGAAGAATTTTCCAACATTGTGCAACCCATTACCTCTTTGTAGTGTAATGGGAAGAAGTTCAGTGGACCACCAAGTGTGAATAGGCCTTTAGTACGATGAAAGAGTATCTCATTATAGATCTCATTCTTGTAATGCCTAGTTTGCTTAAGGAGTTTGTTATGTGTACGAATGCATTCTTATCTCGGTTTAGGAGCAATGTTGATGCATGATAGGAAAGTGATTACATTTGAGTCTAGGGAGCTCCAAGACTATGAGATAAATTATCCTACACATGATTTTGAGTTAGTAGTAGTTGTGCATTCTCTTGTTAGATGGATGCACTTCTTATTGGGTTAGAGTTTCATTTTGAGGATAGATCATATGAATCTATGATATATATTAAGACAACCTAGCTTGAATTCCCATCAGCACCATTGGATGGAGCTATTGTGTGAGTATGATGTGGATGTAGAGCACGTGAAAGGGAAGGAAAATTTTGCACCTAATTCTTTGAGTTATATGAGACATGTAGTGGGGATAGAATTATGTCACAAGATTCTACTGCAACTTCCTTATGATAAATGGTATGCATTAGTCGGGAAGATCTTGATTCGGAAGACCCCTTAAGAGGAAGTTTATAGGGATTACTCTTAAGGAAGATGGACTTATTTGTCACGAGAGGTAGGATATATGTTCCTAAGGAGGGTGATCTACGGAATCTTATTTTATAATATGCCCATCATACACTTTACTTACATCATACACTTTACTTATCTCATACATGGGTTAAGAAGATTCACAATGCCTTGAGATAATTTATTATTAGGGAGGGTTGTGATGAGATATCACATAATATGTAGCTCGATGTTTAGAGTGCCAAAGAGTGAAGGATAAGCACCAACATCCCGCATGCCTTCTCTACCCACACAACATTCCAGTGTGGAAGTGGGATGTTATATCTATGGATTTCATTATAGGAATACTTACACCTAATTACAGGCATGACACGATCATGGTCACAATTGAAAAATTGACCAAGGTTTCTCATTTCTATCCAGTGAATACCACTTACAATGTGATGTATATTACACAAGTATACTTGGATGAGATAGTGATACTACATAGATTCCCTAAGAAGATCATATTAGACAGTGACCCCTTTGTACACTTATAAATTTTGGACCACCTTATAGGAAGCTTTGGGCACGTAGCTCAATTTTAGTACAACATATCACCCCGAGATAAACCTTGATCTATAAACCTCAAACTTTGGAAGCTTACAAAACCACAACTTATTATTTTTCTACTTTTAATTTTGAAAATGATAGACTTTGAATTATTTATGAGTAAAACTGAACTTAGAACTAATTTTTTAGCAAAGGAAATAACAATTCAACACCAAAATTTATCCTGAAACCCCAAGTTGAGGGAAAACCATCCGGGAAGGGAAATTGCTCTTTCTTCCCAAATTTTATTGGCCAATTGTGAATGAATACAGATTACAACAAGAGGAAAGGAAGTAAAACAATGTAAACACTCCCTTTCTATACTTGGCTGCTTTGTTTCTACACCTTTCTTCTACAAAACAAACTCCAGCTCCAATGGTTTCTTTCTCACTTCTTGCATCCAACTCTGATTTCCTTTGATAATTGATTCTTTCCTATGCTCCTCCTTAAATATCCTTCCTCCCATGTCCTCATGTGCACTAGAGAATGGGAAACATCCTCCAAGGAAGAGACACAAATGATACATTTGAATTTCGCATCTATTTATGGCTTCATTTTTTATTTTTCATCCATAAGTCACGGGATCGTTGATGTTCATAAGCCAATGGTTACATAACCACTATTTTGTGTAAGGGGAAGTTATGTAACCATTAGGGTAGTTAAAAACCTCCTCTATGCACAAAGGGACAATTTTCTAAATTTACAACATTATCTTCATTTTTCTCAACTTCTCCTTTTGAAATTTGTTTTTTTGATGAAGTAGTGTTTGTTTGGATCATTATGGATCACACCTCCCCTACTCAAGAGCATTTTGTCCCACAAAATATTAGTGGGAGAGTAGATGAGGAAATAATTCCCTCACTTTCTCCTTTGAGTACCACTAGGCATGTCTTGGTGTCTTCCCCTTTAGTCCAGCTGTCAAGACTCTTATGGAACTCTCCTTATCTCTCTAATCTTTTGAAGCAGCACTGCATCCTCCTCTAATTCACCTCGTGAATCCAAGATGCAATATTCTATGGAAGGTAGCAAGTGGCACTCTTATTATTCATTAAACATGGATGGCTCATATAGGTGAAAGTTCTCACAATTTACTATTGAGTACATCTACATGAATGGTGGAAAATCAATCCTGAAGGCATTTTCTCCAACCTACTCCAATATGGTGAAGGGTCCATACCATAGTGGTTTGATTTTCCTTTCTTTTCCTTGTAATATCTCTCTGCTCGGCTAAAGCAAAACCTTATCTCTAGCATGAATTTTTTTCTCTCTCCTATGCTGATCATGTCTAGCCTTATACTTGGCTTGATATCTTTCCAACTGTTCTTTCACTTTGAGATGGATTTTCCATATCCTCTCAATGAATTTCACTACTCTTGTCACCTCTGAATCACGTATCTCCCCTTATTCCTGCTACCCAACTGCTATGTCCAATAGATTTTAGGTAGATATCCCAAGCATGCTTCAAATGGTGACTTCATAGTGGATGTGTGTACTTCCCGATTGTAGGAATGTTGAATGTAGGATAAAGAATAATCCAAAGTTCGTGGATATTTATTATTATACCCTCTAATCAATTTGCACCAAAGTCTTGCTCACCGCATCTATTTTCCCGTTTGTCTATGGATGGAAGGTTGTGCTCATGTGTAACTTGGTTTCCATATTGTCCCACAAAGTAGTCCAAAATTCCCCAAAAATGTAGAATTTTTGTCAAAAATAATAGACTTTGGAAAGCTAAAATGCACCCACACATTAGCAAAGAAAAGTTCAAATTTGCCTCATATGCTTTTATTGTCATTTTACATGTCATAAGAATACACATCTTACTGAATCTATCAAAAACAACATATATATAGGCATGGCCATGTTTATAAATAGATAGTCCCCTACAAAATTGATATAAATATCTTCCTAAGGATGAGTAGGGACTGGTAAAGGCATATACAAACCTTCCTTCCTGATTTTAGGCTTTCTTGTACAAAAATGTTTACATCCTCTTATGAATTTATATACTTCTTCTTACATATTGGGCTAATACATGTACCTTTGTAAGTGGGCTAAGGTTTGTTATTTTTGAGGTATGTGCTTCCCTCATCAACAAAAGTCTTTCTTCCTTTGGCACACAAATCTTCCCCCATTGGTAGAGTAGCCCATCTTTGAGATAAAAATCTTCAATACCCGTCCTTTCAGCCCCTTGAGACTACAACTGCTAATATGTCACCCCAAAATATTTTTCTTGAGCATATGCCTCCCCGTAAGCTTCCTTTGTGAAGGGATCAATCTGAGAGATAGTGGTCAAATAAGATATTTTCTCTTGTGTGGGTGGCCTAGATAGCATGTCTACCACCAAATTTTTGTTTCCTTTCTTGTATTTGATCACCAAATGGAATTGTTGAAGGAACCCCATCCACTTGTAGTGTTTTTCTTGCTGCAATTTAGACTATGCTTGCAAATACTGGAGAGGTTTGTGGTCAGTGTGCACAATAGTTTATTTTCCCAAAAAATAATGTTTCCATTTCTTTATTGCCTAAACTAGTGCATACATATCTTTATCATAAATAGAATATCCTCTAACTACTGAAGTGAAAGTTTCGAATGATAACATATTGGATTACCTCCCTGTAGTAACACTATTCCCATAACACAATCATTAGAATGTATCTCTACTTGAAAGGGATGCTGAAAATTAGGAAGAGAAAGTACTGGAGCATGACTAATTTTGTATTTCAACAACTCAAAATCCTTATCTTGTTCCTTAACCCAATCAAAATCATTACTCTTTTAGGCCGCTATGTGTAGAGGTGCTATAATAGGGAGAAAGCTAGAATGAGCTTCCTCATGTATTTTCTTGCTCCCACAAAAATTCTAGTCTCAATGGTGTCCATTGGTGTTGGCCAATTGGTGATGGCTTCCACATTCTTTGGATCCACTCGTAGCTCTCCTCCTCCAACCACGTGCCCAAGATAAACAAGTGACTATTTGGAAAATTCACACTTCTTTATATTACATAACATTTTTTTCTCCTTAAGAACTTGTAATACTTGCTTCAAATTTGTTAGATGTTTCTCCCATGTGGCACTAAAAATCAAAATATCATCTAGATATATAATGACACATGAATCTATGAATTCCTACAATACATCATTCATCAATCTCATAAATTTAGCAGGTGCATTACATAAACCAAAAGGAAATACTAACCATTCATAAAAACCCTAGTTTTTCTTGAAGGCAATATTCCATATATCCTCCTCCTTCATTCTGACTTGATGATAACCTGACTTAAGATCCAATTTCATGAAAAACTTTGCATGCTAAAGATGGTCCAAAAGGTCATCTATGTGTGGGAGTGGATATCTATTCTTTATGGTGATATTATTCAATTCTAGGTAGTTGATGCACATTCCGAAAGATCTATCCTTCTTTAGCACCATCACAATAGGCGAACCACATAGAGATTTTATTGGGAATATTACCCCTTGATCTAGTAGCTCCTGGAGTTGTTTCTTCAAATTTTTACTCTCCAACAAGGATTGCCTATACAACTTTGATGTTTGGTAGAAGAAACTTTGAAAACAATTGAATTTTATGTTATACCTCTTATTTTGGTGGTACCCCGCTGGGAGTCTGAAACAATTTCTGAAAATATTGAATAATAATATCAAAATCCTCCAACCTTTGGTTATAAATAGCTGGCATTTCTACCCCATCTTGTTTATCCTTTAATAAAAGTAAACAAAATTGATTATGATTTTTCAAAATAAGTAACTTTTCTTGGTTAACACTTACCATAGCAATATTTTTCTTACACTTTGGTGTTCCCAGATATTGTAAATAATTACATCCTTGACCCATCTATATCATTTCTCCCTTCTCATGAATATGACATCCCTAATATACAAGTAAGGAATCCTAAAAACAACATCAACTGCATCAAGTGGGATTACATCAGCTTCTAATACATCTATATACAAAGAATTTATAACAAACTTAAACCTACATGTTCTTGTTACACCTGCACTTCTACACCCTTCTTCACCCATCACAAATTATATGGATGTGGATGCTCATAAGTTTCAAGACCAAGCTTCTTCACAACCACATCAGAAATCAAATTAGATTGAGAACCAATATCAACCAAAGCATTTACCTTAGTTCTCTTGATTTGGATTTTGATCTGGAATAGTCTACTCATCTCCTCTTCCTATTCTTGGTTGTCCATGTTGGTGGTCATGCATCCAAGCCTCTCATCTACATTAGAATCATCCTCTATTTCCACCTCCCCATCCTGTCTTTACAGTGTCATGGATTTCTTGGAATCCTTGGTTTGGTTCTTTGGATGTAACTTCGATGTAACTTCTAACATGTAGCATCAATATGACCATTGATATCACAATTCTTACAAAAATTCTTGGGATCTTTACAAGTATTCAAAGTAGTGGAATTTTTTTACCTTTCCCCTTCTATTTAAATTTTTACTTATTTTTCCTTGCTCTTTCTTTTCCTTATTTTTTTATTGCTTCATCTTTGACTCTACTTCTCCTTGCTTCCTTTCATCATCTATGTAGTATGCTTACACACAAGCTTCATCGAGACCCTAGGGCTTCATGGAGATGACCTTTCTTAGAAGGTGGGTATGAAGTCCTCCCAAATACTTTCTTAGAATATACTCATCCGCCAAGTCCATATTAAACAACATGGATTGTCTTTAAAACTATGTAGTATAATCCTACACACTTTGACCACTACCTTGTCTAAATTATTGTCATTTAATCATCTGGTTGGTCTTATGGCCAATAAAATAAAAATTAGCTCTAAGAAATTATTTAAGACCCTCTCAAGTAATGACAATAGGATGTTTCTTATTTTCACAAGTGGCTAGATGCATTTCTCGCTAAACTAGAGAATGACCTTCCATTTTTGAGATGTGCAAAGGTAATCCTTTGTGCCTCTGTGACATTTTGCACACTAAAGTGTACTTACACTTGTTTTAGCCATTTATCTAAAAGTTATACATCTACTTGTCCTTCAAATATTTTTATCTCAACCTTAGTTTCAACTTTAAAAGGAGCATGATCAGATTTTACCTTCTCTCTTACAACTGGAGTTTCTTCTTCATGCTCTTCCATATCTTCTTCCTCATCGTGGCTCTTTCCTATGCCAAAATTTTCAGCCAAAGCTTGAACCATTGAGTCCATGGAATCTTGCTTGACTGAATCCATATTATTCACATCTGAAAGTTATTATTGATGTCTATACATCCTATCCATCATGTTCTGTAGTATTTCAATTCTACGAGCCAAGTTATCTTCCTCCATTTGATCTCAAACTCTTTGTTTCCACTTCTTCGTAGATATTTCTAGATCACAAGGTAACACTTCTTCACCTTTATACCTTGTCACTGTCATACAAATCATAATAAAAAATACCACACGATCCTGGATATTTATCATGTCCGATACCAAAATGATCTGTAACCCTTTAACTATGAAATCTTACCAAATCACAACTTATTACTGTTCTACTTTCAATTTTGAAAATGACAAACTTTGAATTGTTTGTGAGTAAAACTAAACTTAGAAATAATTTTGCAGTAAAGAAAATAACAATTCAACACCAAAATTTATCCTGGAAACCCCCAAGATGAGGGAAAACTATCTTCGGGAAGGGAAATTTCTCTTTCTTCCCAAATCTTATTGGCTAATTTTGAATGAATACAAATAACAACAAGAGGAAAGGAAGTTAAAAAATGTAAACACTCCCTTTCTATACTTGGTTACTCCGTTTCTACACCTTTCTTCTACAAAACAAACTTAAGCTCCAATGGTTTCTTTGTTACTTCTTGCATCCAACACTGATTGCATTTGATAATTGAATATTTACTATAATCCTCCTTAAATAGCCTTCCTCCCATGTACTGGAGAATGGGAAAACTCCTCCAAAGAAAATACATGGACAATATGTTTGGATTCCACATCCGTTTGTGGCTTCATTTTTATTTTTGTCCATAAGTGACATAACCACCAATGTCTATAGATCGCGGCTACACAAACACTAGGGTGGTTACATAACCACCGTTATATGAAGAGGGTGGTTATGTAACCGTTAGGGTGGTTACACAACAACCTCTCTGCACAGAGGGGTGGTTTTGTAGCTTTATAGCCTACTTTTCATTCTCGCTCAATTTATCCTTATGGCTGGTTGTTGTGATGAAGTAGTGTTTATTTGGATCCATATGGATCATACATTCATAATGAGAGGGTGAATTGGGTATTAGAGGATATTCTCTATATGTATGTAATGGACTAACAATCAAAATGGGAATAATACCTCTACTTAGTTGAGTTTACATATAACAACTATTACCATACTTTAATCGGCATGTCACCATTTCAGGATCTTTATGGAAGAGAGTGCAGGACTCCACTCAGTTGGGATAGGCTTGAGGATTAGGTTGTTATTGGAATCACTTTAGTATAGGATATGGAGCAACATGTAACTCTCATTTTTAGAGGCTTCTTGAGGCACATGATAGGTAGAAGAAGTATGTAGATGCTAAGAGGATTGATAGGAACTTTGAGGTTGGCTCAAAGGTGTTCTTGAGAGTTAGGCCACACAAGAGCCCTATCCACCATGGGAAAGGCTCTAGTCTTTCTCCATGGTTGTTTGGACCATTTAAGATTCTTGAGTGGATTAGACCCATATCTTATTATCTTTCCTTTCCACCCTAACTTATCACGCATCCATGATGTTTTTCATATATCTATATTGAGGATATATGTGTGGGATCCATCTCATGCAATAGATTAGACTACATTACATGTGAAACAGGAGGACATGTGATGGTAAAGCCATTATGTATCCTAGAGTAGAGTACCATGGGCCTATTGGGACACAAGATTGATCGAGGTTAGAGTACAGTGGGATAGATACGATGAGTAGGCACCTGCATGGGAGGATCTAGCCACTCTCAACGTGCATTAACCACATCTATTTAAGTGACTTCGGAAGGAATTTTTTTGAAGGGGAGGATATGTAATTCCCACTTACTGTAGACCCTTTTTTATGTCACTAGATTAGTTGTTTCTTTAAATTCTATCTATCTCATTGGAAATTCTAATAAGGATTGTGATATCTCGGCATATTTGTTATGTTGTGGAGCCTATTTTCATGTGTGTAAGTATTGAATACTGTACACTAAGAGTATTATACACTTTCCATAGTTGTCTTGACGGGGTTTGGGGGCACGGCCCCCAATACTTTATTTTTGGCCTCAAAAAATGTGCTTGATAATTCAGAAATTTGCTCTTCTCATATGTGTGGGATTTTTGAACCATAGGTTTATGGGATAGTTTTGGCCCATGGTTTTAATACCCATGGTATTTTAAAACTACTTAAGTAGTTATCTACCTATGTGGTTTTGTGTATATGGTAGGGTTGATGTGAGAAGATGTGTGTGAATTTGGGTGTGAATTCTATAGATTTTGTTGAGCATAGATCCAAACAAATATGGGTATTATATTGAGAGAAGAGGTGGCTTGTAATAAAATATGAACAAGTGATTCTTGGTGAACATAGCCCAAATTGGGTGAACCACATTAAATACTATATCTTTGTGTTGTGTTCTTTTTTTATTCGAACTTTTGTTTCATATCTATAATAATGTCTACGTATTAGTTTTCTACTGTTGTGATTTTGTGAGGGATTGTTCCACATATTTTATCCCTTATTTCCTAATAATTGGTATTAGAGCCATGTTTGGTTTGTTGAAGTGTTGAATCATAGGGAAGGTTTTAGCTTGAGTGGGAGCTATAACAGATGATGGAAGATTAAGGGTTGATAAATTCAATGGGTAGAATTTCAGTCTTTGGAAGATGCAGATGGAAGATTTACTTTATCAAAAGGATCTTTATATTCCATTGTTTGAGAAAGTAAACAAAGCATCGAGCATGATGGATGCGGAATGGGATTTCTTTGGATAGGAAGGAACTTGGGACAATATGGCTATGTATTTCATCTTTAGTATTATTTAATATTTCAAAGGAAAAACTACAAAAGAACTGATAGATGCATTAGCGAAGTTGTATAAAAAATCTGCTCCCTCTAACAAGATATTTTTAATAAATAAATAAATTTAATATAAATATGTATGAGAATGGTTCAGTAGTAGATCATTTAAATGATTTTAATATAGTTGTAAATATGCTATCTTCACTTACAATAGAATTTGATGAAGAAGTTAGGGCTTTATTAATTCTATGCTCTTTACTTGAGAGTTGGAATAGCCTAGTAATGGGGGTAAGCAACTCGGCCCAACTAACTCGAAGTTGAAGTTTGAGGATGTTGTAGAAGTGATTCTAAGTGAGTAAATGAAAATAAAAGCTCTGGGAATCTTCTAATTCGGGGAATTCTTTCACATCGGAAACTAGAGGGAGACAGAAGAATAGAAGAAGCCATGGAAAATTGAAAGATCAAGAAAGGTCAAAATCCAAAAGCAAGATAGTATGTTGACACTCGTGGAAATTATAGGCATGCAAAGAAGGACTATTGGGAGCTTCAGGACAAGAAGAAATAACATGAAGAAAACAAGGAGGAAAATGTGGCAATGGGAAATGAATCAAGATGCTTTGATTCTTTCTTTGCACAATATTAGGTTTTAGATTTGAGGGCTTCTTTCCATGTTACTCCATGTAGGAATTATTTTGTTTATTACATTCAAGGAGATTTTAGGCATGTTTTTCTTGGTGATGATGAGACTTGCAGCATAGTTGGAAATTTTTTTATTCATGTTAAGATGTAGAATGGGAATACATGGCTATTGAAGGATGTCAGACATGTGCTTACATTAAGATGAAATTTGATATTGGTGGGGCAGTTGGGAAGTGATGGTTATACTATGATATTTACAAAGTGGGATATTGGAAGGTTACAGGGGTTCTCTTATAGTGGCAAGAGGTAAAATTTTTGGAACATTGTATTTAACCACTGATATCACTAATGTTTGTAATCTCGTGGCTTTATAAGTAGATACAACATTGTGGCACTGTAGCCTCAATCATATGAGCCATAAAGGCATGGAGATCATAAAGAAGGATTTTCCAAGATATAAAGAAATAGGTTTGGAGTTCTGTGAGGATTGTATAAATGGGAAACAAAAGTGAGTAAGGTTTCTCAAGGTTGGACCTATAAAGAAAGAGAGTAAGTTGGAGTTGGTACATTTAGATGTGTGGGGGCCAGCTCAGGGATCATCTCTTGGGATTTCAAGTTATTATGTTACTTTTATTGATGATGCAACAAGGAAAGTTTGGGTATATTGTATTAGAAAAAAATCTGATGTATTTAACACTTTTGTTAAATGGAAAGCCTTGGTAGAGAATGAAATAGGTCTTAAGCTAAAATGTCTCAGGTCAGATAATGGAGGGGAGTATTGTAGCAATTAGTTTGATGATTATTATTCTAAGAAGGGAATCCGTAGACAAAAGATGATTCCAGGAACTCCACAGTAGAATGGGGTGTCAGAAAGGATGAATAAAACAATAATGGAACGTGTTAGGCGAATGAGGTTACATGTAGGACTGCCTCTTTATTTTTGGGCAAAAGAGGCGAGCACGGTTGTGTACTTGATAAACAAGGGACCCTCAAGTTCCTTGGATGGAGGCATACGTAAGGAGGCTTGGTATGGTAAAAAATTGGTTACTCATTTCTTAGAGTCTTTGGATGTGAGGTATTTTTTCATATTGACAAGGATGATATGACTAAGATATCGGATAAATTAGAGAAATTCACTTTCATTGGTTATAGTGGTGATGACTTTAGATATAAGTATTGGAGTATTAAGGATAAGAAAATCATTCAATCTAGGGATGTGGCCTTTAATGAGAAAGTTATTTATAAGAAACAATTACGAGAAAAATAGGGAAGAATCCAAGAAATAATATGCGGTGGTAGAGGATCTTCCGGATGGGAAAGTGAAACATGAATCAGTTTAGGATCCTAATCAACAATAACCCCAAAATCCTATATTGAGGAGGTCTTCTAGGGTAAGAAAAGAACCTCAAAAAATTTCTCCTTCCCTTTATTATTTATAACTCATGACGGTGGAGATGCGGAGAGATTTTATGAAGCAATGCGAGTAGATATCGGGAAGAAGTAAGAGCAAGCCATGGATGAGGAGCATTAGGCTCTCATGGAGAACTAGACTTGGGATTTGGTGAAGCTACCTAAAGAAAAAAGAGCATTGCAGAACAAGTGTGTGTAAAAAGTTAAAGAGGAAGAAGGAAGCAAGAAAAGATACAAGGCCCGATTGGTGGTCAAGGGTTTGCACGAGAAAAAAGGTATAGATTTTGATGAAATTTTTTTCTCGTGTAGTAAAAAATGACTTCCATTAGAACTATTCTTGGAATAGTGGCAGAATAATACTTGCACTTAGAGAAGCTAAATGTAAATACTGCATTTCTCCATGCTGATTTGGAGGAGGATCTATATATGTAGCAGCTTGAGGGCTATGAGGTCAAAGGTAAAGAGGAGATGGTGTGCAAGCGAAGAAGAGCTTGTATGGCATAAAAAAATCTCCACAAAAATGGTATAAGAAATTTAATAGCTTCATGATGGAGCAAGGTTATATTACATGTCATTCTGACCATGGTGTGTATACAAAGAAATTTAAAGATGGTAGTAATATTATCATGTGCTTGTATGTGGATGACATGTTGGTTGCAAGAAAAAACATGTAGGAAATAAAAGTACTCAAGAAATAGCTAAATGAATCCTTTCTTTATGAAGGATTTGGGGGTAGAAAAATAAATCTTTGGTATAAGGATATCTAAGGATAAGAAGGAACAAAAGATGAATTTATCTCAGGAAGAGTACATTAAGAAGGTATTGGAGAGGTTTAATATGTAGGATGTTAAACCAGTTGGGACTCCTTTGGCAGGCCATTTCAAGTTATCAAAGGAGATGTGTCCCAAGATAGAGTAGGATAGAATCCAGATGTCCAAGGTACCTTACTCATCGAAGTTGGTAGTTTAATTTATTCCATGGTGTGCACTAGGTGTGATATTGCCCATGCGGTGGGAGCTGTGAGTAGATTTATGAGTGATCCAAGTAAAGATCACCGACAAACAAAGATAAAGTGGATTCTTCAAGACTTAAGAGGGACCATGGGGACAATTTTATGTTACTGATTGATCGAGATACCACTTTTCATGCTTATGTAGATTCATATATGGATGGAGATGTAGACATTAGGAGGAGCACAATATATTATATTTTCATTGTAGGTGGGATAGTAATGAGCTGGATTTCACGACTACAGAAGCTTGTGGATTGTTTCAACCATGGAGGATGAGTATGTTGTTGCCATAGAAACAAGAAAAGAGATGAATTGGTTACAACAATTTCTTGAGGATTTGGGGCATAAGCAAGAGGAAGGGAAGCTACATAGTGATATTTAGAGTGATATACACCTAGCTAAGAAATGTGCTTTCCACTCTAGGATGAATCATATACAACTTAGGTACCGTTTCATTAGGACAATTTTGGAGGAAGAGAAGTTGAAGATGGAGAAGATTCATCTTGGTCAAAATCCTATAGACATGATGACCAAGGTGGTCATAAGGAGAAAGCTGAAACTATTTTCAGCTTTGGTTGGTCTTCACAGATGACAGGTGAAGGGTTAAGAAGCTTTCTCAGAGGAAAATGAGTCTCCAAGTGGGATATTGTTATGTTGTGGAGCATGTTTTCATGTGTGGAAGTGTTAAAGGCGTACACTTTCCACAATTGTCTCGTCAAGGTTTGGGGATGCATCCTCCGAGAATTTATTTTGGCCTCGAAAAATTGTGCTTGATATTTCAGAAATGTTCTCTTTTCATATGGGTAGGATCTTTGACCCATAGGTTTATGGGATGATTTTGGCCCATGGTTTTAATACCCATGGTATTTGTAAAAATGCTTAAGAAGTTGTCTACTTATATGGTTTGGTGTATATGGTAGGATTGATGTAACATTATAGATGTGTGTGAATTTGGGTGTGAATTCTATAGAGTTTGTTGAGCATAGATCCAAAAAAATATAGATATTTAATTGAGATAATAGGCGGGTTGTAATAAAATCTAAGCAAGTGATTCTTGGTGGATGTAGCCCAAATTGGGTGAACCATATTAAATATTGTCTCTTTGTATTTTGTTCTTTTTATTCAAGTATTCTTTCGGATCTATAATAATTTCTACATATTAGTTTTCTATTGTTGTGATTATGTGAGGGATTATTCCACGTATTTTATCTCTTATTTCCTAACAATATTGACATTTAGACACTACTATTTTGTCATTTCATGACATACATTTTGGATAGTATTGATGTTTATATATTGTATACGTGGATTGTGCTAAAAAAATTTATGTAAGGATCTATAATATTTCCATTGCTTATAGTGGTCATGTATGTGATTATTTAATGAGGATGATGTGCCGACATTTATATCTTAGTAGAATTTTTTTGTTGTGATGAGATGTTGTTATTGAATGTAATTATAATGATGATTGTTATTGACATTAATGAACATTGAGTTGTAATGTTAACTATATATGTAAATGTATGATTTGGAAATATTTTGGATGGATTTGATGTGTGTGAAGTGTGTAGTGGTGTACAGGTTATATAAAAATAACACACATGGGGACCAAGGGACCAACATGTGAAGGATGCATGGGCTGGGAACCCTTTTTCACCTTGAGAAACTTTGGTTGTGGGTTTAGAAGAAGTGGATAAACCCTTTCGTTTCTTATGGTTGTTTAATTTATTTTACATATCCTAATTTTTTGCGACTTTTGAATTTTCACCCTTTTATTTTTATAATTTGAAAGTTATGTAATTTTTTCCTCTCCCATGTGTTGATGTGACATGTTTCATGACCCTTTTGGTAGGTGAAAATCAAATTAATGGGTCCCTAAACCCAATGAAATTATGAGGGAGTGGATTTTTTCTTTGAATAAGATTTTGGGCAACCTTGAATGCGCTGAATTTATCCTAGCCACCTTAAATGAATTCATACCCTAAACCCATCATTGGTAGAGTGTTTTTCAAGTCTCATTTATGATTTTGACCCCTTTTATGGCTCATTTTTCCTTGATATTAAGCGCACTTGAATTTCCTTATTGAATTTAATTTTTGGAGGATGTGTTTCTTTTATTTTGATGTGAATTTTGGAGTGATGGATATGAAACAAAATTTCTTTTCATTTAATTTTCATTGTGTTTTTAAGTACTCTTGATTAGAGGAGTAATGGTATTTCAATAAATTTTGGAGGAAATTAATTTTCCATGGGAGAATAGTGTCTGCGCTTTGGGTGATGTGGAGTGAGTAAACGTAGTTGGAATCCATGTGGAGCAACCTCATCCCCTCCCCTTAAAAACTCTATAAATAATTTATATGTTTAGTAATTTGGGTTGGCTAGTGACACTACCTTGTTTTATTTTGAGAATTCTTGTGATTAGAGGAGTTTGGGAGTATATTCAATTTTGAGGAAGTGGAGACTATTGATATGGATTTAAGGTAGGGTATTGAGCCCTTGGGATTTACTTTGATGTTATTATATCTTGTATTGTGTTTCATGATAATGGTGTTCATTTGTTTTTATTTTTCCCCTATTTGGTTTTTTTATTGTTGCAAAGGATTTCACTTTGGGAAGGGTATAAAAACATTAGGTTGGGTATTCGAGGGGATTTATTTTGGTTGGTTTTAGTGGAAGGAAAAGGATATTATGTTATTTTTATGAATGTGATATTTTTGTAATTTATTGGAGGGAGTTTGCGGTAGATGGTGGTTAGGGATTTGGTTGAGAGAGAAGGGATGTTTTATGAGGTATAAGGTGTAGTGGAGGAATAAAGAGGGTTGGATAATGGTGTTTTAAATCCTAACCCACTACCCACTTGGATTCATAAGGAGAACAAAAACATCTCTCTCTCTCCCACTTGGCTTGATTTCAAGCCATTGTTCTTGCTTATTGTTTGATGCATTTTTGTGTGAATGTGCTTGTTTTGGGTCTTATGGAGCAAGACCAAATGTTAGTGTTGCTCAAGGGGGTTTTAGCTCCTTCATGATTGGTGTGTTGGGTTTCATTGGCCAATTGGGAAGTTTTCCCTTTTCCCATTGGATACACTTGGGAGGTGAGTGTTGATCATATATCCTTGCGTGCTTTTTGAAAAATTGAGAATACTAGTGACTCCATTATTGCAACTCTCATCCTCATTATTGTTGGGAAAAATTGCTCTTAATTATAATCTTATAAGAAAACTTATTGTAGACTATGTGTTCTAAACTTAGAGAGGATGCACTTTTAGACCATTGTGATTTATGTAGGAAAATTTGTGTTTGAGAAAGTTGTTATCATTTTAGGATGGGAAATTTGAAATGAGGACATTGTTGTAGATCTTGTAATATGGAAACTAGATTCATTTGACAATAGTTAAGATTCTTAAATTATAAATTTATTGAATTCTTAATATGAGGAAATATTTTGTGTGTTGAGTCTAGTTATTAAGTGATTATAATGGTTTTGTGGTAAATTTAAATGTGTTGTGGTTTCAAATGGAGAAGTTGGTTCATCCTAGCTAGTAAGAGGATATTTTCATGATGAGTGTGCTCTTACTAGTTGGAATACACATGGGTATGGACATCCTTCCTTGTAAAATGCATGTAAGCATGACCATATCCATGGTGCACCACCACTAACTCTTTTTAAACTTGTTGTTTTACATTACAAATGAGACTTTTTTTTTTGGTATCATAATGCATTGGAGAAATTGTTATTAAAATCTTGATAAACGTATACATTGTTGTTTTATAATATTTGAATTTTTAAATAGAAAGAATTTTATTCTTATTGGAATAATGAATCTTGTATTTCGATAAAACAATTTTATTTTCTAAAATTGGTCATTGTAATGCTAGTTTCATATTGGCTATCCACTCTTGAAGAACCACTACAAATTATCAATCATACTATATCCTAACCACATAAATTCATAATTTCTTGAAAAACAAAATAGTTTATGCATTTCCTACAACTTTTGATTAAATACAAAATTATTGTTATACAAATATATATATATATATATATATATATATATATATATAATGTATCCTGAGCAATTATAATAATTGGATTTATTACTATTCCTAGTAATGTAGTCAAATTAGAAGTTCATTCTATACCACTAATATTATTATAAACTAATAAATACGAGATCATTGAATTTAACAATGATTAATCTCTACCAATCTCACATTCGAAAGAAAAGTCTCATTGAAAAGAGAAAAAGAAACTAACACGGATCTACGAAACCCTTTTTCTATCTCAAGAAAAAATAGAGCCCAAAGTCAATCCCAGGGAACAGGTTCCATTTGTATTTTCGGTGGTATCGGCATATATGTATATATTGGGGGTGAGTTGGAGTGCGAGTTGCATCTCAACATTTTCAATGTTTATTCAACTCGCGAAGAAAATTTCACCTTGTCGACTATTTGACTAATTCCAATGCAACCAAGCTAGATGATGAGTAAGACAACTGAGAAAAGTATCGAGCTTATATCCAAGTCCATTGAACTCAAAAACAAAACAAGAAAAACATGGCCTAATGCATAGCTGCACAGTGTAGGTTTGAAATATAAAATAATAATAATAATAGAGTTTGTTTTGGGGGTGGATGGTGATTGGTTGAGCAAACATTCCCTCCCTTACACCCCTACGTGGCCACTCTACCTTCACCACAGTTTTCCATTCTACCCTCCCTACTAACCACTCCTCTCAACCCCGCACCTCCCTTTCTCCCTACTCCAACCATCTACCCTTATTTATCCTCCAAAACTCATCCTCTATCTATTTCTCAATTTCCTCTACTCCCTCATGCTTTCCTTTCTTCCCCCTTATCATCGCCCCTTCCACAATGAATAATACACAAAAAATGCTCGGGCCAATACTATAGAAGATTAGGAAAAAGGCCGGGTAGTTTTTAGGTTTAGGGTGGGTATATATATATATATATATATATATATATATATATATATATACAATGTTGTTATAATTTAGGGATATAATGTTACTACTAGCAAAATTACATCTTTAATAAATTTATAATTTTTATATAATATCGTTATTATATAGGATCAAACATGGTCATTAGAAATTTACCATCATGAAGTAGTTATTATAGTACCCATATTATCTATAGTATTATATCATATGTAATACTATTATTTATTTAATATATAGTGGTCATAAATGTTACCACACTTATGACATAATATTATTACAATGATATAATGGAACCTAACACATATAAATTAGATACCTAGCATGATGTCTCATCGGAGATATCAGATAAAATTGGAATGTTCTAGAGAAGATTAACATAGCCCCTGTGCAAGGATGACATGTGTAAATCAATAAATAAAATGTTCAAGTGTTGTAACAACACGTAAAACAAAAAATAATTACCTAGTTTTTAGTCAAACATTTAGGGGCGTTAAAATATTGGTGGTGGCTTTGAGATTTGATTTATAATCATTAGGAGTGATTTCAAAAGTATATTTTCCTTAAAACTTATGATTATAAATACTAGGAGCACTAACAACACATTTTAGCTTCTTCAACTTAAGGATATTAGCTTCATATTCTTTCAACATTCGCATAGATGACTAATGACCTGAAACTTGTAAAAGATAAAAATTTCTTGAAAATGAGTAATAAGTATTTGTGTAAATATATCTTATAGATCTTTATTGGCCAAAATGTTTTTCATCTTGGTAAGTGCGGTCTTGTAGCATAAAACATAATCAGTGATGTGCTCATTAAAACCATGTCGTATTTTATCCATTCAATCAATATGAAACTTTCCCCCAATATTGATAGAGAACTATTAAATAAATTTAGTTGCTAACAAAGTAAAAGTACAAATAGAATGCATATGGAGAATATGAAACCATTATAAATAAAAATATTATAGAATCTGAAAGAACTTGACAAGTAATGTATTGTAGTAATCATAAAAACATATATCAACATGGAAGTTAAGAAGTTTCTCTTTAGGATCACCTTTTTCATCGTAGATAAGGATTTAAGGAGAAAAAAATTTTATAAGAAAGGGATGGGAGGGAAGTTTTAGTGCAAGTGAGATATGAAGCATTTGAGTAGAATCCATAACATGAGAAGTATTATTTTTCACCTTTTTGTAGAATCGTAACCAAGCTGTTACACGAAAACCTCAAGGTATTAGTGAAATCCATGTACCATTATTTTATCATCCCAGCATATTATGCAAATAATACTATGGGTTGAAATACCTCCTTGTCACTCATTCCATGAATTGAACTTAGGTGGCTACTTAAATACCAAATGTAAAAAATTATTACATAAAAACCTCAAGGTTGTAGTAAAATCCACACACATATCAATAATTGTAAGATTTGATCTTAAAAAATATAAAAAAGGGTCTCAAGATATTGTATACTATAATAAGGAAAAATATGAACCACTATGATTATATATAATAGATGTATTATGAGTAATTTTCATAGGAATAGTCATAGTAACATTGTGAAGTGGAATAGTAGGTTCCCCCAATGAAATACCTATCACAGATGTAGGATTAGTAATTATATGCCCATTAGATGTAAAAGGGGAAACATAAATGGACCTTTCATTACATGGTTGATAATAATAAATATTAGAGGAAATAATAATATTAATAAAGGACTCAATATGATGAATATTTTCTTGAATTTATGGATGAAAGTTAGATATCGGTGTATCTTTGTCTATGTCGATAATTTTATTGATATTATGATCATAATAAAAAGAAATTCAAATATTTATTTCCAAATTATCTAAAGGAACCTCATGAGCATTATGATCCAAGATAGAATGGATTCTTGAAACATTAGGTGGAGAGGCGGACATGATGAATTGAAACTTGTGGGTATGTGGATAAATATAAGTGTGTTTGGTGGGTTGATGATTGAGTTGATTGTTACAACAAAATGGAATAGAGATAAATCATATGCAAATAAAAACATAGTGTAACCTTAAGGCCACAAATATGTAAGTAATCTATATGATTCAAAATCTAGGTTCAAAAACATTTTACACCATTGTGTGTGTGTGTGTGTGATATGAAAAATAATATATAGGATGTAAGGATTCATTACAATAATTTTTATGATTTAATTAATTCAACCATGCATTATCATAACAATGATTAATAATTGTAACAAAAATACGTTAAAGAATGATAGATAAAATATATAAGAGGATATGCATACTTAGTTATATAGGGTGGAATTTTTGGATTTGAATGTGAAGATAGGAGAAATAAACTAATATTAGATTCAAGATGCTTCATTTTTTTAGAGTCGAATTGAACAATGACTTGGTACAAGATCTTACCATTGTTATACAATCTCTCCCTAATTTTGGATGGTTATGATTCATATTATATAGTATTGGACCCTTTTCATTTAATTTATATAAATTTAATAATTTCTTCACTTATCTAGAAATATGTTTTGCTATTTTTCACTCTTATTTTTACAACCTCGACACAACCTATGATTACTTACAAAAAAGTGGAAACATTAGATACATATAATACACTTCATCAAAGCATTAACTAAAAAGGATAAATTGTGTGTGTGGTGAGATTGGACTACCATTCGCAGATTAACCCATTTTGAACCAATCCAAGTGCTACATTACATTGCTTTGAGAGGGACCAATCCTTTTGTAGTTATCATAGGTACATGTGCAAGTGTGATTATGATCTAAGTTAACCCCATGTGAGTTCTCTTGCATATCTTAACACAAAGATATTGGGCTAACTATAGAGTAGAGACTATACCTAATTTGTTCGTAGTGTAATATAGTGTTCTTCACTTGCTATACTAAACCATTTGTCCCTTTAAAACCTTTGACAATTCATGGAGTGAATTTTATTTTTATAAGACTTGGCTCTATAACCTTTGCATGCTTGAAAATAGAGGAAAATATACTTTCTGACCTAGTTGAGTGCTTTGGACCTATAATAGTTTCTAATCTAAGTAATGTGTAAGTGGTTTTGGAATATTTATGAGAGCCTTGAGTTCTTAAGGTTTGATATTTAAAATAGGAGATTATGAGATTGTCAAGTGATAAGTAAAGTGATATTGATTTTCTTATATAACCTTCCACATATTTAATATTATAATAAGGCTAACCCAATAAAGATGAAATGTCGTAAATACATTCAAATTGAAAGTTGAGTTAGATGATACAAAGGGGAAAGAGTGTACAAGTTGTCAAAATTCGTGCATCTTATCTTGACTAAATGTACATTTTTGGAAAAGTAACTTATCATGTAAAAACAGGTTCTTGAATGATGCACATAGATAATTTACTTATAAATTAATAATTCCTAAGTTAATGATATATCAAAGTATGAATATGAGATAGTCAAGACAGAGTTAGGAGATTTACTAATTAGAATTAGAATGTGGGCATTAATCTTAGTAAGGTAACATAGTTACATTTGTCATTTCTAAAGGATAAGTTACCAATTTTGAATTTCTATAGGTTAAAGGTTTCATGCTTATAGATATTTAAGCTATCTTACTTTTATGGAAGCACTAATGGAAAATAAATTAGGAAATAATGGAAAATTTTGAGTAGATTGAGTCACAAGAATTGATTTCTTAGACAAGATGATGTGAGGTATGGAATTTGATTTGGAGGCTATGGAACTAATGATGAATTTATACCCACCGAATCAGTGATGCAATCTACATAAGAATAAGAAGTGAAATTTTATGGGATAAATGAGATAATCATCCATAAAATCATGATAATGGGGTGTAAGGATAGGTTGGACATACTAAGTTATTCCATAATTTTGGAATTATAATAACTTGTTTATTAGATAAAGGAGCTCAAGAAGTATTTTGAGTATAAATACATGGAAAATCCTAAAAGGTTTAAATTTTACTACACAAAATTTATGGGTCATACATATCTTTGGTAGGATCATTTATAGATAGAGATGGTTTATAAATGTAAAAAGGACAAAAATTGGGAAAGGGTGGTGTAAAAATATAAGTATTTCATGTGGCTTATTAGCTTAGTTTATTAAAAACATTAAACAACATGTGTGAGAAAGTTAACTTAGTAGAATACACGATGAATTCTACAGGACTCCTCACTCGATAAATTCATGTAGAGGATGATGTTGATAAAATATTGTGTAGAATGAATGGGTTGTATCTCTCAATTTGGGATGAATTTGATGATATGTTGAGCCCAATTTTGTATAAGGATTTCCTCATAAGATTTTGTCTAAATCCTTGAAGATACAATTTTGGCACATATATATATTTGGATTTAGAAATAAATATGCATGCCCCTATGGTGGAATATGCATTTAACTCCTTGCATATAAGAATAGGAGGGTAAGGATAAGGATTCAACAACATAAGCATTTTGGAAGAACATGCAAGGGGTTGGAATTGCAAAGGAGATGCATGAAGGATAAAATCAATGATGCAAATGGAACTAAAAGTAATGTTTAGTTAACTAAATTACAATGTACATGCATGACAAGAGAACACAAGTGACATACAAGATAAGAGGATAGGTACAATTTAAATACTAGTTCAAACTTCTCAAATCGATAAAGATTGTTTAGGTAGAGTGTCAAAACTTATATGCAACACATAAAAGGCTTCCATGGAAGACATTAAGATATAATATAGTTTTATGTGACATATATGCCACCACAATGTAATATTTAACTAATGTAAAGTAAACTCAAGGTCTATTTATAACTCATGTTCGACTAGCAAAGGGAAATTTCTTGTTATTATATATACCCCCTTGAGGGATGAATGTAAAGCATATCATAAATCATGTAAGATCATCCTATACATGTTGTAGATCACCATGAGATGTAATTCTAAAAGTAATATTGTATGGGATAATGTATGAACTAATGATTTTAATTTGAATAAAGAGGAAATTATTATGGATTTATCATGTCATTCTTGCAAGTAAGTATCTATGTGTTGTAAATTCTTCTACTTCTATAGTCTATTTGATTTATCTTCTAGTATATTTTTGTGTGAACACTTCATGTATAGGATGAACATGATGGGGATTAAAAGTCTCTCACACCTCATGTGTGTACACTAAGGTTTCTTCCTTAATGTGATACACTAGTGTAAATTAAAGTTTCTACTTCCTACACACCACGTTGATAAAATCTTGCATGCTATAGTATTTTATTTCACCACAAGTACCTCATCCAATCTAAACTGAATGCTCACATGTATCACACATGACTACTAGGTCCCTCATTTGTGTTTGGTTTTCAAGATGTTAGTATGCATAACCATAATTATGTTAAACCAATTAGACAATCAAGAACCCTTAACCATTAGATATATTAACTTTGGAAACACATGTAATAAGGAATCATCAAAAATTAGACAATAACCATTATCAATTGCATCATTAAATATCCATACTAAGTTACATAAATGATCATAATCCAATCACAATTATCCATTAATATTCAAGATCAACTACATAATAAGAAGTTGGTACATAAAATTCAGTATATGTGAACATAGAGTCATGCATGCAACCATATCGAGACATAACACTAAAACCTAACATCGATAATAATCACCATACAATAACTAGTCCTAAACCGAGTATTCATAGGGGTGGGGAATTTCCCTTCACCACTCATGCACTTATTAATAATAGGGATGCTCAAAATAGCTATGCATACTTACATGCATGATTTATAAAACACTTGCTAATAATAGACTATCTAATAATATTATACTTTAATCCTATTAATAGATAAATCTATGCATGTTCTTTCTCCAAAAATAACCATTGATTTATCACCAAGGTATCCTCCTTGATCCCTTTCCGGTGAACACTCCAAGTCTATTTTTAGCCCATCCTGGAAAATTGGCTAAGTCCTTACTCATTCTTCTTGTATGCGTAGTCCTACACACAATTATGTTCTTATCCGTGTGTACCCTCCTACGTGCGATCCAAGCTCCTCTCGCACGCACGTGTCTATGCATGTCAACCTTCATCCTTATTGGTACTTAGAAAATTTTAGAAACCAAAATTATCCCACACTAGGTATATTGTTCACCCTTGGCAACACCAAATATTGTTGCGTAAAAATAATAGTAGGATATCCTCTTTTAACCAAATAATGAAGAATAAATAATATGGCTTATACAAAATAATGAAATAATCAACCCTCCTTAGGTGGAAGGATTACGGAAAATTCCTTAATCAATATCTTATCTAGTTCTCTTTACCCTTCTAACTCCTTAGTTTCCTTAACTGGCTCAACATCAACTATATCAAGGACCTTCATAGGGGTCAACTAATCAATCTTATCCTTTAGTTGTTTGACCGAGATTTCTAGTTGCTTATTGTGTCGTCTAACACATCCATCCTACACATAATATGAGGTAAAATCTCCTTCAATATATATTTGTATGTGGTCTTTAGGAGTGTTAGAATATCCCTCTTTTGTGTTGGGGTTAGCACAAGGTTGTACATATAATATATTAGATCTAATCATACATGAAATAAAATTGGATATTCTATTAGAAGAAATATATAAAACACAAGATATAAATACACACTAGATTTAACATGGTTCACCCAAAGTGTGGACTATATCCACTAAAAACGAGCCAATATATTATCCAAAGCTTTTAGAAGATATACAATTGAAGATTTACAATCTTCCATGCCTCTCGAGATGTATAATACTTTCTTTCTCTCAAGCTTCTCCTTCTTCTCCAAGAATTATCTCTCTCACAATTATTTCACAATAATCATCAATACTTACAATCCTTACTTCTAAACCCTATCTTTTATACTTATATAGGCATATACAAACTTAGGGCACTTAGCCATGCAATTACAATGAATATATATACTTTAATACTAAAATTAGATCTAATTTTCATGTGTTAAATAAAGCACGCACGTATAGGTAGCCGACGTCGAGTTATCCGTAACCGATGTTGGTTCCTACTTGCCTAACCAATGTTGGTCATAGGTGACTAATGTAATTCCCTTCATAAACAACCTCAGTTGCTATTTTTTCAAGAAATTTTAATATAACATGCTAAACTGAAGTAATTCAGCTCGACAACTCAATAATATCCCACTTGGAGATAAATTATTGCATTACACTTGTACATCATCATTCTTATATCCTTTCCTTAGCTTTTTTTCTTCCTCTTCAAGTCTCAAACTCAAAGAACAACATAAGTGGAGTGTAGCTCCATCTTCTCTTTTATAATGGCTTCGTTAGCATATCTCGTAGGGTTTTCACTCATATGAATCTTCTCTAGTTTCAGTTTCTCATCCTCTAAAACCTTACATATAAAGGGATATCTCAACTAAATGTGTTTCTTTCTAGAATGAAATGCTGAGTTATTTTCCAAATGAATTACACTCTCACTGTCACTAAATAATTTGTAATCATTTTCTCCTTTCCTAACTCTTCCATGAACCTGCTCATCCATATCATCTCTTTACTAGCCTTTGTAGCTACAACATACTCTTCATTTGTAGTAGATAAAGCCACAACCTTCTACAATCTTGATGTCCATATAAATACCATCCCATCTACTTTGAAAATATATCTAGTAGTGATCATTCTACCATTCGGATCTCCAACCATATATGAATCAACATAGCCACATAAATAAATATCCAAACCTCAATAGCATAATTTCATGCTAGATGTCCCTCTCAAATACTTGATTATCCATTGGAATACTTTCCAATTATCTTTAACTATATTGGCCATAAATATACTCAAAACTCCCATTTGTCTATGCAATGTCAGTGCAGTACAAACCATAGCATACATGAGACTCCAATTGTTGAAGTATATGGTATTGGTGTCATGTATTTGACATCCTCATGTGATTAAGGACATTGATATTTGCTCAATTTGAAGTGTTCAACCATAGGTGTACTTATAGGTTTTAAATCTTACATGTTAAACCTTTATAACACCTTGTAGATATAATTCTCCTAAGAAAAATACAATTTCTTATTCTTCCTGTCTATGTGTATTTTCATGCCAAGGATTCTTTTTGCATCTCCTAAATCCTTCATAGAAAATGTGTGAGCTAGCTTTTCCTTAAGCTCACCAATGACCTGCACGCTAGATCATGCAATAAGCATATCATCCACATACAGTAACAAAATAATATAGCTCCCATTTTCAAGCTTCTTGAAATAAACATAATGATCATATTCATATCTCAAGTAACCATGCTCATGCATGAAACTATCAAACCTCATATACCATTGCCTTGGAGCTTGCTTGAGCCCATATAGGCTCTTTTTCAACTTGCACACTAATTTCTCCTTACCCTTGACTTCATACCCAAACGGCTGCTTCATATACATATCTTAATCCAAATCACCATGAAGGAAATCCATATTCACTTATAGTTTCTCTAAATGAAAATCGTGTACTACAACTATAATCAATACGGTATGTATAGAAGTCATTTTAATATGAGAAAATATTTCACCAAAGTCAATACCTTCTTTTTATGTAAATCCTTTTACTACAACCCTTGCCTTGTACCTTTTATGTCTACCCTCTTCTTCCTTGATCTTATAAACCCATTTGTTCTGTAATGTCCTCTTACTTGCTGGAAAATTAACCAGATACCTAGTCTGGTTTTGTTCCAAGGATTCCATTTCCTCATCCATGCCATGCTCCCACTAAATGTGGGTCTTATCTATCTTTTGATTCTTCAAAAATTCTTGGGTCATGATTATCAGTCAATAATAAATAAGATAGAGAAGGTGTAAATATTTCTAGAGGTTTACTTACCCTTTGTGACCTTCTCATAGAATTTTGGGGTACTGGAGGATCATTCTAGACACCCTAGACATTTTTTTTCCAATTATGACAGTGGTCGAGCGTCAATCATCTATAAGCGATGCGGTTTTGCTAACCAATTCTGTTTTGGCTCTTCTATAACTAATACCAGTTTAACTAAGCGATCTTTGGTCAAGGGTTAAGCGACATCGGTTCATTTGTGTAACCTGTAGGTATGAATTTTAAATCCGAGAGTTAATTTTCATTCACAAACTTCTTAGCTTGATTCGTCCTTGGGTACCAAATTTTGATCCTTGTACATTCTCTTTTCATTCCATTCAATTTCATGACTCCTAATAACTTTAGAATTCTCTAAATCCCAAAATGAAATCTGAAATCGCGGATCCATAACCAATGAAAGTGCATCTCTTTGATTTTGCATCCAATTTTTTTCTATTTTCCTTATCAATATTCAAAAAAAAAATTGAGCCAAAAAAATTAAGAAAAGAAAGATCAACCTCTTCTCCGATCCAAGCTTCTCTCGGTATTCCTCCATCTAGTGAACTTGAAGGCCCATGGTTAATCAAATAAACTGATGTATCAATTACTTCGCCCAAAATTGCAAGGGAAATCCAACATGTATCCTAATACTTCTAGCACGTTCCATGATTGTCTAGTTCATTATTTCTACAACATTATTCTCTTGTGGTGTTCTTGTAACCTTCCTTTCTCTACGTATTCCATTCACTAAACAATAATAATTGAAATCCTTGCTTTACAATATTCACCACCACCTTTGTTAGATCTAAGGAACTTTAACTTTGAATTTGATTCATTCTCAACAAGGGATTTCCATCTTTTAAAAGTCTCAAAAACATCGATTTAAGTTTAATATAATAAATCCATATCTTTCTTGTAGTATCATCAATGAAAGTAACATAATATTGGGACCCTCCATGAGAAGCTACTGGTGGTCCCCACACATCGAGTGTACAAGATCTAATTTTTGATCCTTATTAGCTGCCCCAATTTTGAGAAATATCACTCTCTTTTGCTTTCTAAAGACACAATGCTCACAAAAATCAAGATCTAAATCTTTCAAATCTGATAACTTACCCTTAGCCTTTAAGATATGCATTCCTTTTTGGCTCATATGGCCCAACCAATTATACCACATGTATGCATACGAATCTCAAGTAGATAGCATAGAAAAAGAATAAGTAACATAGGTAGATAAATATAATGTTCCTAACTTCTCACCTTTTTCCACAACAAAGGCACCCATGGTGACTTTCTAAGAGTCTCTTGTGAATATAACCATGTAACCAACTTTATGTAGTTTCCCTACGAAATAAGATTCCTCTTGAGGCTTAGCACATGCCTCACATATTTTAATACCCATGTATTTCCATTCGTAATTTTATATGAACTTCTCCTTTACCAAGAATACAACAAGGTTCATCATCGCCCAAATAAACATGCCCAAAATTTCCCTAGACATAATTTCTAAAATAACCCTTATTAGGGGTTGCATGGAAAGAATATCTTGAATCTAAAACCCACGATTCTATTTTATTATCCAAGGAAATAATAAGATCATCTTGCATTACCTTTCTACAATATTTTCCTCTTTATTTTTTTCTAGGTGTTGGTTCTCTTTATTCTTTGACCAACAATATTTCTTAGCATGTCCTTTCTTTCCATAATTCCAACAGGTAATTCCCTTACCTCTAGATTTAGATATGCCATTCCTTGACTTTGATTTCCCATTATTCTTACTCTTGGATCTCTCCTTCTTCCTACCTCTACTTTCTACATTTAAAGCATTCCTAGATGATGATTCCTTTGTAATTTTCCTACGAATTTATTCATTCAAGATTATACTAACCACATCATCAAACTTCAAAATATTATTAGCAAATGTTGTATTACTAACAACCATTACCAAGTTATCCCAACTATCAAGCAAAGAAAATAAGAATAAGAGTGGTTTCACTTCATCATCAAATGGAATATCAACCAATTTTAACTGATTTACAATAGATCAAAAATCATTCAAATAACTAGATGCAGATCCACCTTCATGCATCTTAGAACTAAATAGTTTCTTTATCAAATAAACTTTATTTGAAGCACTAGGTTTTTCATATAAATTAGCAAGAGATTTCATTAACTCTACCATAAATGCATGCTTCGTAATATTGGAAGTCATGGATGCTTTCGGGATAAATATTATAGATCCAAAATCATTTAGATCAAGAATATTTCATTCTTCATCAGTCATCTTCGTAGGTATAGAATTTTCATCTAATGGTAAGTACAAATCTCTTTGATATAGATAATCCTCAATCTGCATCTTCCATAAATGGTAATTTTAGCCATCAAACTTATCTAGCTTGTATTTGTTTTCTTCTATCATTTTTGTAGCTTCCACTCAATTAGAAAACCCTTTGTGAGTAAATATATCAACACATAAAACCCTCAAAAACAGCTCGATACCAGTTAATTGGGTTAGCACAAGGTTGTAAAGATAATATATCAAATCTAAGCATACATGGAGTAAAACAGACATTCTACCGGAGAAGAAATATACAAAATATGATATATAAATCAACACCCATTTAACGTGGCTCACCCGGTGTGGGCTACATCCACCAAAAAGTAGGCCAATCTATTATCCAAAGATTTCATAAGATATACAATTGAATATTTACAATCTTCCACACCTCTCAGATGTATAGTACTTTATTTCTCTCAAGCTTCTCATTCTTCTCCAAGAATTCTCTCTCTCACAATTATTTCACAATAATCATCAATACTTACAATCCTTAATTCTAAACCCTAGCTTTCATGCTTATATAGGCATATATAAACTTAGGGCACTTAGTCATGCAATTAAAATCAATGGATTTTATATAATACTAAAATTAGATTGAATTCCCATGAGTTAAATAAAACACCAACATATAGGTAACCGACGCGGTTAGCCCTAACGGATGTCGGATCCTACTTTCTGATCGATGTCGGTCACGAGGTGATTGATTTTGGTCCCTTCATAATTGATGTTGGTCCCTTCATAACTGATTTTGGTCCCTTCATAACCAATGTTAGTTGCTATTTTTTCCAGCAAGTTTAATATAGCATGCTAAACTAAATTAATTGAGCTTCACAACTCAAATTTTTTTTACTACTACAGGAAACTTTTCTCTCTCTTCCTTATTATTTCTCATATTGGAATGAACTTCTTTCAATTTTTCTCATCCCTTACAGTTATCTTTCGTACTAGTTGTTCAAAATCTAGCCTTCGGTAAAATACAAACCCTACCTTTTCCATAGCCTTCTTAGCCTCTATTGCTAATGCATCATACTGCGCGTGGTGTTCTTCAACATTTTCCGTGTCACTCTTGTTTTTTCATGCCAATACTTCTTCGATGGACTATTTTGATAACCTTCTTCTCATGTGTGATCATACATGTCAAGTCCTCTAGGATGTGCAATGTTTTCTCATACGACGAAGGCTGGACTTGATCAACCATATCCAAGCACATAATTGTAATAACATCTATGATGCATTATAATTTCTTATTCACCACGCACATCTATCATTTTTCTTCTTTTATCTCTTGTTTTAGTTTTTAATTTCCTTATCTTTCTCTTTGAGCTCTTTGATTTTCTCCCTTGTCTCATTATCCTCCTCCTCTATCTCCTAGCACATTATTTATGCAACAATCCTTGTCAAAAATTCTCACCCCAACTTCCATCAAACATTTTTAAGTACATTACATGCTTTTTCATCGATAACATCTACGCGTCGACTATGGGATATGATTCTCCTGGCGTGGAATTAATTCGGGTCTCATTTATCGACTATGCACTCTTAAACTTTGGCTCTTCCATGTGTGATTAAAACTCCCAAGAGAACATATTTGTTATATGTATTAAGGATTATTCCTTTGTAAAGAATGACCAACAAAAGATATATTTTTGGCCAATGTGGTTTGATTTACCACATGCAAAAATTTATCAGGATCATTAATGTATTGCATCATAGGGCATGGGGTGCGTTCCTTAGATTCATGTCATTTCCATGGGTCCCTTTTAGAAAAATGAGCTCAAGGGGTTCTCTCACCACCGCTTCTTCTTCACCAATAATATTTTATTCTTCCTCACCTTACTTTATTTCATGTTCAGCATTGCACTTTACAATGTGATCTACCTCATGCTCAATATTGCACTCAAATTCATGCTCAATCTCTCACTGAGCTATGTGGTCCTCAATATGCTCCTGCCTCTCCTCCAAAATTTTAGTAATAGGAACTTCATGGCCTTCTACCTCTAGTTCCTTCACTAGGATATCCTTGTGATGCACATCATATTATTCTATATCCAACTCCTTAATGTCATGAACTAAAGGGGTCCTTCTACATACTTCCTCCTCTTCATTCCTCACGGTCTCTTCTTCATCTCTCTCAGTATCCTTTATGTCTTTGCTAGACACTATGTTTTGTTTCTTCTTCACTGGATACTTCTTCTTCAGTGGATTCTTCATGCTCACACTTGGTTTAGACTCCTTATACACTTGTGTCTTCTTTATATTTGCGCTCTTAACAAGATTATCCTTGGGAGGAGTATCCTCATGCGTTCTCTTTTGTCCCACTATTTTATTTCTTGTAGGTGATTCTGGAATCCTTAAGTCATCTTCAACATATTTTCCATCAACCATTCTTGGTTTTAAATAAATATACACTTTTTCTTCCTCCAAATTGGCAACTTCTGACGAGTAATGGACTTAGTCATATTGATATCATATGATATCATTGTTTCCTCATATGTACTATTTTTTGTGTAAGGTTTGATACTCATAGTCCACCTTATTGTTGTCAAATATTAGTTTGTGTACCTTAGAAAGTTTTTCCATTGTATCCTGGAAGTATCATGTTGTAAGGAAAATAGAGGTTTCCTGAAGAATTTTTGACCCATCCTTCAAATAAAACTAGCCAATGTAGAAATTTTTGGTAGACTAAAAATTATGCCTTCTCTTCCAAATATGCAGGTAACTCACTTGGAATGTGCCATTCTACCCCAAACACCTTGTGCATCCTTCTATACCATTTATCATCCTTAGTCTTATACACATTATTGATTCCATCATACGTTTAGTCAACATATATTTTTTCTAGGGATATATTTTCCTTAGGGAACTTTTATATGATGTTGTTTGGTCGGTCGACACCCTAAGTTCAAATAAAACAATCAACAGAGGGATATTTACAAAATTAATTTGGTCCCTCGCATGCACTTAGTCAATAATATCCTCTAGTATAAATCCAAAAATGTTATACAAAGTTCCTTAAAATATCTTCTTTGCGACATGAATCCATCTCTTATTCACCTAAATGTGATTTTAGAATAGGGTGAAAGCGACAATATATTGATATCCGGAAAAAAACATTTTACAATAGATGGGCTACAATACTTATAAGAATTGAATAGCCAAGTACTGAGATAAATAGTATGTTGCATAGGTTCAACAAAATATACACAATTACACAATATTCCAAAATACATCTGGGAAGAAAAAATAAAATAACATACAAACAAATATGTTGTTGCAATAATGCAAAAATAATCCTTCATGTATGCACAAAAAACAATATAATATTTATATAATCATAACCATACAAAAACAATAATAAACTACCTACTTACCTAAGGTACAATGCATAATCAATATATTTACCATAACATTCTCCCCCTTAATTTTTCATTGCCTCAAGAGATGAGGAGAGGAACTCTCTGAACAACTCAAACTTGTCACGTGCAAGTGAATTTGTGAAGATATCTACTCGTTGTTCATCTGTTGGGAAAAACTGAAGTTGTATGTTGTGTTTCAATACATGCTCGTGTATGAAATGAACTTGTACCTTGATGTCCTTTGTTCTCTTATAAAACATTGGATTGTAAACAATTTTGAGAACACATTCATTGTCTACATACATGGTGGTGGTTTTGTACTGTGGTATTCCAAGTCCTTCCAGTGTGCGACTTAGCCATATGAATTCATAGAAATATTCACTGCATTACGATATTTGACTTTTATAGAAGAGCGAGAAACAAATTATTATTTATTGCTTCCCCATGATATCCATCTAGATCCAAAAAGAATACAAATCCGAAGTGGATTTCCTATCATCAATGTTACTGTATGATCTAAATTTGAATATCTATTCAAGAATAATATATTATTCTTCTTGTATTATACAACAAGATCTATTGTACCCTTGAGATATCTCAATATTATCCTTGTTTCCTTTTAATGAAAAACTATGGGTTCTTGCATGAACTTGGAAATATATATAACTAAAAAGATGATATCTAGTCTAGTATAAGTGAGGTAAATGAGACTCCTAATCAACTAATGATAGAGAGTTACATCTACCATAGAAGATGGAGCTGAATGAGATAGCTACAGTCTCATCTCTATTGGTGTAGTAATAAGTGTTTAATCCATCATCATAAATTTCTCGAGCGTTTCCTTGGTATACTTTATCTCAAAAACAAATATGTGATTCTCTTTCTATCATACTTCCAATTCAAGACAGTAGTACATGAGCCCGAGATCTGTCATATCAAATGATCAATTACGTTATTTCTTTGTTGCATTGATCATCTTCATTAAACTACCAGTGATGACTAGATCATCAACATAAATAAAAATAATCACAATATCCCCCTTTCTTTTTGAGGTAAAGATCGGGATCATATGGATTTTTGATAAATCCATGTTGAGCGAGATTCTCATCAATTTTGATGTACCATGCCCGAGGTGATTATTTAAGGCCATAAATAGATTTCCTTAGTCTACATACCTTTGTTTCTTCTCAGTGTACAACATACCCCGAGGTTGAGTCGTGTATAATTCTTCTTATAGATCTCCATTCAAAAAGGCACTTTTCACGTCCATCTGATGGACTTTCCAACCAAACTGTGCAACTATAGTAAAGATCATCCTAATCATTTTGATCTTAGCTATGGGAGAAAATTTCTCCAAATAGTCTTATGCCTTATTTTTGTGTGTATCCCTTTGCTACCAGTTTTGCTTTATACTTATCTATGGTACCATCTGCTTTACACTTTGTTTTGAATATCCATATGCAACCAATGGGTTTCTTCCTTGGTGGAAGATCGACAAGTTGCCAAGTGTTTTTTCATCACTAACTAATATTCAACATCCATGGCATCTTTCCAATATTTTGATTGTAGGGCTTCCTAGATAGTAGAGGGCTCATCAGATTCAATAAATCTACTCATCAAAGAAAATTTTACTTCTTATCTTGCTTTACTGTGAGTCCGTGGTCCAGTGGTGGATGTATCCGGTGGAGCATCCAATTTTACATCTCATATCATGCTAGTATACCACTTGGGAATACATTGTACTATTCCTGTGGGCTTTGGTCTTATGTGATCATCTCCATCATCCCCATCATCTTTGTCATCATCAATGGGAACTTATATTTGGTTTTCATAAGAGGTGAAATATCTACATCGGAGTGAGTCTAGAGGAGGAATCTATGCTTCCTTCTTCTCAAAGAACTCAACATATTTTCTTGTGTAGACTTTCTGGTCTTTGGATCCATTAATCTGCACCCAAGAGTATGTTCATTGTAGCTAATGAAGATTTTTTGTGACTTCATATCCAACTTATTTCTATCCCGCTTAGGTATGTGCATGCTTTCTTTGACACTGAATACTCCAAGGTATACAAAGATGGTTTCTACTTGACCATGCTTCATGTGGCACTTCTCCATCTAGAGAAACCATGGGAACTTTTTCAAAAAATAAACTGATGTATTTGCTACTTTTGACCAAAATGTCCTTACTAATCTAGAATCATCGATCATGAAACACACAATTTCCATGATAATACGATTTCTTCTCTCAACAACACCATTCTATTGTAGTGTGTGTAGAGGATGCATCTGTTGATGAATCCCATGAGCTTGTAGGTAGGCTTTGAAATCATTACTGGTGAATTCCCCCATTGATATGAGTGGAGAGATTTGATATGATGACTAGTCTCATTCTCTATAACCACTTTTAACTTTTTGAAGTTCTTAAAACACATCAATTTTATTATAAAGACAAAATATCCACATTTTCATTGAATAGTCATGAACACAAAGCATGAAGTACTAAAATACAAAATGACTCAATTTTTTCAGACCATAAAGATAGACATGAACCAGATCAAGATTACCATGAGCTTGATAAGTACTCTTCTAGAATGAAGCTCTATGTTGTTTTCTTGCTAGGAAGTTAGGACACTTATTTGTATCCTTCTGGAGAGATGGAAAGCCTCTCACCATTTTGTATTGGTAAAGTGTTTCAAGCTACTTGAAGGCGATGTGACAAAGTATCTAATGCCACCTGTTGTGATGATGAATAATTCTTAGCCATAAGTGCTTGATCATATCTATGGAAAAATTCAAGCTTGAACATACTCCCATATTCAAGGATTTTGCAATAATTTTTAAGCCTCTTGATTTCTCTTGAATCAAACACCTTTTCTTACCATAATGACTATCAAATTCAATCTTTAGATTGTGATCCGAAAGCTAAGTAACTAATAGTATATTTTTGTTACCCTTGAGAGACATATAATACATCTAATAGTCTACAATTACGTGAACCAAGAGGTAGAGAAATGTTCCCAATCCTTGTACTGTGTACGAAGAATCATCACCTAATAAAACATGAATTTTTAAAGGTTTGTCCCTCATTGTGGTAAAATAGTCTCTATGCCCAGTCATGTGTTGAGTGGATCCTAAATAAACATACCAAATATCACTAGATGACGTGGATGGTTCATTGAAACGAGAAGTGTATAAGAAGTCCTCATGTTCTGAATGTTCCTCTTGCCCAACTATATTTCCTTAATGATGGGGTTTTCTTTACCAATTTCCCTTCTTCTGCCCTTGATTGTAGTGTGAATGTCCCTTATGATATTTTTATTTTGATGTCCATAATGACTTGATGAACCTTTCTTATATGTATTGTACTAACAATCTTGTACATCATGTCATTTATTATAAATAGGGCATTTATTCTTATTCTTGTCCCCATGTTGATGTTGTTTTTGGGACTTTTGAGAGGAATGAAATTTTCATTTTCCTTTTCCTTTACCTTTTCCTTTTCATTTATGATGATAAGATAGTTCCTAGTCCTCTTCATCATCTTTGTTGTACATAGCTTCTTCTTGTTACATAGATTTACCAAATTTTCAAAACTAATTGTCCAATCTGACAAGTTGATTGTCATCACAAAAATGTGATATGAAGGAGGGATTTCTCTTAGAACAATGGGAATGAGACTTGTATCAGTGACCTCCTCTCCCAAGGCTAGAAGTGAAGACCGTAATTCTATAACTCTTCTTAAGAAAGATTATACTTTCTCATTCTATTTGAATTTCGGTTTGTGTAAATGAATCAGTAAATTCAGAATTGTGTGTCCTTATTTTTGGATTCATTCATTATTCTCCACTTATCCCACACTTATTTGGTTGTTTTGGCATCTCAAATGTGGGGTTGCATGTCATCTGATACTACAAAAATATAATTAATTTACCCTTCGATTGGCTTTGTCAAACTTTCTCTGTAGGGTAGAATCATCAGTGATATGGTTATAGAATCATTCAAAATAGGCCATATCTCCTCAAACTCAAGCTATATTTTGATCTTAGTCTTCTATGTAGCATAATTATCTCCTCTTAGAAGTGTGAGTCGAAAGAAAGAACTTTGTGGTATTGGTGCCCATTTTTGAATTCACATATAAAGGGTAAGAATCTTATCGGTCCATGTATATGGTATCCCAATCTATATATTATTAGTTCGATATATCAAACCTTTCTATATATCGATCCATAGGGATCCAGAAAAGACACCACTTCATCGGTTCCATCAATACCAAGAAGAAGAAACAAGAACAGTGAATAAAATGAGGTAAACAAAGGTTATGGAAGGAACCGCCTCTCGTGTAGAGCGGCAGTTCTAGAACCACCGCCTAACTAGGGTGGCGGTTCTAAGACCACTAGTCTGCTCAGGGTGGTGGTCTTGACACTTTCAAAAAAAAAAAAAATGGAATGCAAATGTATGTGAATTTGAAGCACCCAACTATGTATCTTCCCCTTTCATGCCCTTTCACATCCTCTAGTGCACGGGAGGACATGGGAAGGCCTATAAATTCATGAAAGGAGCAAAAGAATGATCATTCGAAGATCTAGAGAGATCAAGAAGCAAAGGTTAATGAGAGTAGTGAGCAAGATATTCGGTCTTTGGAGTGGTATTTGTAGGAGCAAGGTGTAGAAACAAAGAAAACAAGTAATTAGAGAGAAGGTTTTACATTGTTGCTTCTTTTCATACTTATTGTAATATGTAATTGTCTATATTAGACCAATAAAAGTGGGAAGAAAGAGTAGTTTCCCTTCCTAACTGGTTTTCCTCCATTGGAGGTTTCCAGGATAAAATTGTTGGTGTTGAAGTTTTGAATTATTTTCTTCTCTGCAATTTCCTTTCTATAACACTAGATAATCAGATCACTTAAGCTCTAATTTTCCAAGAAAAATTGTCATTTTCCAAAGTTGAAAGTAGAACAATAAATTTGTGTGATTCGTAGAGTTCCAAAGTAGAAGTTTATGGATCATTTTGGTATCAAAGCTGATTATATATATCCAAGACTGTGGTATTCGAATCTTTCTTATGATTTTGTATGATGAGTGATAAGGTCTAAAGGTGATGAAGTTTTACCTTGAAAGCTAGATATTTCTACGAAGAAGTGGAAACAAATAATTTGAGCTCAAATGGAGGAAGATAACTTGGTCTGTAAAATCGAGATGCTAGAGACCATGATGGATATATTGCATATGAAACAAGAAGAGATTTTAGATCTGAAAAATATTTCTTTAGTTAAGAAAGATTCCATGGACTCGGTGGCTCAATCATTAGCCAAAAAATTCGGTATCGAAAAGAACCATGAAGAGGAAGAATAAGAAGCACATGAAGAGACGCCAATTGTAAGCGAGAAGGCAAAATCTGCACATAAACCTTTTAAAGTTGAAACAAAAGTGGAAATAAAGAATTTTGAAGGAAAAGTAGATGTAGAATTACTGGATAAATGGCTAAAATAGCTGGAAGTCTACTTTAGTGTGCATAATGTCATTGAGGCAAAAAGGATCACCTTTACACATCTCAAAATGGAAGGTCATGCTCTGGCTTGGTGGGAAACCCATGTAGCCACTTGTGAGAAGAAGAAACATCTTATTGTCAATACTTGGAAAGATTTTAAATAATTGATTAGAGCTAACTTCTATCCTATTGGCCATAATAATGACATGATGATTAATTGGTAGTACTTTAGATAGGGCAATGTCAAAGCATGTAAGACTACACTACAGAATTTTGGAGACAAGCCATGTTGCTTAATATGGACTTGGAGGATGAGGACATTCTAACCAAGTATTTGGGAGGACTTCACACTCACCTTCGGAGGAAGGTAATCTCCATGAAGCCCAAGGATCTCAATGAATCTTGTATACAAGAATAAAACATTGATGATGAGAAGAAGCAAGGAGAAATAGAGCCAAAGGGAGACCAGTCAACAGAACAACGGACAAAGAACAAGGGAAGACAAGTAGCAAAGGTAAATGGAAAGGTAAACATGTCACTATTGCTTTGCATACTTGTAAAGATCCTAAGAATTTCTGTAAGAATTGTGATGTAAATGGACATACTGATGCCACATGTTGGAATTTGCATCTAGAATTGCACCCAAAGCACCGAACCAAGGATTCCAAGAAATCCATGGCCACTGTGAAGATAGAAAGAGAGGTGGAGATTGAGGATGATTCGGATGTAGATGAGAGGCTGGGATGCATGGCCACTAACATGTATGGGGTAGTAGAAGAAGAAGATATGAGTAAGCTATTTAAAATTATAATCCAAATCAAGAAGACTAAGGTAAACACTTTAGTAGATTCTGGTTCTCAGTCAAATTTGATTTCTGATGTGGTTGTAGGACAACTTGGTCTAGATACTTATGCACATCCACATCCATACCCACTAGGATGGGTGAAGAAGGGTGTAGAAATACAAGTTACAAGGAAGTGTAAGTTTTAGTTTGGGATAAATACCCAATACATAGATGTATTAGAGGCTGATATTATTCCACTTGATGCATTTGACATTGTCTTCGGAAGTCCTTACTTGTATGCGGGGATGATGTTTTAATAAGGAGGAGAACTGATACGAGATGGGTCAAGGATGGAGTCAATTTTAACATCCGGGAACACCAGAGAAAATCAAATAAGGCTATGGTAAGTTCCAACCAAGCACCAAGACTTATTCAAGAAAATCATCAATTTTATTTGCTTTCATTGGAAGAAAAGAAAAATGGACATGAGAGCATGGATATTTCTGACCAAAGGATGGAGAATTTGGATAGAACTTGTTAGTTTTTATAGAAGAAGCCACCATAAGAACTACTCATTCAAGGAGAAAAACAAACTTTCGTTATGCAGTCACCGTATCTACCTATAGATTCACTAGAACTGACCATGGGGCAGAAAGAAGAGGAGGAGATATAAGGAACGGTGGTAACTATAGCAGCAACATACTTGGGGAGGATTCAAACAATCCATATCAAGAGACAAAGACAAGAAAGGAATAAACCACTACAAAGTATGGGACCTTCGCCATACTTGAGTAGGTTGGAGAAGAAACCTTTAGGCCATACTTCATGCAGATGCACACGATAGCAAGTTGTAAGAGCTCACATCCACTAATGCCATCTATGTATGAAAAAGAAGGAAAGATACATAAGCTTCCTTCCAAATAGGATTTTACTCAAGGAAACTCAGAGGAAGATGTACCACTGGAGCAATAAACTAGAGATCCATATGAGTCTTAGCAGGTTGGACGAGAGAAGACACTAAGGAAAACCCAGTGGTACTCGAATGAGCACAAGAGGGAGTTGATTCCTCTACCACTCCCCACTAAGATTTTGTGGGACCAAAATCCTCCTAAGTAGGGAGGTATGATCCATAGGGATCTAGAAAAACACACCACTTCATCAGTTCCATCAGCACCAAGAAGAAGAAACAAGAAAAGTGAATAAAATGAGGTAAACGAAGGTTCTGGAAGGAACCGCTACTCTGTACAGAGTGGGGGTTTCAGAACCACCACTATATAGGGGTGGTAGTCCTGAAACTGCCACCCAACCATGGTGACATTCCTAAGACCACCGGTCTACTTAGGGTGGCGGTCCGACACTTTCAAACATAAAAGAAGAATGGAATGTGAATGGACACAAATTTGAAGTGCCCAATTGTGTCTCTTCCCCTTCCATGCCCTTTCACATCCTCCAATGCATTGGAGGACATGGGAAGGCCTATAAATACATGAAATGATCAAGATAATGATCATTGGAGGATCTAGAGAGATTGAGAAGAAGAGTTTAATGAGAGCAGTGAGAAAGATCTTCAGTGCCGGAGTGAAATTTGTAGGAGCAAGGTGTAGAAACAGAGCAAGAAATTAATCGGAGAGAATATTTTACATTTTGCTTCTTTTCATGCTTATTTTAATCTTTATTTTTCTATATTAGATCAATAAAAGTGGGAAGAAAGATCATTTCCTCTTTTCGACTGTTTTCCTCCATTAGAGGTTTCTAGGATAAAATTGTTAGTGTTGAAGTTTTGAATTATTTCCTTCTCTGCAATTTCTTTCCAAGAGTAGCACTATGATGATCAGTCACGAAGCTCTAATTTTCCAAGAAAATATTTCATTTTCCAAATTTGAAAGTATAATAGCATAGTTATGTGATTCATAGAGTTCCAAAGTAGAAGTTTACGAGATCATCATATACGTTCCCTTCCAATATACCCATCTATACGTTAAAGAAGATCACCCTTTTGATATACTCGAAAATACATGAAAGAGGCATTAACGTACATGAAATAATTTGATAGTGGTACCATGAAATTACTAAAAGGGGTCTGTGTGATTATTAACACTAAATCAAATAAATATCCTCATACGCACGGGTAACTTTTCTATATACTCAGATAATTTCAATGTCTGAATTTAAGTCATGCAATCATTCATAGGCGAATGTGATGGCTCAAAGTGTGTGCTTTGTGTCTTTATAACTCCCCATTGATTTATAGGGATGATTCATAGATGAAGTTGTTGCAGCTATATTAGTGTTAAGTGTAGTAGTAGTCATGAAAAATTTACCTATAAGCGCTTCCCGGATGCAATGTATATCTTGAATGCTACGAAAGAGATCCAAAGATCTCATGAATGTTACAGAACCAAAAATTTCACTAATTTTGTTTATAATTCTCTACAATATTTCATCAGTTATATTTTTTGTGGTTGAATATGAAAACTTACAAATCAATACAATCCACCGAAAATATACGTTTACATCCAAAATGCTGAAAAAATAGAATGGCATGTACATAATTTTTTTTTTGTTTTTTGAGGCCCTAGTGGCCTTCGGAGCTCAATATGGCTCTCAATGTGAAAAATGACAAAAAAACTAAAAATCTAGTTTTCAAATGTCCTACCTTTAGAAAATGTCAATCGAATGAAATTTTAAGTGATATGGGAGAAAAAAACTTACCCTAAAAATAGGGTTTTCTCATCTAACTTTAGTGGTTGGTTTAGTAGTAGTTAATAGGTTTAGCAGGTTTTCCACCACTATGTGCTCTGCTAAATATGGTAGTTTTTATAAATATGCCACTAATTTTCAATATAGAAAAAGGCTTAGGTTGGGGTGGGGGTTGAAGCCACAACCTTCCCCCTTACAAGGGTCTTAAACCCTTCCAACTAACCACCGACTTTCCCGATGCACATGTAATAGGAAATGAAGTAAATGTTATATGAATTATTGAAAAATTAATTGGCCTTTTGAAATGGCGATGTGGATATTTTTGGACGTCGACATTGGAGTCTCTGTGTGTTAGGAGGAGGTGGATTAGGCTTCCCACCGAGAATTTGGATCTGTCTTATTTATTGTTGATTGCACTTAGCTTTTCGTTATTTTGCCAATTTATTGATTTCACCGCCACCTTTGTTGATCTATATTTCCTTCACTTTTTGTTTCTTTGTAGGATCCGATGTTTGGAGGTTGTGCTTTATTTTTCTTGTACAGGAGGGCATGGTTAGAGGAGCTCGACTAGATTACTTTGGCGAAGAGCTCGGTTGGTGCTATGTCTTTAGTGGAATCGTTGATGGAGGTTGGCTTGACCATTTTGAACATTGGTTTATTCAATGGCCATCTCAATGGATGTAATACATGGTAGGAGAGTTAAATGAACACAACTCAGCCTACTTGGCTTGGTGTGGGCATGGGTCAAATGAATCGATGTGGATGGCTAGATCACGAGGTGGGCTCACCCCTTTAAACATAACTTAACCGCTTTGAAACCCAACATGCCCGATCACTCACGAACTAGGTGCTTGGTTCGATGGGTGGCCCGATCAAAGAAAAATGGAACTATATAGGAGTTAAGTGGCTCACCCTTCTCCAATGAAAAGGTGAAATCGAGACCTTTAACTCAGATATGGCTTATTGATGGTGCCTAAATTAGGAAAGAGAAACTTACCTTTTATCTCGATATGAGATCGAATTGGAGAGCTTATGCACAACTTGCCTTTGTTCAAAAACAAGCTCAAGCTCGGTCAGAGCTCTACTAGAGATATTATTATTATTTTTAATTCTTTTGAATCTAATTTTTAAAAACTAGAATGGCTCTAAGAAGCAAATTTTTTTAAGTGCATGGGCACCAGTGCAAAAAAATTCTTTTCTTTTTCTTAAAGATTAAATTGGAGGCTCCTATCCCGATCTAAAATAATCGAGAGATGGGAATGCATGGGTTGGGATGGATAGATTTAGGTGGCTCCTCTATCTCACTCAAACACTAGTGCCCTCTCAAAAATTCCTCAACACTCTCTGAAACTTCCTCACTTCTCCACAGGTAAGATTAACCTACTCTGGTACCAAATGTAATTTGGGAACATGCATGGAAGCTCTCGAAAATATATTGATATTCAGGGAAAAATCATTTTACAATAGATGGGCTGCAATACTTATAGGAATTGAACAACCAAGTACAAACAACTAGTATGTTGCACATGTGGAAAAAATATACACAATTACATAAGCTTCCAAAATACATTTGGTATGTTTTGCAAAAATGCAACAATAATCCTTCATGTATGCAAGAAAAACAATATAAGGGTTATATAATTATAACCATACAAAAATAATAATAAACCACCTAATTACCTAAGGTACAATGCATAATTAATATGTTTACCCTAACACCGACCCCAACTTTCCGCCTATTTAATTTTGTAAGTAAACGTGTGAACATTTTGATAACATTATCTTCGAGCTTATAAATATCCATGGAATGCAATCCCCATTAGTACTTCATCACAAGAGAAATCTTCTTTGATTAATCATTATCTTCTAAGTCCACTTGAATATCCATTCATATGCTTCAAAGACCGATAAATTTCCCAATCAATGGTATAATAAGGCGCATACTCCTTTCGGTGAAATAGAAAAAATCCTCATGGACATGTAACATAATTCATTGATACACTCACTCAGATTTAAAAATGTAAGGGAGCTCATATAGCTGAATAACTCTCGTGCACTACAAAATTTGATATCCCTTATCATCATCGATAGGCTTGTCATCCACAATCCTCTAGACTAGTTCAATGTCTATTTCACATTTGCATCTCGAGCGATGGTTACAATCATTGACTGTCATCTTCCTTACATGTGATACCTAATCCTTTCCCATGAGTAATCCATCTAGGTATTGTATCTTTTAGTAGCATTCTTCTTATACATATTCTACCATGGTCTTTTCCTTTCACTTTCCTTTCCCTTTTCCCTTGGGTGATACAATTGCTACTTTTCTAGGTGCCATTGGGTGTGAATATCCTAAACTTTACAAATATTATCCTTTTGTGCCTTAAGTAACCTTCCACTCAAGATACTCTCCTTTCTTTCTTTCTCAATAGATCTAATCGAGTTGGTGCCATAATTCACCAATTTTAGCTCCACATGTTCTACAAACCCTAAATTTTGCAAACTCTACAAACCCTAGCTAGAAAACAACTTCCACACCTTCCTTACACTTCCAACTTCACTTTGAATGAGCTCTACTACCATTCCACGTGTTTTCTCGATTTGGGTCACTCTATTTTTTGTGATTCACACTCAACTTTGTTGAAATTACACAAATTTGATCTTAAAACCACCTAAGTTTGTCAAAAGGTAAGGCAAAACTGAATTAACACCAATGCCATTTTATAGGTTTCTAATTTTTACCGCATTAAATGTTCGTCACTTACCACCATACAATATCTTTACTTCTCCTTTTTCATGATTTTCAACTACTTTATTCCATACACTGCATTTGTAACCTTCTGACGTGCTCACTACTTCCTAGGTCACGAGTTCCTCATGTGCGCTTACCTACGTTGTAATACATAATCCTCTTTGCCAAATACCAATTAGTTCATCGTGTTGCTTCCTACCTCGTGTTACATTACGTGATCCTTTTTCTTGTGTGGTATTTAATCGAGAAATTTTCTTACTATCACTATCCTTCTCATTTCTTGTGACACCTTTTTCCTCTTTTCACGCACGTGCACTATTACTAGCACACCATTCTTCCATCATCATACACACATCTTCATCTAATTTAAAACACCAACCAGGTCTCTTTATCACACATTTGTACCTATTTCACCCCACACTAAAAGTATGTTCGGTCCTTTGTGCATGAAATCGATAGATAATAACCATCTTCCTACGTGCAAGAACACTTATTACGAAAAAGGAAAACAAAAAAATGAAAAGGAAAAACAAAGCATGAAAGTGAAACCTAATCTTAGTGGAAATACTATCTTATTACAAATACTAAGAATCTTATTTATAGTAGGGATTCATCATATTCCCATTTAAGTAACTAGGAAACATGGTGTCATCCAGCGCCCATAATTGACATGTGTCTAATTCAAGCACATTGGTTATGCAAAATGTCCTAACAATTGCACCCTCAAATTTCCTTGGTGGCACTTTAACTTGGAATCAATGAGAAGGACAATCTTGCCAACTATAAATTTATTATTATTAATGTTTCTATCATGTTAGGCCTTCTTCCTTTCCTTTTCAATCTTTCTGGCTCCATCGGGAAACGATGTGCCTTTCATCTAATTTCCTTTGTTTGTCAATGTGCTCCTCCACAACTTGTTCATCATCTAATCCACCTGTGCACACAATATGTAGGGATGGTAACATGAATTCAATGGGTAATATATCTTATGTTCCAAACACCAATTGAAAGGGTATGGCCTTATTCAACCTTTTAAAATTGGTTCTATAAGCCTATAAAGACAACTAACAATTTATCATCCCAATCCTTTCATCCAACATCAGGAATTTTTGTCAATGTATGTCCCAAGATCTTGTTGAAAGCTTCTACAGTGTCATTATACTAAGGGTGATAAGGGGTATTGTTATAGTTTTCTACCATAAACTCTGCCAACATAATTATGATTGTCTCATTCAAGAAATGAGTTCCTCTATCACTGGTCAAGTGTAATGGACAACCATACCTACTAGTTATATTTTCCCATTAGAACCTTTCTGTTGTGGTTTATTTATAACCCTTTGTAGTCACAACCTCTTCCTACCTTGTCTAATAGTATATATAAGTGATAATTTAGTGTGTTCCAATCCTATGCATGTGTGGTGAAATAGGTCCTAAAAATTCAATATCCCACTTCTCAAAAGGTTTTGCGCTAGTTATAGGTCTTAATGACATCTCATCTCTATGTCTAGGATTTCCAAGGAGCTGACAATGATCACATTCTTTCACATACTCCTTATTTTCCTTGTATAATGTTTTGAACAAATGCCAGCCTTAAGGATCTTACGCATAGTCACATCACATTCATAATTCCCTCCTATTATTCCATCATGATCATCCTCTATACTTGCCTCATGATCATGTTCAAGTACACTTTGAAACAAGATCATCTTTTCCCATATTGTACAAATCTCTACCTATGAGATGATAAGGAAAAAATCAAATGGCCAAATGATTTTTCTCCAATGTATTCATTCCTTCAGTGCATGTCCAAAGGTGCACATAAATACTACAATATCATCCAAGTCTGTGAGGTGCATGGTTCAACCTAAAAAATTGTGCATCAAGCATAGTATCTTCAATGCTCTGCGTATCTTTCCCTTAATTTATTCTTGTTAAATTATCGGGACTTGAATAAGTCTTTCTTGGTTTGAAAACAACGGTGAAGTCAAACTCCTAAAAGAGAAATATCCACCTAAAGACGTGCCCTTGCAAAACAATATTTTTGACCAAATATTTTAATGCCATGTGATCCATATAGAAGATAAACAGAGTAGCCAACAAGTATTGTCTAAAATTGTGAAGTGTGTAGATCATAGGAAAATATTTGCACTCAGTTGTTGTATAATTCTCCTATGTGGGCATCAAATTCCTAATTGCAAAGTAAATAGGATGATCTACAATCCCTTCCCCTAGTTACGCTAATATTGTGCCAATCTCCATGCTAGAGGGATCAAATTGTACATGAAATGATTCATCCCATGAAGGAAAGTGCAAAATTGGTGCAGTGGTAAGCCTCTCCTTCAATGTCTCAAATGTCTATTATTACACGTAACCACAATAAAATTTCCCTTTGACTTTTAGTAGTTCTTCTAAGGGTGCTGAAATCTTTGTATAACCCTTAATACATTTCTTATAACAGCTTTTTAGGCCCAAAATCCATGCACTTCTCTTTTATTGATAGGCTTTTCTAACCCCAAAATCATAGCTATCTTGGTTGGTTCTACCAATAATACTTCTTTGCAAATAATGTGCCCAAGTAAAGTTCCAAAAAGTGTAACAAAAATTAAAATACACTTCTTAATGTTAAGGTAGATTCTCAAATACCGAACCTCTCAAACATCAACCTCAAAGTATCACAATGATTTTTCACAAGCCTAGAGATAGTCCAGTCATCCAATTACACCTACAAAAACTTGTGAATAAAATCAAGTAAATCCTGTAAAACAATGTACTAGAATATTTCAAAGGCATTCTTCAATCCAAATGGCATAAATGTTTATGCAAAGATTCCCCACTTAGTATTGAAAGTGGTTTTATCCTTTCCTTTGCACGCAATGTGCACTTGATGATAGCATGAGAACCTATTTGTAAAAGAATATATCTCGTGCCCTAAAAATCCTTCAAGAATTTCCTCTATGAATGGGGTAGAAAATGATCTATGACACATGAAGCATTTATTTCTCTGTATTTTACAAAAATCTTGATCCTCCCATCCTTACTTGATGTTGATAACCATAGGCCTATCCCAATTAGACTCCTTAATAGGCTCGATGATACCAGACTTAAGCATCTTATGAATCTCTTCTCTCACCTTGATGTGTAGATTTGCATTCATCCTATAAGGCCTCTTCCTAATAGGTCACATGCCTTATTTCAATTTTATCTTCATTTCACCTAAAGAAGGATGCAAACCTTTTAATTCATGGTAACCTATTAGAAAGAGATCTTGAATTTTGCATAAGAGCTCAATGATCTTGGTTACTTCTTGTTTTGACTAGTAATCCTGAATCATTCCTTCCTTAGGATTATCTTCAGTACCAATATTGAATCTATTTATTTTCAAGGGAGGATGGTATGTGTGTTCCTTCTCATCTTTGGAATCCATGACCTCACACACACCCTTTATGTGGCTAACATCTAGGTTTTCCACTTCTTCATCATCAATCATGTATATTACATTTCCTTTGTCTTTTTCTTTCTAGATTTGGCCCAACTACATTTCATATGTCCCTTATATTTCCAAGAGTGCCTCAAAATCAGGTTCCCAAGTAATTCCAACATAAGCTATTATACTTTTGCACTATCCCCAAAGTGATGCACTTCATAATCTATAAAGCCTCATGCAAAGGTGATTTGTTATAAAAGTAATTAAAGCTCTAGAAAATACCTACACTCATCTCATGTTATTTTGCAATATCCTTTTTATCTCGGTATGAACATACCATGTGCACGTGTATTCTTTATGGGTGGAGTAGAAATTATGTATCCATAGGGATGGAGGTAAAGCCTCCTAGCCTTATACCCATAGTCTCTCACAATTATGGATGTGTATCAAAGACAAAGTCTTACCATGATATTCACATATGTGTGTAGGTACATTTTTCTATGTAAACCTGATGGAAAATGAGATTCTCAGTTCTCACCACTCCAAAAGGCTATCTCTATGTGTATCCCACCAATATGTTGTCATCTCATGTAAAGTATAGAAAAACATGTATCTACTATCTCCTTCATTCTTCCACTAAGTCTTCATGGCAAGCACGAACATATAAAAATCCTTTCACCAATATACATCGGTATTCGAGATTATCCCATGCACCTAACCATGCATAGAATAATAATCCCTGGCGACCCTTCCTTTTATCTCGTGCCCGACCATCTCATATGTGGCATGAGCCTAGTTATCACAAACAACACTAGTGGTGTCACTTACAAAATGTGTCTTCCCAATGAAGTACACCTTCCTTCAATGGTTCTACATTTTTGGATCACGCACCGTATGTGCATATATTTGATTAAGCTCTTCCTCACTCAAGGGATCAACATAAGGCTCTGCCTTCTTATCATGTAGAGGTATGATCACACACTCATCTTTGTTCTCAAAACTGATGTATCTCTTATTAAAGTGCATATCATAATTGTTCACATAAACACAAAAGTTATCTAAGTAATACTAGAAAGTTGTTTGCGTCAACAAGCTCTAATACCTCAAAGTATCCAATAAACTTGGCTCCCTCAATGGTAATGGATGCATCCTTCAAAAACCCAATAGGCATAGCCCTAGTTATGTTTGGCATATACAACACATTCTAAGATGGCTGCAATGTTGGTCTCCCCATTTTATTCCATTCATCTAGAGTTACTAGATTCACTTCAACACCTATATCTATCAAAATATTTCTTACCAACCATCTATCAATCACTGCATCAAGTGTGATCTCCTTGTCAAACTCACAATTTTGTCATGGAAAGTTTGCATGTAGTATTCTCATGCTCAACTTCAATGCATGATACCTTCTCACATAGCCATTCCCCTAGCAGTGGAATGATATTCTCCTAGTTTAACATCTTACACACATCTTTCAGGTCATTCATATCCTTCTACGGGAGATCAATATTATTTTTACATTCTCTCTCACGTGCATGCTCCTTCAAGCACTATATTTCACCCTACATATCTCTGATGACTCCCATAGTCTCTTGGTATAACTTATGATGTGCCACATCTAGATACTTTGCATGCATTACTTCCTCCCTTGTTATGAGTGGCTTAGCCTTTAGAGGCTAAGTTGCATGCTACCTCGGTGTGTGTTGTGACCATAATGGGTTGTAACTCTTGGTTAGAAATCTTATTAGGTACTCACTAATAAAAAATTATGTGTTGCACCTTGATCATCCCCGCATACTGGTCCTTTAACTTATTTTTACTCATGTGCTCGTATAGGTCCTGGGTAATCCTCTCACTTATGTTGCTTCCACACCATGAGTAAACTATATCCTAGGGAAAATTACACTGATAATGATCAGGGGACCCACAAGTGTAACAAGTTCATTGATCAAATCTTCCTCTACCACGACCACAATCTCAACCTCAATATCCTCCTTAGAAGACATAATTCCTGTTATCCCCATTGTTACGATATTCATTATGTTTTTCTTCTAGCTCCATTGATACGCATGCCACACTAGTCTGGTGCACTTTTGTTTCAATGGCTTCATGGATATGATCAGTCGACCTCTAATCAGTTGTGTCATGAGTATTATAACATTCCCATTTTATGACTTGAGAAACAAGGGAATTTTTTTATTTTTATTTTTACATAATGTTCTCTGTTCTAAATAAAGCATTATTTAGAACACACATTCCATGCCAATCAATCTCAAACAGATAACCATATGTAGTTGTAAATGACTCGGTGATCCACCGATCTATTCATTTCATAACTCGATGATCTACCAATCTATTTATTTCATAACTCGGTGATCTACTGATCTATTTATTTCATAACTCAGTGATCTACCGATCTATTTATTTCATAACTCGGTGATCTACCGATCTATTTATGTTATCTTTAAGGATTGAATACTTATCGTATACTTTGTATTCTTGGTTTTCCTACCCTAAACTGGGTACTGAGTGATCTATTTAAAAAACATATCTAAATATTTGTTACCGATATTCATCTGATATCACATTGCTTTAAACTTGGTGACATAGGACAACACAACCAACAACTTGTGATACTTTGGCCAAAGATTATCAACATACTGTGTATGTCACTATTCCTAGATGACATACTTGTCATTTCAGAATACGTCCTTCACCTCACTCCTATGTTATCAAGAATGGTCTTTACTGACTATTATCGGTCCAATTGCCCAAGGTTTAACTCTAGACCTAGTTAGAAACATATATTAGTATAGGAAGATGCTCACAATGACTAACTGCTGTTTAAATAACATATATGAATATTTTTACCGATATTCATTTGATATCATGTTTCTTTAAACTTGGTTACATAGGACAATGTAACCAGCAACTTGCGATACTTTGGCCAAATATTATCAACATACTGTGTATGTCACTATTCCTAGATTACATACTCATCATTTCAGAATACGTCCTTCACCTCACTCCTCTATTATCAAGAATGGTCTTACCGACTATGTCATTCCAACTACCCAAGGTTTAACCCTAGCCCTGGTTAGAAACATATATTATTATAGGAAGACGCTCAAAATTACTTAGGGTATATGGGCATACTCGGTTAACCTAAGTCAACTAGGTGTACCAAGGTACCTTAAGCAATTGAAAGCTACTACCTACCCTAAACAAGCCACTAACTTGACCTAGAGAGAAACTAAGTTCAAGTCCCTACTGTGTGTAGATCTAGATGATCAATATATAAGGGTGTTGCCACATGTCAACTACAACGTTGTATCCTTGAGAAAACCCTTGTCTTCTCGAAGGTATAGTCCTGTAATTGGCATGTGCCAACATCCTACAGAAACTACCTCATCAAGATGTACATACCCCTAGGAGTTTATTAATACATTGTTAATTTGGATTATAACTTGATTACAACAACCCTGTTAAACCCTAATCCAACACTCCATAAGTTCTTTTCTAAATTTGATTCATTTAGTCATTAAAGAACTTCCTTAACTTATAATTTCTTTTAATGTTCGTTTACTTAGTTTAACAAGCAGTTAACCAAAACAGGATAGCAATATCATAAGTTTTCAATAAAATGTATTTTAACATTTAGGAAGGTTTAACAACCACATAGGTCCAACTAAAGTAGAATTCATACAAAATGAAGTCTAAAGATTAATAATAATATCTCCAATTCCTTTTTGGTTTACTATGTTAAATTTTTTAGATAATACACATCATCTTATGCAACTTAACAAGTTGCATTATTATAAGGGAAATTGAACTAATTCCCTTTATCCATCTTATCAAAGGATAACAAGATAAGCATAATATAATATGAAGAATATCAACAAGATAGAACTTCCATCTCCTTCATAAAAGTACGAGATAATTTACACAACCAATGCAAATAAATCACAACTCGCAATTCATCATTATAGACTTATAAATTTACAAGACTATACACTTTAGGCATACTGCATACCAACAACCTTCATTCTAAAAAGTATACAACTTTTCTTTTTCAATACAACTAAATAATGAATCAAAATTATTTACAAAGAATCCGACTTATATCAACCAATGCATCATATAAGTTTTTCCTTCTTTTATCACTTACGATGTCCATCTGTAAAAATTTCTAGCACGGGTCAATTCAATGAATTGAGCATGATAAGCACTAAGCATTAAAACAAAGTGCATTCCACTAATTGTTTCATTAAAGCAACACTGCTTTAATGAGATAATTAATATATCATACAATAAGCATAAGTGATACCAAATAGTAAAGAAGTACAATAATAAATCTAGATCCACTTTTAAGAGAAGAGTAGAATATAATCCACAACATCTGCCTAAAAACTTAAAGTTTAATTGATCCTATCAATAAATTTTAAACAAACAATAGATCTTGCCATCCCATTATTTCATAATTCTATCCTAATATAATACCACATTTATCTTTTCTAAAGGACAAAATAAATGTATACACCATGGTTCATTCCAGGATGATTCATCTAAATCTTAAGCAAAGAATAAGAACCATTACGTACCATACTCAAACTTATAACATCCAAAAAATAGATCGGGGTCAAAAGATGAACTATCTGTTTCATTTCGGGATAACAATCTTATAAATTCAACATTTAAGATATACCTCTAAACAAAATTTCATAATAATCCAAGAAGGTATAGAAAATCAATACAGTCTAACTGTAATTCTAATTCTACTTCTGCATATTAGAAGTTATAAATCAAATATCTGAAACCAATGTTCACAAATCAAAGTATTCACATATAGGATTTAATATTTATTTGATTTCACCCAAAAAGATAGAGTATAAGAGACAAAATCTCCTCCTATCCCTCCAAATAAAGCAAGGCTTAGTCAACCAGTCAATCCAAAAGTATGCATTCACTTATCAACAAAGTGACTTAGCTACTATCTTTCTACATCATTACAAAAATGATTCAAACAAGGTAGACCAACATACCATAAGGAAATCACCATCTCATAAGAGAATCGAGTATTGAGGAGTTCAGTCAATGAACTTATCCAAAAGACAGAGAAAAGGAATCTCTATTAGGAAAGGTCCAAATAAACAATCATTTCATTATACTGAACAAATGAATTTTCTATTCCAATTCAAATAAGAATGAAAAACATATTACAGTCCCAAAAATAGTATATTGATCCCAAGAGAATATATATTTTCTCTCTTTAAAAGAAACCCAAGGACTCATTTACTGTATCCAACAAGAATAGAATCCCAAAATAGTAAGCTAACAAGTTCAGAATTAACCACGAACTCAAGACTGAAGACTCACAAATGCTTCACAACTTAATATGAAGAGTAAGTAGTTCGTGATTCAAAAAGAACTAAACACAAAACAACTAAATGGAGAAAGTAATCCTTCCCATAAAATTCAGTGTATAAGGGTAATAACTCAACCTTCTAATGAGACCCAAACTTATTTTAAAGGATCTAAAGAGAGAGCAAGAAACCCAAAAATGTTTAAGTCAGAAGATGTCTCATTCTATCTCCAATGCAACTGAAACAAAAATCTGAAACAAGACTTTCACAACCACAAAATTGCGATAGAGGAGACTTAGTTTCAAACAAAATAGTCAACCTAGAATGTGGGTTTCCTCAAAATAGAGGGGAAAGAACATCCCCCAAATCTCATGCCATTACCATCTCAGAGAAGATGATACAGTCATAAAAAAAAGTACCACATTCTTTTAAATAAGACATTTCCAACTCCATATCTCGAGAGATTACAAAATGACTCAATCAAGTTATCACCTAGTTTTCTGGTGAGTAAGTTGCTCAATAAAAGAATTATAAGTTTTAAACTTTTAATATAAGAATAACCCAACACAAAAATACCAGAACATAATTGAATACATCGATCCAAATAAAATATCATAACACTCAAGTGTCAAATAAGAGTATAGTGTCGAACATGAGCTTCACACAAAATTTCAGAACTTCACAAGTAATAAAATATGAGTACAGTGCCAAATACGAACTTCAAGCAATAGCTCAGCATTGCATAAGTTTCCAAACACTCTGGTTCGAACAACATGAAGACCCAACAAAAGTTTATATCAAAACACAAAGCCCAAAAACAAGATCAAACAGAACTCAAGGTTCCCATAAAGTTCATAACCCAATAATGCAACGAAGGTCTGTTCAAAATACAACAACCTCAAATACAAGTTCTAGAATGAAAAATAGAGCTACAGAAACAAGTTTCACATACAAGCTTCACATGCATGTTGTCATTGAACTTGCACAAAGAGAAAGTTTCCAAAACAACATTATTTTTCCATGGATTCATATCCAAACATCATAGAGATTCATAAAACCCAGCAAGAAAATAACCAGTCAAACATGAAAACATGAATCTCATGAGAGTAGAGTTGTTTTAATGAATCATTTAGAAGAAAGCAAAGAATCTTAATGGTTAGAGCCTATCATGCCTGATAGTGCTTCTGCCAAATCGAAGGAGACTTCCAGTTGAGCTTCCAACTCTTTTTCTCCTCCATGAAAGATCAACAATCAAACATATTTTCTTCATATGCCTCATATACTTTCCTTCGATAAAAATAGACCATAGAAACCAAAAATAGCTTTGAAGTGAAGGTTGAACTACTGGTTTAAAGATCCAGATAGCTCTATGTAGATAAAAATATGCAATGCATGCAAAACCAAATAACCTCCTACAAACCTGCCTTCCAAGTTTCTAAGATGGTTTGCACACAAAAATTGAGGCCCATCAATGCCATTAATTCTAAATTTCCGCTTATCTTTCCTTTCCACCACCTCCTAAAATTGGCGAATGCCAATTCCATCCAAACATGTAATTCCATCTTTAGTGGAGCTTCCACGTATGCCTCCACTAAAGTTAACTAGCCCCTGCCAAAACTGGCAAGTACCACCATCCATTAAACCCTATCAACTCACTTAAATTCCATTAGAACCATCACCTTAGAGACATGCGACCCTTAGGTTCCCTTTTAATAGTTTAGGATGGATCCCATAAAACTTAGGTTAGTCTAGCAATAACCACCTTAGGTCTTAAAACATTGCCAATAGTAATTCCCACCTTAGGTTAGATTCAATTCATAACCATTTAGTATTAGGTATTAGTTAAAAATAGCCTAGCATTACTTTAGTAATCCCTCCCTTATTCATTTAGCACAATGCTTAGGTTAGGACGCCAACCCAACAAAATAGAATAAGAGGCTTAGATTAGAATGAAATCCAAATAAGTAGACATAGCTAGAACATAGGTGTTCTTACCTAGCTTAGGATCTTTGTTAGGATAATCCTTAGGTTTTAGGACTCGAACTCCTCCTCTATTGTCATGAAATAAATTGAATTTTTCTTACGTCCTTAATGTCCTGCCAAGATCAATCACCAAAGACCCAAGCACAAACATACAGCTGAACGAAAACACGTTCACATAAGACCAAGGAATTCGTAACATACAAAGTTTAGTCCGCTATGTCCCTCAAACTACTGAATGTCAATTTACCATTCAGTCAATGAAGAAGATTTAAAACATTCCTTGGATCACTAAAATTGATCCAAGGATGAGTCAGAAGAAGGGATAAGTCTGTAACTCTTAAAGCTAGATTGCAACTCACCTTTCCAAAGTGAAAATGAATTCTTGATAGCCATACTATTTTAGTCTAATGATTTTTAAGAACATAAATGATTTATCCTTATCAAGCATGATCTTCAATAGTCAAAAGAACACATATTTATCTAGAAAATCACATGTCAACACTTGAAATGTAAAAGAGGAATATAACTTGATTTTCGAGGGTGTTACATGCTTCCCTCCTAAAAAGAATCATCATCCGATGATTATCTCATTTTTTTAACTAGTTTGCATCAAGGAAAATCAACTTATTCACTTTTCTTACCATATGTCAAAAACATATCAAAATTTTTAAGTTCCATAAATCAGCATTACATAGCTATTTATTCAAAACAAATAAATATCTACCCAAAACTGGCATACTTATTGTAATATAAAGATAAAATCACAAATTTTTATCAGTCAACAAAATCAATTCATGTTCAAATAGATATGGAAAATTAGTTTTCATATCCTCAAGGTTTTCCCAAGTTACACTCTCTTCATTAAACTGGTCCCACTGGACCTTACATTGTCTTATTTCACAATTTCTTAAATGCAACTGGTGAGTTTCCAACACTCATATGGGTTTAACCATGATTATTATTGGGTCCTGGACCTGCAATGAATTCTAATTTAACACATGTGATAAATATGATACATATTTCTTAAGCAAAGAAATATGGAAAACATCATGCATTCATGACAAAGTAGGAGGTAATGCTAAACGATAAGCTATAGGGTTGATTACTTCAATTATCTCAAAAGGTCCCACATAATGAGGTGATAACTTGGCAGCCTTGCCAAAAGTTATAGAACTCTTTTTCGGTTTAACTTGAAGAAAGACCTTCTCACCAAGTTTAAATTTCCTATCAACCCACTTTAAGTCAGCATAACTCTTTTTCCTATTTTCTGCTTCTTTCAAGCGTTCATGAATCATTTTAACTTGTTGTTCCATTTCCGTAAGGATTTCAGGTCCAATTACCTCTCTATCCTCCATGTTGTCCCAACTAACAAGGGTTTTGCATTTTCTTCCATATAATGCCTCGAAAGGTGCCATCTTAAGAGAAGCATGATATGTATTATTGTATGTAAATTCAACTAATGGAAGATACTCTTCCCACTTATACTGTTGATCCATACAATACATTCGTAACATATCCTCTAAAACTTGATTAACTCTTTTAGTCTGTCCATCCGTTTCTGGATGATATGCAGAACTAAAATTCAGCTTAGTTCCTAGAGCTGCATTAAGCATTTGTCCAAAATCTTGACATCATTCTAGGATCTCTATCAGATATGATTAGTTTAGGTACTCCATGTAATCTAAAAATCTCATGTACAAATCTTTTAGCCAAAATAGGAGAATCATCCTTCATATTTCTAGCAATAAAATGTGCTACTTTCGTTAGTTTATCAACAACTACCAAAATAACATCATGTTTATTTCTTGACATAGGTAACCCTTGTACAAAATCCATGCTTATTACTTGCCACTTGTACTATGGTATGCTATGAGGATACACCAAACTAGCTAGGTGCATATGTTCCACTTTAACACGTTGACATTCAAGGCAATGTGTTACAAAATATATAACATCCTTTTTCATTCCTTTCCAAAAATATTGTTGTTTTATATCAGCAAGCATTTTGTAATGCTAGGGTGTCTAGAAAAGGTGAATTGTGAAATTTTGCTAACAATTTCTTTCTCAAATCATTTAGTGAAGGTACATATACTTTTTTTCAAATCGTAATATTCCTTTGTTATCAAAGTGAAAACCTTTATACCTCAAATCATTCGAATCTTGTAGCAAACACTACTTTTACTTGCTGAAAGTAAGAGTCAGATTCCATAACACTTTTTACTTCATCCTTAAACTAAGTTCTTAATGTTATAAGAGTAGAAATGTGCTTCCTATGACTTAGAGCATCAACCACTCTATTTTCTTTACCCTTTATATAACTGATGTCAAAATCATATTGAGACAAAAACTCTAACCACCTTCATTGTCTTGCATTAAGATTTGGCTAAGTGAAGATATACTTTAGTCAAGGTGATCAGTTTTCAATTCAAAAGGTTTACCAAGTAGGTAATGCCTCCAAATTTGTAGTGCATGAACAATGGCAAGTAAGCTCTAAATCATGTGGAGTATAATTCAACTCATGTAACTTAAGTTTTCTACTTTCGTAAGCTATGACATGACCATTTTGTAACAAAATGCCTCCTAAACCTTCACCAGATGCATCAATTACCACCATAAAATCTCCATTAGGATCTGGTACTACAAGAATAGGTGCTGAAGTTAACTGTTCCTTCAAGGTTTTGAATGTAATTTCACATTTCTCACTCCAAACAAACTTTTATCTTTCTTTTGTAAAGAAGTTATTGGTGCAGCCTACCTTAGAAAAATATTTTACAAATTTCCTATAGTATCCAGCAAGTCCCATGAAGCTTCTAACTTCATGTACATTCTTGGGTGTAGGCCACTTAGTTATAGCTACAATTTTTGAAGGATCTACAACAATTCCATTCTTACTTATTACATGTCCCAAATAGTGTACTTTTGTGTCATAGAAAGAACATTTAGACAACTTACCAAATAATTGTCTCTTTCTTAATATTTCCAAAACTATCTTCAAATGCTCATGGTGTTCCTCAATACTTTTAGAATATATGAGAATGTTGTCCAAGAATATGAGCACAAATTTGTCCAAGTATTCTTGAAAGATATTATTCATTAAATTCATAAATGTTGTAGGTGCATTAGTTAATCCAAAAGGTAAAACCGTGAACTCATAATGTCCATACCTTGTTCTGAAAGTTGTTTTATGAATATCCTCATCCTTAATTCACAATTGATGATATCCAAATCAAATATCTATCTTAGAATATACCGATGCTCCACACATCGATCAAATAAATCATCAATCCTAGGGAGTGGGTATCTATTCTTGATTGTTTCTTTGTTTTGTTTAAAATGCACAATCTAAGTGTTCCATCCTTCTTTTTCACAAAAATTACAGGTTCTCCCCAAGGTGAAACACTTGGTCTAATCAAACCTTTAGACAAAAGTTCTTGCAACTGATCCTTAAGCTCTACTAACTCTGTAGTAGTCATTCGATACGGTGCTTTAGAAATAGGTTCAGTTCCAGGCTTGATCTCAATCATGAAATCAAACTCCCTTTTGGGTGGAAGACTGGCAATTCTTCTAAAAATACGTCATTAAAGTCTCGTAAAAAGGATATCATTCCATAACATCATTGTTATCTTCATTGATTCAGTAATTTTTACTACATATAAGGTACAACCTTTATTTTTGGCCTTTTTAAGTTACATAGCTGACAATTTTCTAATAGAAATCTCATGTTTCACACCTTGAATCTCTGTTGTTTTCTGTAGGTCATCTAAACAACTAATGTGTTTTTCAAAATAGTCCACTTTAGCCTTATGTTCTGCTAACCAATTAACACCTATGATTACATCATAAGACCCCAAAGGTGTAACATAAAGATCAAATTCAGTGGAAAAGTTAGGTAAATCAAGGACTGCTCCAAAAAGACACATACTAACCGTATGAACAACATTGTTTCCATACTATACAATCCATGTTTTATCCATGTTTCTAGCTTTTCTTTTTAGTTTTGATGTTAATTTACTAGAAATAAAACATTCAAGTAGCTTTGGTATAAAAATAATAGTTATAGGTAAACCAAATAACTTACCTAGAACTTCTATGGGCGTGGCCTATTTCTTAGCCTGCTTGTCAGCTACTACAGTGTGTATCTTGTGTTGTTGATTGCGATCATCCTTCTTCAAAGGACATTGATTCATGTAATGATCTTTTCCATAGTTATAATAGCCTCCTATAGGTCCCTTCCTAGGCTTGGGTTTATTTCAGCCTTAGAGTTATCATTCTGACCCCCATAGGACTTCTGTCCATTATTATTGTTCTTAGCAAAGTTGTTCCATGCATTACCAACAAACTTGTTTGTTGTTGCTTTCTTATTAGTATCAGATGAAAACTTACTTTTCATTCTGAATTTATTCCATGGTCCTTTCTTAGGTGCAAGAGATGATGAAGAGGAGTTGGGAACTTTCTTCCTTACTTCCTCCTTATGAGCAAAAATTGCCTTTAATTTTTGTTCCTGCCTTATGGATTTTTCAACAACCCCTTCCATTGTGGTTGGGATGTGAACATCCACCTCTCCTCCTATAATGGGATTTAATCCCATGATGAATTTCCATATCCTAAACTTCTCATTAGTTTGGTACTTGAGGTACATACTTAAGAAGTTTTGTAAACCACTCCCAATACTCAGTTACAGATTAGCTTTCCTTGAGCTAAGTTTTGGAATTCAGTCATTTTTTTATCATAGTAAAGTTACAGTCAGCCAACATTACTGAAGTATCCTTTAAATTGATCCCAAGTGATATTAGTTTCATCAATATTTAACTCAGCCTTACGGTTGTCCCACCATGAAGATGCTTCATGAGAAAGCTAATATGCTCCCCATATCACCTTTGTTTCTTCTGAGAAATTCCTTATTGTAAAGTATTTCTCCATTTTGCTGAGCCAATTCTCATCCCCATCTCCTAATGTGGTGCCATCAAACTTGGGTGGACTTATCCTTTTTATATCATTAGTGAGTTCAATGTCAGCCTAGCCTTTTTGTTCTTAGGATGAACAGGTATGTTCACATTGTTATTATCAACACCTTCATTGGCGTTGTCCCAGGAGGTGGCTGATTATTTTTATTAGCATCTTCTTCCTCCTCATTTCCCATTACTTGTTGTTCAAGTACAACCAAATGATCTCTTGTGTCCAACAAGGCAACAAGGATCTCATCTAGTTTTTGGGTAGTTGTTGCTCCTTCCTCTAGCGGAGGATTATTTGCAACATTTCCTCTTGTTCTAACCATTTTCTATTAACAAGAAAATTTAAGTTTCATCAGATTATGGACATAGTAGGTCCAAGAGCTGTAACCTTCAACTTTGATACCAAGATGTAACATTCCCATTTTAAGACTTTAGAAACAAGGGAATTTTTTTACATAATGTTTTTTGTTCTAAATAAAGCATTATTTAGAACACACATTCCATGTCAATCAATCTCAAACAGATAACCATATGCAGTTGTAAATGACTCAGTGATCCACGATCTATTCATTTCATAACTCGGTGATCTATCGATCTATTTATTTCATAACTTGGTGATCTACCGATCTATTTATTTCATAACTTAGTGATCCATCTCGGTGATCTACCGGTGATCTATTTATGTTATCTTTAAGGATTGAATACTTATCATATACTTTGTATTCTTGGTTTTCCTACCCTAAACCGGGTACTGAGTGATCTATTTAAAAAACATATCTAAATATTTGTTACTAATATTCATCTGATATCACATTGCTTTAAACTTGGTGACATAGGACAACACAACCAACAACTTGTGATACTTTGGCCAAAGATTATCAACATATTGTGTATGTCACTATTCCTAGATGACATACTTTCATTTCAGAATACGTCCTTCACCTCACTCCTCTGTTATCAAGAATGGTCTTTACTGACTACCATCAGTCCACTTGCCCAAGGTTTAACCCTAGCCCTAGTTAGAAACATAAATTATTATAGGAAGATGCTCACAATGACTTAGGGTATATGGGCATACTCGGTTGACCTAAGTCAACTAGGTGTGCCAAGGTACCCTAAGCCATTGAAAGCTACTACCTATCCTAAACATGCCACTAACTTGACCTAGAGAGAAACTAAGTTCAAGTCCTTATTGTGTGTAGATCTAGATGATCAATGTAGAAGGGTGTTGCCACATGTCAACTGCAACGTTGTATCCTCGAGAAAACCCTTGTCTTCTCAAAGGTATAATCCTGTAGTTGGCATGTGCCAACATCCTACAAAAACTACCTCATCAAGATGTACATACCCCTAGGAGGTTATTAATACATTGTTAATTTGGATTATAACTTGATTACAACAACCCTGCTAAACCCTAATCCAACACTCCATAAGTTCTTTTCTAAATTTGATTCATTTAGTCATTGAAGAACTTCCTTAACTTATGATTGCTTTTAATGTTCGTTTACTTAGTTTAACAAGCAGTTAACCAAAACAAGACAACAATATCATAAGTTTTCAATAAAATGTACTTTAACATTCAGGAAGGTTTAGCAACCACATAGGTCCAACTAAAGTAGACTTCATACAAAATGAAGTCTAATGATTAATAATCATATCTCCAATCCTTTTTGGTTTACATTCATTTGAGAGAGGAAGAGTCTTCCTCTACATGATTAAGTGTTAGGGTTTATCATTCACAATATCCATAGTTCTTACTGCATGTTCATTACGCATCACATTACTATGTTAAATTGTTTAGATAATACACATCATCTTATGCAACTTAACAAGCTGCATCATTATAAGGGAAATTGAACTAATTCCCTTTATCCATCTTATCAAAGGATAACAAGATAAGCATAATATAATATGAATAATATCAACAAGATAGAACTTCCATCTCCTTCATAAAAGTACGAGATAATTTACACAACCAATGCAAATAAATCACAACTCGTAATTCATCATTATAAACTTATAAATTTACAAGACTATGCACTTTAGGCGTACTACATAACAACAACCTTCATTCTAAAAAGTATACAACTTTTCTTTTTCAATACAACTAAAGAATGAATCAGAATTCTTTACAAAGAATCAGACTTATATCAGCCAATGCATCATATAAGTTTTTCCTTCTTTTATCACTTACGATGTCCATCTGCAAAAATTTCTAGCATGGGTCAGTTCAATGAACTGAGCATGATAAGCACTAAGCATTAAAATGAAGTGCATTCCACTAATTGTTTCATTAAAGCAACACTACTTTAATGAGATAATTAATATATCATACAATAAGCATAAGTGATACCAAATAGTAAATAAGTACAATAATAAATCTAGATCCACTTTTAAGAGAAGAGAATAATATAATCCACAACATCTGCCTAAAAACTTAAAGTTTAATTGATCCTATCAATAAATTTTAAACAAACAATAGATCTTGCCATCCCATTATTTCATAATTCTATCCTAATAGAATACAACATTTATCTTTTCTATAAGACAAAAGAAGTGTTTACAACATGGTTCATTCTAGGATGATTCATCTAAATCTTAAGCAAAGAATAAGAAGAACCATTACGTACCATACCCAAACTTATAACATCTGAAAAATAGATCAGGTTCATAACATGAATTATCTGTTTCCTTTCTGGGATAACAATCTTATAAATTCAACATTTAAGATATACCTCTAAACAAAATTTCATAACAATCCAAGAAGGTATAGAAAATCAATATAGTCTAACTGCAATTCTAATTCTACTTCTGCATGTTAGAAGTTATAAATCAAAGATCTGAAACCAACATTCACAAATCAAAGTAGTCCCATACAGGAGTTAATCTCTATTTGAGTTCACCCAAAAAGATAGAGTACAAGAGACAAAACCTACTCCTATCCCTCCAAATAAAGCAAGGCTTAGTCAACAACAGTCGATCCAACAAGTATGCATTCACTTATCAGTAGAACTAACTTAGATATTATCTTTCTACATCATTACAACAAATTATTCAAACAAGGTAGACCAACATACCATAAGGAAATCACCATCTCATAAGAGAATTGAGTACTGAGGAGTTCAGTCAATGAACTTATCAAAAGACAGAGAAAAGGAATCTCTATTAGGAAAGGTCCAAATAAAAAATCATTTCATTATACTGAACAAATGAATTTTCTATTCCAATTCAAATCAGAATGAAAAACATATTACAGTCCCAAAAACAACATACTGATCCCAAGAGAATATATATTTTCTCTCTTTAAAAGAAACCCAAGGACTCATTCACTGTATCCAACAAGAATAGAATCCCAAACTATAAGCTAACAAGTTCAGAATTAACCACGAACTCAAGACGAAGACTCACAAATGCTTCACAACTTAATATGAAGAGTAAGTAGTTCGTGATTCAAAAAGAACTAAACACAAAACAACTGAACGGAGAAAGTAATCCTTCCCTTAAAAATTCAGTGTATAAGGGTAATAACTCAACCTTCCAATGAGACCCAAACTTATTTTAAAGGATTTGAAGAGAGAGAAAGAAACCCAAAAATGTTTAAGTCAGAAGATGTCCCATTCTATCTCCAATGCAACTGAAATAGAAATCCGAAACAAGACTTTCACAACCACAAAATTGCGATAGAGGAGACTTAGTTTCAAACAAAATAGTCAACCCAAAATGCGGGTTTCCTCAAAACAAAGGGAAAGAAAATCCCCCCCCAAATCTCATGCCATTACCATCTCAGAGAAGATGATACAGTCATAAAACATAAGTACCACATTCTTTTAAACAAGATGTTTCCAACTCCATATCTCGAAGAGATTACAAAACGACTCAATCAAGCTATCACCCAATTTTCTGGTGAGTAAGTTGCTCAATAAAAGAATTATAAGTTTTAAAATTTTAATACAAGAATAACCCAACACAAAAATACCAGAATAGAATTGAATACATTGATCCAAATAAAAATATAACACTCAAGTGTCAAATAAGAGTACAGTGTCAAACACGAGCTTCACACAAAAGTTCAGAACTTCACAAGTAATAAAATATGAGTATAGTGCCAAATACAAACTTCAAGCAACAAATTAGTGTTGCATAAGTTTTCAAACACTGGTTCCAAAAAACATGATGCCCCAACACAAGTTTATATAAAAACAAAAATCCCAAAAACAAGATCAAATGGAACTCAAGGTTCACATAAAGTTCAGAACCCAATAATGTAATGAAGGCCTATTCAAAACTGCAACAACCTCGAATACAAGTTCCAGAATGAAAAAAAAAGCTACAGAAACAAGTTTCACATACAAGCTTCACATGCATGCTATCATTGAACTTGCATAGAGAGAAAGTTTCCAAAACAACATTATTTTTTCCATGGATTCATATCCAAAAATCAAAGATTCATAAAACCTAGCAAGAAAATAACCAGTCAAACATGAAAACATGAATCTCATGAGAGAAAAGTTGTTTTAATGAATCATTTAGAAGAAAGAAAAGAATTTTAATAGTTAGAGCCTATCATGCCTGATAGTGCTTCTGCCAAATCGAAGGAGACTTCCAGTGAGCTTCCAACTCTTTTTCTCCTCCACAAAAGATCAACAATCAAACATCTTTTCTTCCTATGCCTCATATACTTTCCTTCGATCAAAAATAGACCATAGAAACTAAAATAGCTTTGAAGTGAAGGTCGAACTGATTGGTTGAAAGTCCAGAGATAGCTCCATGTAGAGAAAAATCTGCAATGCATGAAAAACCAAATAACCTCCTACAAACCCACCTTCCAAGTTTCCAAGATGGTTTGCACACAAAAACCGAGGCCCATCAATGCCATTAATTCAAAATTTCCTGCTTATCTTTCCTTGCCACCACCTCCTAAAATTGGTGAATGCCAATTCCATCCAAACATGTAATTCCATCTTTAGTGGAGCTTCCACATATGCCTCCACTAAAGTTAACTAGCCCCTACCAAAATTGGTAGTACCACCATCCATTAAACCCTATCAACTCACTTAAATGCCATTGGAACCGTCACCTTAGAGACATGACCCTTAGGTTCCCTTTTAATAGTTTAGGATGGATCCCATAAAACTTACGTTAGTCTAGCAATAACCACCTTAGGTCTTAAAACATTGCCAATAGTATTTCCCACCTTAGGTTAGATTCAATTCATAACCATTTAGTATTAGGTATTAGTTAAAAATAGCCTAGCATTAATTTATTAATCCCTCCCTTATTCATTTATCACAATGCTTAGGTTAGGACACCAACCCAACAAAATAGAATAAGAGGCTTAGATTAGAATGAAATCCAAATAAGTAGATGTAGCTAGAACATAGGTGTTCTTACCTAGCTTAGGATACTATTAGGATAATCCTTAGGTTTTAGGACTCGAAATCCTCCTCTGTCATGAAATAAATTGAATTTTTCTTACGTCCTTAATGTCCTACCAAGATCAATCACCAAAGACCCGAGCACAAACATACAACTGAATGAAAACACGTTCACATAAGACCAAGGAATTCGTAACATACAAAGTTCAGTCCGCTATGTCCCTCAAACTACTGAATGTCAATTTACCATTCAGTCAATGAAGGAGGGATAAGTCTACAACTCTTAAATCCATATTGCTTAAACCCATCTTTCCAAAGTGAAAATGAATTCTTGATAGCCATACTATTTTATTCTAATGATTTTTAAGAACATAAATTATTTATCCTTATCAAGCATGATCTTCAACAGTCAAAAGAACACATCTTTATCTAGAAAATCACATGTCAACACTTGAAATGTAAAAGAGGAATATAATAGTTTTCAAGGGTGTTACAAGTATGGGTAATGTAAATATTATAGTACATGGACACATTCTTCTAAATCACATGTCGTAAAAAGAGAAAAATTCTATACATCATGGTTCTTGTAGAAAATTTCACTATCTAGTAACAATACGCACACTTTTGAATTACATGGAAAAATATCCTTAGTATGCCCCTCAACTTCACAATCAGTGCACCATATACCACTTTGCACATTTTTGTGTTGATTTGGCATAGCGAGTCTCAATTTATTTACCATGGTTTCTACCTACGCCTCTAAGAATGGGATTACTCTAGTATCAACACTTCTAACTACTTAACATGCATAAATACTTCTAAGGACTTGCATGGATCCACATACATATTATTATATAAATCCCTTTGGAATAAAGTCAACAATCCTCAAATGAAATCTCGTGCATGCTAACTTTGATGAATATCATAGGAAAATTTGGATAGCATAGTATTAAAATGTGCATCATTCTCCCTCATGCTTTCAGATAAGCTCTACTTGATATCTATGAGTGTCTTTGCTACTTTGCTACTCAAACTGTGGAATGTGAAACTCACTTGAAAATGCAATGTACAAATAATTTTATTCCACCAGTATAATGTGGGTCATACTTCCTTTACTAGCTATATGTGCACCCTTGAAGTGTAGTGTCAAATTGGCTTGCCTTCCTATCTGAAGCTGTAATTCCCTTAGCATGTCATAAAAATTTACACTTATGCACATGATTTACCACATATTCAATATATATATATATTATGGAAAGTGGAGAGAAATATCATAGTAGACTTGAGGTGTCTTCTATAGTTGTTGGGGTTGATGTGGTGGTTGTTGTGGATGTGGACCCTATCCACCAAATCCAGAACCAAAAATTCCACCATTATTTCCTCCGGTGGTTGTTGACGATGCTTCGATCCTCCCGCACCCCAGGCTGCAATCCAGTTGATGAAATCCCTTGTGTCCCAGTTGTGTAGTCTGAATCTGGACACCTATTGTATGTCTGATCAGCCCCATTGAAGTGCTTCCAACAATCTACATGCCAATACTTTTTCTTGATGACGTTCTCTAAAATAACCCTCCAAGTGTACTTCTAAAAAATGATGCCTTTTGTACTACCATAGGTGTACTTGTAGTCCGATGTACTTCTTGATTTAACAAAAATGATAGTTACCTATTTTTCGATTACCTTAACTAGTCGCTTCTCAATAACTACCTCTAGATCCAAAACACTATGCGCGCAAGGGCTAAGTGGCTAGGTAGGATTAGATGCGTGCCTATGATCCTCATTATTTACTTTAACTCACTCTCATATGAATCCAAAGGGTATTATATACTTCTCTTACCCAATGTTGGGAGTACATGATACTATGGCTCCTCGTCTTCCACAAGATCTTCAAAACCTTTGCAACCCATCATTCTCCTCAACTCCATTAACTCTGTAAACTCCCTTACTATGTCCCTTTCTTAGGCTTCATTAAACATGAATTGTCTTACCTCTCTCTAACTATCGCCACCATGTTCACCATCCTTCTCCACATCTGCTCCTATCCTTGCACGTGGTGGGTTTTTAGCTAGCCATAGGTAATTTATTTAAATCCATTTCTATCATCGGGACCTTGATCACTATGGGTATAACACATAAGTAGGATCCTCTAGGCTCATGTAATACTCTAAACTCATCCTCATCTAGACATGAATAAGTAGAAATAACATATTCCAATGTATAATTATGTAACACACTATCCCACCAATGATCTATAGCTCTAGTTCAATCCTTATCTCGCATCGAAGAGAGTCTAGTAATCTTCCGTGTCCAAATATTCAATCTAGGACCCCAACATTTCTTTGATGCATATTTTTTAACCCACTTGTACAATTCTACTAGAAAGAAACTTAATAATGTCTCATATAATTCATAATAAAGATTATCTTTTACCCACCTCCATGCATTGAAATCAGCTCTAGTGTTATACCTCTGTGAAAACTTATCTTGTCCATCTTCTACCCAAATTTTAATGCTCTCCAGGGTTTGTTAATAAACCATCGTGTGCAAAATCCTTATAGAAAACTTGAAAGAGGTCCTCAAAACAAAACCAAAATGTAGTTTGTTATTTCTACACAAGCATTATACACATTGAAACCTCATTCAAGTATAAATTAAATGCTCACCCGAAGCGCACACGACCTTAGGTCCCTACTTTGTGTTTTTGTCAAGATTTTAGCATACATAATCATAATGATGTTTAACCAAGTACACAATGAATAACCCTTAAACATTACATGCATTCACTTTGTAAACACATGTAATAAGGAAACATTTCATATACGAAAGTAAACAATATCGATTGCATCATTAAATCTCCATACTTAGTTACATCAATGATCATAATCTAGCCATAATTATCCATTAATATTTAAGATCAACTACATAATAAGAATATGATACATAACAATTAGTATATGTGAACACAGAGCCATGTGTGTAACCATATCGAACAACATAACACTAACACCTAACATCCGAATAATCACCATGCAATAACTAGTCCTAAACCAAGTATTTATAGGGCGAGGACTTACCCTTCAATTCTATGCACTTCCTCATAATAGGCGTGTTCAAAATATCCATGTGTACTTACATGCATTCTTTACAAAACACTTACCAATAATAGATTGTCTAATAATATTCTACTTTAATCATATTAATAGCTAAATCCAAGCATGTGCTTTAATCCTTGGTCTCGCACGTGATTTCTCCAAAAATAACCATTACTTTCTCGTTAAGGTAGCCTCCTTGATCCCTTGTTTGGAGAATAATCTAAGTCTATTTTTAGCCCATCCTAGAAATTTGGCTAAGTCCTTAGTCACTCTTCCTATATGCGTAATCCCATGTGTAATTACGTTCTTATCCATGCATGCTCTCCTACACGTGATCGAAGCTCCATTGCACATGCATGTCCCTGTATTTCAACCTTCATTCTTCTTGGTACTTAGCCAATTTTGGCAACCAAAACATGCACATTAGTATGATAAGGTGGAAAAACTAGAAAATCAACACATTTTCTTACATTGATGGGACCCATCATAATTGTTATGAGATGATGAATTGTGGCACAAGATGTTTTGACTCACATACAGGAAAATTAAGGTTTGGTAGAATAATATAGAATAATATTTCACCCAAAATAATCCTAGTAAGAAGAACCATTCTCCAATTTTTCCCATTAATACTTAGGTGGAAAATAATTTGTATGAAACTCTACATGAGACATTCTTCATTTAACTTCAAGTCAGCCTCTATACCTAGCTAGTCACATATTTTTTGAAAAGAAAATTGAATCTAGGAAAGAAGCACAAGTGTACTCTTGATTGTACTAGAATACTAACACAAAATGAAGTAACTTGGACATGTGTTCTTGATTTATGATGAAATGGTACATTTATAGCTACGTTATTGAATACACAACATAAAAATTATAAAAAACCAATGAAGAAGAGTTAAATTTATTTTGTGATCTACTGAGGATCTTATTTGGGATAGTGTCTTTTGAGACAAAGAAACTAATGGTGAATTTGTGAATCGAGAACTTCCATATGGATGGCTAATTCCCCTACTCACACGAGAAGTCTAAGATGTTCAAAAAATAATGAAAATTTGGATGCACCATGGATCCATTAGATGATTGAATGTTGAGGAGAATACATGTGAACAAGCTTAACATAAGGCAATATATTAAAAAGGATTACTTTGTAGAGAAGAATTAAACTCACTAACTAATGAGGAAAACCCATAGTTGTAGCTATGGAAGGAGGGAGATATGAGTAATGAAGAAGTATAGGGAAGAAATGATGCACATTAAAAAATAAAAATATATCAAAAGGATGGGAATTTTTAGTAAAATTTGGATAATATCCTTGTCAAATTTATCTCACATGCTTATGTGACATGATCTCATAATATTGAAGAAGCATTAGAAAAAGTGAAGGGAAAGGAAAAACTAAATATTATATTCTGATAAGTTAAAAATAAATACATTGATGCCTAAGAGGATATAATTCATCTAGAATCCAAATATTCCTAAAGTGCATAGATTTAGGATGATAAGAAGTAGGTAAACAACTTAAACAATTGAAATCTCGTAACGAGGAGGAAATGGAAGTGTTGTGCAATTTAAAAAAGTAGAAACATCTTAGTTAGGTATAATAATTATGCATATGCTACTAATTAACATAGCACATAGTGTAAAAAGTAGTAGTGATGTTTCTAACGTTACTATAACAATTCTGATAGCCCAAAGAAGAGTTGTAGTCAGCAACGCCATAGATGTTATTGTAGAACATATTTTATGAGATATATTTACATATTCTTCAATATCATGGTATAGATATTGTTATTGAACATATATACAAGTGTGGGAATATTTTTAACTCGAAGGGAGTCACTACTCACAGAGTATAATGCAAACCAATTTGCAACTACTTTATTAGACCACACACACACACCTAGAATTAGATGTATGATCCATAAAAAGATGTCATGGATTATGATTAAATCAAGGAGGTGTTTCTAAAATAGTTAAATATTATATAATTTGAGTAGTAAATTATTTCCATGATAAAGGAAATCAAGAAAGAGTTGACAAATAAATGTGTATGCTATTATGCACATTTTAAAACTTTGATATAAAAGATATCTTATGAGATCCACCTAACTCAACATGCATAATTTATTTTGGAGGATTTCTTATTCCATTAAACTACACTATTTACCTTAATAACTTCACATATATAATAGAATAACGTAGGACAACTCTACACATAAAATTAATTGGTAGTATAAACACTAGGGTTAGCCCATTCATTGAATCTCAAATCATGTCTATAGAAAATAAACTAGAAATATTAGTGTAAGTAGTTTCCAAGGAGATTCATAGTGGAATTTTGTGCACATATTGTGAAGTATAAGGAAATACAAAAATAAATTTCCCCAATCGTAGTTTGAAAAACATCGTAGTATTGTAGTATTTATGATGATGCAAACACCCACAATAAAAGGTTTATTGCATAAGTTGTCGATTCATAAAGCTGAGTCACTTGGGCTAAGGAAAGTAACTTTAGGAAATAAAAATCAAGAAAATAATGGAAATTATTTACACCCTAATTATATTTATGTGAAATCTAAAAAAATTAGTGAATTAAGTACACTAAAGGATGTAAGGGTTAGAAACATGTGATTATTATGATTAATTAACTTCCAAAATTAATTACCAATATCATAATAATGCATCAATACTTGTAACTAATATGCTAAACAAGATATAAAATTGAAAACACAAATGAATGAGTGTACTTAGCTGATTACAGATGATTCTAGGAAGTTCTAGGAGAATGCATTGCTAAAACAAGAAGATTTGAACTTGATGATGCTTCATTTTGAAGACTATGATTGGAAACTACCATGGTATGGAACCATACTACTTTTCTAATTCTATACCACATATTCCTAACCCTTATATATGGTCATAGACTTTTTTTGAATTGGGATTTGTAACTTCATGAATTTTCTCCTTCTTGGAACTATCTTTTCTATCAAACCCTAATTTATGATCATGATGTAAGGCTCTATGAATATTCTAAACATGATCTCAAATCCTAGCCATAGATGTGAATTCCTATAAAATAGAGATGAGTTGGGTTTTAGGAACCCTATGCACTTCCAATGTTGGAACTACTTTGAATATTCCTCAAACCACATGGCATTCTCCACCTATCATGTGATATATGAATGGATGCAATCTGGATTTGTCTTTTAAAATGATTTGAGTTGAATATTTATAAAATACTTAGCAAAAGGATGTTTGAGTGGTACTGATGTGTTAACCTAGACATAAGCTTCAAACCTATAGATATTTTTTCCTAATGATTTTAGGTGTGCTATTGTGATATTTAGAGAGCTTTGGGTGAATTTTTCAAGTGTTTGAAGTGAGTGTATTAATGTAGTGCCATGGGATTTATAGGTTAGCAAATTAGGTAGTGTTTACTTGCTTATATAGGGTTCTATAGATTATTTATCTAAGTAAGGGTGACCAAAGATATTATAATACCTAACAAAGAATATGACATTGAAAGAAAAGTTGGATAACATGTTGGTCCAAGACTATGCAAGTAGTCCATCGTTGGATATAATATCTTGACCAAACTTTAAGGCATTGACTAAGGATGGAAAAAGAAATATGAAGTGTATATCTTATCAAATGATGCTTTTTTATGGATTGTATGCATTGTGTTCTTTCAATTTGATGACATGTTGGTGTGTAAGGATAAACAAGCTAAACAAGAGACCTATAAATGTGTTAATTAGAAATGGTAATGTTGTATTTATCTTAGAAAGAGTGCATTGTCAAAACTACCGGTGCTAAAGAGTGAGTTTTTAAATATGAGTGTCTACATTCCCCTATTTACGTGAGAAAATAAATTACATGCTTAAAGGAAAAAATTACTGTGTGTGTAGATACATTTTATATTTTCTTTTTTTTTTGTAGAATCATGTTGTGCTTGGTATTGTCATGATCGGGGATGAAATGTGCAACACAAAGTGTATTCAATGTCCTTAATAATTAATTAAATTTTAAATCAAATGTAAAGTGTAATATGAAATATTTACATTTGCATAAAAATGAAATGAAAGATATGTAAACAAGGAAGGAATACACTTGTTTTTTCTATGGAGGAGAAATTCCCATGCTTTTCTTGTGCTTAAAGATTTGCATTGCTGATTTTTTTAAAGGATTGGGGGTGATCAATCCCCAATTATTCGAGGAGAAAATAGAGTGCTAGGTGCATGTAACCTAATGTCGAATGCTAAGGAGAAATATGAATAATGAAGTTTCAAAACACCGCATTAAGGAATATGTCAATGTATCAAAGTTATTTAACAACTATGACATCTCCCCTTGGATTTCAAGAGGATAGAAAACCCATATAGATGATAGAAACAATAATACAAATGCATGTAGAAGAAGACACGTATAAAAATATTGAAATCATATCTAACAAGTATGCAAACAAATTCACATAATAAGAATACATTTGGAAATATGGGACATCCATGGTGTTGCAAACAATCAATGATTATAGGCCTCTAAACAAGATAAAAAGGAGAAAATGAGATAGGCATAAGACCACAAACATGGGACACCCATGGTGTCACAAGAAAATAACAGAACATAGGCCATAAGAAGTGAAAAAAGAAACTAATAACACATAGACACAAGATAGTATAAAATAAATAAGAGTGACACAAGATGATAATATTATATAGTAGTAAATATGTGTGAAAATATGTGAAACAAGAGATGTCAACACTATACAAGACACATGTGTTAGTCTTGTTAGCTAAAAATATAACATGTACACAATATATGAAATCAAGTATAACGAGGAAGTAGAAATTAACTATATAGTAGAATAATAGAACCTATATGTAATAAAACTATATGCTCGCATATGTATAGGAAGTACATATAAAGTGGCCAACCAACACCTATCATCATGTACTACTCTATGTATGTCATGCATCAATAATTAAAATACCTCGTGAACGCATGCACATAAAGAGTAAAGAATATTTTTCTTTATCAAACCAAAGTGACAAAAATACATATAATGTAAAGGGATAACAACTCAAGTGAAGAGTAGATGTCTTAGCTTTGTATTTTTACAAATATATGATTTTTTTAATGTTGAAATTAGACTAATATTTTTGTATTTTAGAATTTATTAGCTATGTAGATGAAGGAGGAGTAATAAGTGATTTATCTAATGAAGACCTAAAGGAGATGAAGTAATTGGAAAATGGGATGAAGGCTTAGCCCTTAATTTTTAAGAGGATGAGACTTAAATGCAAGAGGTAAAATAGTGGTACTAGTTTCAAAAGAGGGTCTAAGGGATGAAAAAGATGTATGAAGATTATGGGAAGTAGAAGACCTATGTGGAGGGATAGAAGAGAGAACACTCCTAGATATACCATGTAATGATTTGTTAGTATTGCCTTTATAAACAAATCATATTTTGTATTTTGATCAAGCCATTGTATTTGTGTCTCTTTATTTTCCCAGACTCTGCTAATCATTATCATTATAACCTTAAACTTATAAAATAATTAGTGATTAATATAGTTATCTCTAGTTATCCTTATTTTGTGGTATTTTGTGTGTGCATTTATTCTTATGATTTCAACAATTCATTTGAATGATGATAAGTGTGATTCCACTCTTGGTTGTAAGCAACCTTCCATATATAGTAACTCGTATGTAGTGAAAGGAACCATCTGTAAAAAATAGTATGCGGTAAAGGAACCACCCGTAATAACCCATCCACAACCAGTGGGAATAATCTACAACAAATATCTCATATTATGAGGATCTTTTAGAAGGCATGATGAAATTCATGCAAGTCTATACGTACCACTAAAGAGACAATTACAGTTGGAACATGCGAACCGAGAAATAACTCAACCTTTGATTTGATTGTTTATTATAAACTATTGATAACTGATTGATTGATTTAACACATGATTGAAGAATTTTTTTGATTAAATGAACACATGTTATGAGTTCCTTAGCATGCGTTAAATATCTTTGATGTTCTATTGAATATCTTCCACTTGTTCTACCAAAGATATTTTACTTAGTTTTTAAACTCCTAGTTGAACTCTTCTTCTCACGTCTTATTGTAAATGAGAAGTATAAAAGAAAGGGTTATTACTAGTAACAATATACATAGAGATATACAAATATAAGAAGAAAATTCATATAGGATATTGTTTTTTTCTGGGTATAATGTTCATGCCAATTCAATAAAAGATATGAGTTCTATTTATTAGCCTTTAGTTATAGAATTTAGGAGGGATTAGCACCCAAGGTAGGGCCCACTTGTGGTCTGCTAAACCCCTCCATATTTTTTGTTTCTCTTTTTCATTACATGTTAGCCTAGGAAGAAATTTATCTTCTTTATCTGCATTTTGAATTTACAAGCTTTGTCTTAGTCATAGCGTTTAGAAACCATTTTCTTTTAGTTCTAATTTTTGTCTACTTTCAAGCATTTTTCTTTCAAGTATGGTAGTGACAATTATTTCTTTCCATACCTCCTAAATTCTCTGTAACTATGCATACAACACTGGCATTATTTCAAGTTTACGTCCCTTGGTTTGATGATTAAATGATTGTGATTCAATGAACAACATATTAATTACTACAAGTTGATTTACACCATCACCATTGGAGCGAGAAATATGTTAGGAAATGTGGGAAATAGCATGTACACTAGATGACCTAGATATAATCCTATGATGAGATGAGCCATGAGAAATTGTGTGAAGATGAAGGCCTATTAGAAGATATAGAAGAAAGAGAGACGTGAGAAGTAGTGTGTACAAATAAAGGCCTATTAGGATACCTAGGAGATATATATCCTTGAGAGTAAATGTATATAACTAAATGCCTATCAAGATACCTATGAGAGATATATTTGTGATAAGTAGTGTGTACAACCAAAGGCATATTAGAATACCTAAGAGAGCTAGAGATGCGAGAAATAATGGGTAAAACCATAGACATAGGAACAAACATAAGGCATAAAGCTACAAGGGACATTATGTGGATCTAAAGGCCTATTAGTAGATGCACTAGGTGTAGGGATTAGAACTATATAAGAATGACTAGGAAAACTAGGAGAAGAAGCCTCAAAGAGAATACGTCAAATGGTGACCACTTACTATTTATAGATTAACTTAACAAAATGGTGGAAGAAAAAAGAATTTACCTAAGAGTACATAGCCAAGGGAGACTGAAATGTAAGGTAACCTAACCAAAAGTATTAACAACTAAGAATGAGGTTTGAGTAGTGATAAAACTAACAATGATGGGTAAAGTAATATGTTGATATCGAGGATTAGTACAAATGGAAAAAAATCATGTAGAAATTTCAAGAGATTGGATACAATATATTTGTTGTGTGGATCAACCAAAAGATTATGGATATGTACTTGTTTAATAGAGACATGAATAGATATAATACAAAAGATAAGTGAATCATCTATATCAGATTCATCAAAAGTAATGAGCGTTGTAGAAGATGATGTATGAGTGATAGTATCGGTCATTACATCTAATCGGTGGTCATAAGAGGTGATGGTGGCACCACATGATAAGTATTATACACTTCATATGTAGATTTTTCATTTTATTCTTATGAAGTGGATCATTGAAAATTTATAGTTTCGCATTATCATTGGTTGGCTTGGAATATTTTGTAGGCTCATCCCATTCAATAGCATACGAGCCTATGAGATATTAAATGATATTGCAAAGCTTAATATACCTATCAATGAAGTGATTGAGACATTGACAATATTATTAGTAAGAATTCACATCGAAATTGTTCCTTTGAGGATTTTTTGTGTCACTTAAAACAATGGAGGGAGAGACATAATTTTATAATTAAGAAATTATTTTGATCTAATGTATGGGGCATAACATAAGCGGGTAAACTATTTTCAGGTAGGTTGGAGTTAGAACTTGGTTGAGTAACAACATTGGAAGTTTCCTTAGAGTCATTAGTCTCTCCTTTGAGTTTGGATTTACTTATAAAGTTGGTATTTGATGTGATATGAGTTATATCAATGTACTTAATTTTATACATATGTAATAACTTAGCTTCATGTTCCTTAAAAAAAATTCATAGATGTTTAAAAGCTTAGAATTTGTCAAATAGGACCAATTCTTGCAAAGGAGGAAAAAATATTTGTGTGAATAGATCTTGTAGTTCATTATCAACTAATATATTGCTCATTTTGGTAAGCATGGTCTTGTATCATAAGATATAATCATTGATAGGTTTGTTATATCCTTTTCATAATTTAGATAGTTGCGCATATGAAAATTCACCCCCAAAGTTAATAAGTAATTATGCCAAAAATTGATTTTCTAAAGTGGTAAAAGAGGATATCATAGAACCATTTCAAATAAAATACTTAAGAACCCTAAGAAATATCTTGGTGAGAAATATGTCAGAAATGTGTAATAAAAACAATCCACATAGAATGAGCAAAGAAATTCATAAAGGTATCCTTTACCATCATAAGTAGAGATTTTAAGAGAAAAAAACTAATGGGAAAGGTGTTTAAAATCGCTTTGGGTATAAGTAGATTGTGAATTAGTTGATTATAATCCATATCATGAGTAGGATTGGATGCAACTTGTAATTGTAATATTCGATCTAGTAGGGTATGAACAAGGGTTTCAAGGGATTGTATGATAGATGAAGAAGAGTATAAACCATGAAGGGTGGATGTAAGATGTAGCATAGTAATAGTGGTTATAGAAAGAGGCATAGAAACATTACAAATTGAAATATTAGGTTCCCCTAAGAAGGAAGGCATCGTAATATGTAAGAATCTTGAATGTCTCAATATAAGAGAGTAAAGGATGCTTAAGTTGATTTATTGAACTATTGAGGATAAGATCAATATGAGTTGAATTATCTTATCGGAAGCATGTAAGGTGTTGTAATTAATCTTTGAGAAGATCATGAGATTGAGTAGAATGGTTGTTATTAGAACCTTCACCTTGGATATGATCAATATTGATAGTAAAAAGTATTAGTAAAGATGTCAACTATAGAATAGGATCCTAAAGTAGGTGTCATGGTGCCATGGTGTATACCGAAATAAGTTAATAATATATCCTAGTAGCAGGGATCGAGAACCCCTATATTGAAGGAAAATATTTTAGAATAGAATAGGGTTTATCATGATTAAAGATAGGAAAAGAAGTACATCAACAAGATAAAAAAGGAATATCATAAACAAGACTTACAAAGAATGTTGATGTCAAATCATAAATTCAGTTCACCAAATTTTTACGTCCTAATTAGATATATGTAAAATATAAGAAATTTAGTGAATTTAGTATACTAAAGGATGAGGGTTAACAAATAGTGATTATTTGATTAATTAACTTCAACATTAATTACCAATATTAGAATACCTTATCAATATTTGTAAACGATATACTAAACAAGATAAAAACTTGAAAACAAAAAGGAATGAGTACACTTACCTAATTACAAATGATTCTAAAAATATTTAGGATGGTACACTTCTAAAATAGGAAGATCTAAACTTAATGATGCTTCATATAGATACTATGATTAGAAATTTCCATGGTATAAACCATACAAATCTTCCACAAAAGTATTGTATGGTCTTAACCTTATATACAATCTTGGATTTTCTTGGATTTGGGATTTAAAAATTTCTAAGTGTATCCTTTGTTTTCTATACCAAATGCCTAGGCACATTAGCACTTCATTAAAATAGATCGAATGCTTTCTTGAAGCATACAAAGCCTACTGAGTCCCTCCTTTGTGTTATATTTTCAAGATGTTAGCATGTATGTTCATGATTAACATTATCAAACATTCATTCAGATGTAAACCATTGCAGATATCATAAGGAAACACATGTAATAAGGAAACATGACAGATCAAACCATTACTAAGATCAATTACACTAGGTGGTCACCATACTTAGATACATCAATTACCAAAATCCATCCATAATGATCCATTCATAACATAAAAATTACATCACAGAAGTTGAATACATAATAGTCATAAAAAAATCATGCACATATAACCCTATTACAACACAAGTATCCAAATACACGGTGCTCAAAACTATGTAGAAACATACTTATTTATAGGAGTAAGGACTTTCCCTTCACCACCCATGCATCTCAAAATAGACTGCATGCTTCAAAAACAACCATGCGTACATACAAAAGTAGTCACAAAGCACACATGCTTTCTTTACAATCCTAATAATAGATTAAATCTATAAATCAAATCTACTTTAATCCTATTATTATTTCGAACTATGCATGACCTTTGATCTTCATCTCGCATATTTTTATCCGAAAATACCTCTTTCTTATCTGCCATGTCTCCTTACTTTCTTCTAAATTTGGAACATTGCTTGAACAACACTCAATCTCGATATTGTCTATTTTTAGCCCATGGCTAAAAAATTGGCTAAGTCCAAAATAGTTCCTTTTTGGGCACAAGCCTTCGTATTTTTTTGTTTTGTCCTATGCACACACTTTCATGCCTACCTCACACACACCCAACACCTTCTTGTGTGGCTTGTAATTAGTAAAAATGGGTCATGTAACATTACCCTACACTAAATTGGATTTTTGTCATTGGTATTATCTTAGTCACCAAAAAAATAGGTGATCACAAACAAGAATTCAATGCACTAAAATAATCATCTCACCTAACTCAAAATTGAATCAAAGTTAAAGGTTGTTGGAAGAATTCTAGGAACTCATCATCTATATCACTCTCATCTTTATTCCATTCCTCAAGCAATGTTAATGCTTTCTTAGGTGCCGCCTCCACAATCCCTAATACTTGGTTAGGCACCAAATCTTCAACGTCTGCTCTAAGCTCCTGAATGACCACAGTAAATTCCAAACACACTCCCTCAATCAAATCCATGTGGTCCAACACCATATTCTGAAAGTGAGCTATATGGAGCTCTAATTTATCCTTCTTGGCCTTAATCACCTGATTTTGTTTGGTCACTTCAATCATAACCCTAGTGTGCTCAAAATTATTTTTGGGTGTCTTCTCCTAGATAGTCTTGAGCACTAATTCTTCATCAATCATGCATGCATCAAGAATAGGTTCACATTTATGGAACCTATTAAAGGCCACATCAGCCTTGCCACTTTCTTCCTTGAGCTTTGTAAATAAATCTTCAAGATCAATGATTTTGGCCTCAACAATGACCTTATTAGCTTCTTTCTCCTTTGCAATTTTTTCGTTTAGTCCCTATGCGCATGTCCTTATGTCTTCCAAAATCATACCAACCAAGTCTTCCAAATATTCCATCTCATCATTATAATCACACCTGGCTTGGCTCACCAAGGCTGGGCACTGACCTAATATCTATTTCACCATGGCACCAACCCTGTCATATGCCTCCTTCATTCTCTTCTGCTTTCCCTAGAGGTCCTTCAAAGCCTCGACTCTCGTGCTCCTTTTCTTTCTTATCTACTATGAAGACTCTCATAGTAACACTTGCATCAAAATTCCATGTTCCCAACATCTATGAGTAAATTTTTCAAGGAATTACACACCTTCTCATCGATTAGGTACATGGGGTTGACTACCTTATACTTCTTCCCCATCTCATTCTTCAACTCTATGAGACCGATGGATCTATTACTTACCTCAAATTGAGGTTTTATGCAAAATTATTTAAGTTCCACCTAAATATATTCTTGATTCATGACACTTCCACATGCTTTTCCATCAACTCCAAAGCATAAACTTCTCATGGGTGAACCATGTTATGAAAATGTTCCCTAATAATTTCTTTTTGGGTCATCTCAAAATCCATGTGTGGTGACCTAGGTATCCATATCTTCCTTTACACCTTTTCCTTTTTCCTTGTCTTCTTCTTTGGAGTGAAAAAAATTATACTTGTCCTAGCTTATGTGCCCTTATCTTCCTTGATAACATAAGTATCATCAGTCACCCTCTCTCCATGCACCTCCACTTCCACAGACATTTTATCCTTCGGTGGAATTTAGTCACTTCTCCCTCTCGTGGTGCATGAATACTTCTAAAAATCATAATTATTATTCTTCAAATTCTTAGGCTATTCTTTCTCAAGATCCTCACATAAGGTTTTTCCTTTCATCTCCAAATGAGACTCACTTCTTTCCATGCTCAAGAAAACCTTCACCACTCATTTGCATTTTCCTTAGGTCTTTAGATGATGATGTTCCAGTGCCACTACTACTTCTCCTTGTATAGCACATTTTATTCCTCTTGGAGTTGTCAAGGCCACCTTATTCTTCGTCTTTCTCTTCCCCTTTAGGTGTAGCCTCGCGAGTTATTTTAAGGGGTGGTACAATAGTTCTTCCAGGATGTGGGAAGGTGGAGTCTTTAATATTCATCTCTAATCCACCTTTATTCTTTGGCCTTAACACCACAAAGACTCTACATATCATCCCCTAATGGTAACATTCATCTGGGGACTCAAATACAAAGTTTTAGGTTCCATCATCTCTAAGTATGCAGGTCTCACATCATACATGTAGGTTGTGTACATAATATGCAAGTCTAAATCAATCTTATCAACATCAAAAGTGAACTTCTGTGCGTCTTTAATCTTGTTCACATCACACTCTTAAAATGCCATGAAATGAATGCAAATGGTGGCTTACACAAAAATCTCATCTCCCCATCCTTCATCTTGAAATATGCAAGGCTATAATGTTACATCACTACAAACCTTTCATACTGTACCCCCTAACCTCTTTAGGAAATTTTTTTGGAATATGCCACTCATTCTCAAAGGCTCTCTCAATCTATTGTACCACTTATCAATTATTTCCTTGTACACATTTGAGATCGCATCGTTGTAGGTATATCCAACAAATTGTACCACGGGGACTTATTTACAGGTGGGTAAACCCACATATCATCGTTTGGACCATTTTTAACTCCAATCTCCTAGAATACAATGAGAAGTAGGATCGAGCCTCAATTTATCTTAGCTCCTTCCTCATTATGTGCTTTAGCCTCTTCAATGATTACATTCACAATGTATTGTGTAATGTTGTAGTGTGCCTTGTTTTCCATTATGTACCCGATGTATAAATTTTTTATTCACATCATTCCACCATTTCGAGGTGCCCAACTTGCAACTAACCAATCTAGTTGCAACCCTATTTACAAGATCTGTGAGGTTGTCAATAAGCATAGCCCTTCCTCCCTTATCGTAATTCAACACTACATCCAATTCATATATTTTGGTATTATTATTCAATTCCAAGTCCAGATCCTACCTTGTAATTCTGAACATGTGACTCAATTAATGATTTGAGCTATAATACACATCCTTCGGCCCATGAAATAAAAGAAATTTTCATGCACCCTAGACATAAGCCACTGGTATAAATGTGCGGGTTTTGTGAAGAAGGAAAGTTTGTATAATTATAGGATGTCAACCTTCTCCAAGTTCCTCTACACTGAGTCATCAACCAATACTTTCCCTTCCTTTTTTGTCCCCGGAAATTCCTCTATAAATTTACCTTAAAACTCTTTTCATGCTCTAGAGCTTTATGGTTGTATTCATTGATTTTACACTTGGGAAGTTGAGACTTCCAAGTCTGAACCCTAAGTACTCCAGGAGGGTATTTTGAGTATATATTTTTGATCTTATTCACTTCAACCCTCTTTGTATAGTTCTTCCTTCACTTAGGTGTCATTGTCTCTATAAATTTGTGCCCTAGGTAATCTATCCTAACACACCTCCTTTGTTATTCAAGCACTGCAAACTTATTGCTTCAAATTTTTGCCACAAACTCTTTTCTTTGTGCCCTAACTATTTTCAACTACTAGCTCAAACTTCCTTCTTCTCAAGGAGCTGCACACAACTTCATATGCACACTTTTCTAGTTTTCTTCTTTCTTTCTCTCACCCTGTCAAACAAATTCACTAGATAGCTCAATTTCTCCAAATTAGCTTCAAATTAAAAACATTGAATGAATTCAAATTAACCTCTTTTATACTTTTGTGTACCTCATGACTTACTTTAACCCATGCTTTTTCTTTCTTTAAAACTTTTAAGTCACTTTCTTAATAAATTACCTTATTCACTTTTTGTTTTATTTCACAACTTCCTTTCACACGTTGTAGTTGTAACCTTCTAACACACCCTACTACTTCAAAGGACACATACCTCCTTACGCACACCTCCCAAACCTAAGTACATATCCCTTTCCACCTTACACTAATTAGCTTAACATGTTGCTTCCTACCTCATGTTACACTATGTAATCCTTCTTCTAGTATGGTCCTCAATATGAGAAAATATCCTTTAGATCACTTTCATCCATAACACTGTAACACCTTTTTTCTTGCACCAACATTTCATAGAGTACCCTCAACCGTGCCAACTTGTATCAAATCTGATGTGAACAATCGATTCTCTCATACCTAATCCACCCACACTAAAAGTATGTGCGGTCCTTTGCACATGAACACAAAAGATAGTAATTAGCTTCCTATGCATAAGAGTGCTTATTATAACAAAACATTAAAATAAATTGACAAAGCATAACAACGATGAAAGGAAACACATAAAAGGGAAATATAATCTAAGTTGAAATACTACCTTATTAAAAAAACAAGAATAATTATTTATAGTAGGGCTTCATCCTAATCCCATTAAAGTAACTGGGAAACATGGTGCCATCAGCTCCTACAACTAACAAGTTCCTAATTCAAGTTTCTTGGTTACTATAAAGAGTCCCAACCAATGTACTTTCAATATCCATGCGTGGTGTGCAAAATTGGAATCATACAGAAGAACCATCATTCCCACTTGAAATTTTTTGTTCCTTATATGCCTATCATGCGGGCCTTTATATCGTGCCTTTTTTCTTTTAGATCCTAACATGAAATGGTGCACCTCTTATCTAACTACATTAGTTTGTCAATGCACTCTTCAAAAGCTTATTCATCAGCTAGTCCACCTACGTGCACAATACACAAGGAAGGTAACATGAATTCAATAGGTAATATATCCTCTATACCAAACACCAACTGAAAATGTGTGGCCTTATTTAACCTATTATAAGTGGTCATGTATGCCCAAATTACAAAAGATACTTTATCATCCCAATATTTTCTTCCAACGTCACATATTTTTGTTAATGTCTATCCCAAAAAAATTTGAAATATTTTGTAGTACCATTGGCATGTGGGTGATATGGTGTAGTTTTATGGTGTGCCACCATAAAATCTGCCAAAAGGATCCTGATTGTATAATTAAGGAAATGAGTTCCCATGTCACTTGTCAAGCTTAATGTACAACCATACATGTTAATGATGTTTTACCACAAAAATATTTTGTTGTTACCACTTTGTATAATCCTTTGTAGGTGCTTCTTTAGCCCCACATAGATGGATAGTATGTACAAGATATGATGTATCACATGTCAATCCTACATGCGGGTAGAGAAATCGGGCCTATAAATTCAATTGCCCACTTCTCAAAAGGCTCAATGCTTGCAATAGGCCGCAATGACATCTCATCTATGTGTAATGGTTTCCAAGATGTTGAAAATGGTAAGAAAACTTGACATATTCCTTAGTATCTTTATACAAAGTCTCTCACCAAATCCCAGCCATGAGAATCTTGTGCATGGTAGTGTCACCGGTGTAATGATCTCCTATTATCCCACCATGAGCTTATTCCATAATAGCCTCATGCTCATGATCTAGAGCACACCTAAAAATTCATCATGGCATAACTTGTATAAATATCTCCTATCAACTCGGTAAGGTGTGTGTGTATTACAAGCTACTTATTTTCTAAGGTATTCATCCCCTAAAACATCTACCTAGTGCATAAGAATATTGTAATGTCCTTGATTCTGTAGGAGCTGTAATCTGAAAAGTTGTGTTTCTAGTATTGCATCCTTAATTCTCTGCATGTCCTCACCAGAGTTGATCCTTAGTAAATGGTCAATCCCTTTATTACTCTTTCCTAGTTTTACAATGAATGAAATAAAATTCTTGAAAAATAAGGATCTATCTACATATGCGCCCTTGAAAAACAAGCTTATTGACCAAATAATTGAGTGACATATGATCTGTATAAAATATAAATGGGGTTTCTAGAAATTAGTGTTTGAATTTATCGACATAGATCATAGAAAACTACCACAATCGTTCATAGTTTTTAGTTCTTCTCTGTGGGTGTTAACTTCCTTTTATAAAGAAAATAGGATGGTCCATAATTCCTTCCCTATTTGCACCAATACTACACCAATTTGACAATACCAAAAGCATCAACATGAACATGAAAGGGTTTATCCCATGAAGGAAAGCGTAAAATAGGTGAAGTGGTTAGACTTTCCTTGAATGCTTCAAATTCTTTCTACTATGCGTCACCCCAATAGATTTTCCATTTTTCCTTCAACAATTCTTCCAAGGGTGTGACAATATTTGCATACCCCTTAATAAATTTCATGTAATATCTTATATGACCCAAGAATCCACACACCTCAATTTCATTTTTAGGTTTTCCAAACCAAGGATCACATCTATCTTGGTTGGATCTACCAATAACCCTTCCTTACAAATTATATGTCTAAGTAAAGTGCCAAAACGATGTTGTGAGGATGCACTTCTTAATGTTAAGGGAGATACTCAACTTGCCTCGCACCTCTCAAACACAATCCTTAGATTATCACAGTGATCCTTGACTAAACCATATGCTACCCAATCATCCAAATATACTTGTAAAAACTTTTGAATAAAATATTAAAAGGCCTAAACAACAATGTACGAGAACACTTGGTGTATTTTCCAGTCCAAAAGGTGTAATTTGTATATGCAAAACTTCCCTATTCATTGGTGAAAGTTGTCTTTTCCCGATCTTCCTTCATGATACGCACTTGATGATAAACTAAAAATATGTATATAAAATAATATATCTCATGCTCAAAAACTCCTTCAAAGATTTCTTTTGTGATAGGAATAGGAAAAGAATCAATAACACATAAAACATTTTATTATTTGTAACTCCACACAAATCCTTATCCGGTCATCCTTCTTGATACTTATAACCACATGGATAACCTATTAAAATTCCTCAATAGGCTCAATTATACAAGACTTAAGCATTTTATCAATTTATTATTTTACTTTGATGCGTAGATTATGATTCATTCTATAAGGTCTCTTCCTAACCGGACACATGCCTTCTTTCAATTTGATTTTAATTTCTCCTAAATAAGGATGGATACCCTTTAAATCATGATAGCCCCTCAAAAATAAGTCCTGGAATTCTTGCAATAATTTTATATTCTTAACCACTTCTTGTTCGCTAGTAATCACCAATAATGGCCTCCTTAGGCTCTACCTCTTTACCAATGTTAACTTTCTTTTTCTTCATAGAAGTATGATACACGTGTAATTTCTCATCTATAATGTCCATTACCTTTTATGTACCTTTAGTTTTGTTAACATCCAAGTTATCAACCTCATCATCATCTATCACGTATACCAGTTTACCCTTTTCTTTTTTTTCCAGGCATGGACCATCTCTTCTTCATTTGTTTCTTCAAGGTCAAGGTATGCCTTAAGATCAAGTTCTCCAAACAATTATAACATAATATCTTCAACCTCACGCTATCTCCTAAAGTGATGCACTTCATTATTTACAATGCTTCATGAATCTGGAGGATTAGTAAAAAAATAATCAAAAGTTTGGATCATACTTGAATTCATCTCCTGCCAATTTTTTGTTTCTCTTTTAAGTTTTACATGGACATACCATGCGTGTGCATATCTAGACAAGGTGGAATAGAACTTATGTACCCAAAGTGATGGTGGAAATTACTCCTTGCCCTACGACCAAGATATCTCACACTCATGGATGTGATGAGAGGTAAAATATTTCCCATTAAATTTGCATGTTTGTATAGGTACATTGCTCCAAGTGAACTTGGTGGAGAAAGTGATGATCACTTATCCTCATTCCAAAATGCCATCTCTATGTGTTTCCCACCATTGCATTGTTTTCCCACACAAAGTATAGACCAACATATTTCTTCTATCCCTTTCATCCTACCACCGAGTCCGCATGGTGTGCAAAAATGTATCGGGATTCCATTCACCAGTATACCTTGGTACCCTATTAAATCCCAACCACCTCACTATGCATGATATAATCATCATGGTAACTTTTCTTTTCACTTTGTTCCCAACTATTTTGTATGTTCCATGAACCCGCTTATTAAAAGTAACACTTGTAGTGTCACTTACATGGACTACGTGTCATCCCGTTGGTGCTCATTTTGATCACGTACCTTGTTCTCAAATGTGCCTCCTTTTAATCGTATCTTATTTACTAAATATTTGTAATGTGTGAAGAATATATTCCCATAAAACAAATCAATATTGAGCTAAAATATTGTATAATTATGCATGAATTGGGTATTAACAATCCCTTTTATTTTAGAGACCAATGACTATGTTTATACAAAGTAAATTTCTTGAGAACCTTGTAAACCATTCATGTAAATCCCTTGCTAGTTTTTTATGTGTGTCATTATTTTAAATCCTTCGCAAACCACATTTATTTCTCCAACACCCAATAAATGTGGCATTTCATGATTGGTTTCATGTTATCGGTCCTTGTATGAACACTTGTAGAATTATATACATGTGCAATGCGTAAAATAAATCCCGAGGCTGATAGATGGAATATTCCAAGGCATATTTGTAGTACAGGATATAAAGCATAGATATATCCCCAATCCCTAAAGTGAACATGTGTAAAAAGGTTATTGGAGCATGGGAGTGGTAATTTTATTCACTTCTGCATTTTAATCCCAATAAAGTGTAAAGTGCAATCACAATTCTGAAACCTGACATTGGACACATGTCACTTCTCTAAATAAAGTCAGCATCAAGCAATTGGATCAACATTGCATATTTTCACCCCTACAATCATGAGAAAAATGTAAGAAAAATCCTAAGTGCCATTTTTATTAAAATGAAAACACGTGGATGGTCCACATTTAAAAAGGGAAGGGTAAATCAGACGAATGAGATTCAAAGCATTTATTTCTTCCAACATTAATGCATTTCACACAAATCAAGGAATGTTTTTAAAAGTTTCGATGATCTTTTCAAATCCTCATATTTTCATGAAAATAATTAAAAATCCCTAGCTATATGAATTCATATTGTAAATAATAGAGATCAATCATGGAAGAATACATTTGATTCCGGGAACACAAAATTTTGGGTGCAAAGTGGAAACTATTATAATCTACAAAGAATGGGTAAGTGTTCATATACTGAAACATAGTACTTCGTTTTTCCTTAAAATCAAGTATGGAATCCAAAAATTGTTGGGAAATTTTTTTGACTAGTAACAAGCAAAAAATAAAGACTATGGAGTTAGGAGTTTATGTAACTTCATTTATCTCTAGTAAGTTTGATAAAGTGACAGACACAAATTTGATGAATTCTAACCTAGCTTATTTTTGTGAGGACTTGATGCTCCTAATAGAAGTGAATTCATGGTGGCCATTGATGCTAGATAAATTACCCTAGCCACAAATTTCCATCATTTTGTGCATTGTCGAACTAGTAAGGATGTCTTTGATAATTATGATCCGAGAAAAGAGGTAAGTTTTAGATGGAAGTGGTAGGAGATTCTTAACCTTAACATGAAAATAAATTGAATTAATGCTAGGGATACTGAAGGTTAAGAAACCAGTAGTCATTGATGTAAAATCATCCTTAAGTAAGACTTTTTCCCATGGATTTTGAAGTTGAAGGTGGAAAAAATCATTTTCACAAGTTAAAGGGGAGTTGTGGATGTTCCTAAAGTTGGTTGGCCTAGATACTTCAAGTTAGATTCACCTCTCTTGCAATTTTTTAGAAAATAATACGGTGCTCCGAATCATTTGCATATAAAGGCTCTAATTCTTTGTTCTCCAAAAGAGAAAGGCGTTTCTCAAGTTCAGCCATTTTGGATGAAAGTGAAGACATGTTATCCAAAAAATCTTCCTCAAGAAAGACGAATGCATCCGTAGGAATTTCTATCTTAGATAATTCCTCATTGAAAAAGAGAGGAGATGCATCAATGGTGGTATTAACTATGGCAGGCCTATATCAGAGCCAAAACCTTTTCATCTATTCGGGTGTTTTCTCGATCCTCCCATTGAAACAAATGAAACTACATGACTTGAAAGGCATAAAAAAATGGGTTTATCTTAATCTACGTGTGAAACAATGCCACCCTAACATTAGGAGGTGTTAAAGGCCCATCACATTCTTCCTCGTCTACAATATTAAAAATCATTCTCACGAATGCTTCATTAGAACCAGATAATTCAAAAATTGAATGCAAAGTTTCAGAGAAAGCTCCTTCAAATTTCCTACCAACTCTACCTCTTTCACCTTACGAGAAAGGAATTTGTACAAAGTTCTTCACACTGAAGCTCGAAGAAAATATACGAGATTATGAAGAAAAGTGTGAGAATTTATAGAAGAAAGGGATTCTAGGAATATCTACGTAGGAAATCATAACCGAGTTAAATGATGGATTGTTTTTATACTCACACGATATGATAAAAGTGAAAGGGACTGGGCTAATAAAAAGGGTTCATTTGGCTTAATGTAACAGATCACATAAAATGATAGTCAATTCAAAAAGAAGTAACGATTATTTGTGTGCATATCACAATGGATTCCCAAAAGGAGAAAATAGTCGTGTCAAATCAAGTTACATTGGAAAATCAAAATAATCATCAAAAGCTTCTCAACTTGCTCAAAATGGAAAGAATTAAATTGATGTATAAAATAATGTTAGAAAATGGAGAATGATGACATGGTGCCCTGGTCATCATAACAAGACAACAAAGAACAAATCACACATGGTAGTACATATCCAAGGATTTCTCCACCTAGCAGTGTGGGAAATGATATTATTTCAAAGGTGTAACAAAACAATAAGATATTTCCATCTGGGTGATGTATATTCCTATTTGATTTCTTTTAGTGGAATTTGAGAGAATGTTCACTAAAGGTTTTGGGGAAAATCAATCACAAAGAAATACCAATATTTTATAAGTATGAGGGCATGTCCTCAAATAAAGGGGGTGTTTTTCTTAAGCTTTTGTAAAAAGGAAATTTTGAAATATCTTGTTGTGACACTGCATAATTTTCTTGAAGAAACACATTATAAGATTTTACTCTTTCAATTCGATGTTAATATAGTTACAATGTATAACCATTAACATGAATTGATATCATTGGTTTTTATGTTCCCTTGTTAAGAATTTGGTAGATATTAATGAAATATGTCGATTATGAGCTTGGCTTACATATTCTAGTTTCTGTATGTTGAACATCTAGTTAATGAGTTACATTTTCTATGCAATTTTATATTTCTTATTTCTCTGAATTACACTAGATTTGTCCTTAGTGATTAAGCTTTGGTTATTTTTTCAATATTGTATTGTGAGTACTTACTTTACAATATTGGATGAAATTATAAAACCCTTACTAAAATCATTTTGTTGATGGATTTTTGTAATATTTTGAGTGAATCTTAAGCATATGAGATCAGAAGCAAGAAATACTTCATTGAGATCTTTTCATAAGCCTTTGTGCTAAGTATTTTAAATTTATTGTGGAACCTTTGCAGTAATTGAGTATCAATCAATGAAAAAATTCATTTAAGTTGAAACTATGATTAATTATGAACCTGTTCTTCCTCATCCAGGATGTTGCATTATCTAAGTGAGTACAATCCCCAACCTCTAAAAGTACAAACATACATCTAGTTTTTATCACACAATGTAGATCCTTAGTTGGTCATTATGTTGTTTTGATTTGCAAATATCAATAGAAGGAACCTTTAATTCCAAGTTATTTTATTAAAAATAAAAAAATAATGCAACTTATCTATCTAGAGTAACCTGAGTCCAATTGGATTGACATATGCACCATTTAGTGTGAAAAATTATGAGAGTTAAATGATGCATTCATTTGTCCATGATCATCCAGGACTAACCTATGTACTTTGAGGGAATTAAGAAACCAAGACTCCATTCACCCCTATGCATTTTCAGGTTACATAACGGGTCCTCTCACCCTAGTCATAGGTAGGACCAAAAGTAGCAAGGTTGGCCATTCCTTTTGTACATGTCACCCAATCCCTCTAAATCTTGGTCTAAATAAGTTTTCTAGACATCTTCCCGGCTACAAAATACATAAATTTCTGAGTATTCCATTCTTAAAACACCCCAATTTACTTGTTGATGATTTTCGACCCTAAGGAGGTGTACTATGGGTACTAACACACTTTTAGCACCATTTCTAGTGAGTATTTCTAGAAATAAGAAATATAGAGGTCTCTAGTAACATTTGCAATGTGTTTAGTCTAAATTCATGTTTAGAACCCATTCCTTTATTGAGCTTTGCTAAAATAGATCTTGATCTGAATTAATTAGCTCAAGAGTATTTTCCCATTATAAACACGCTTTCCATTAAATTTGAATTTGTTGGGATAAGAATAATGAAGGAAACTAAGATTTGCAAAGCTTTGTTTACTGTCTATAAAATTATCATCTGATAGGTTGTTTAAGTTGATCAATACATCTAAGGTGAAAAACCTTAGTGGAAGCTCTGTCTTTTACAAGAAATTTGGGTATACACCAATGCACAAAAATTTAATTCTTGTTGATTTACTATTCAATTTTGCAAAGCTAGAATGAAGGAAACATTTCTTCAAATTGGACCCTACCAGAAGGTTGTTTCCATAGATAGGAAAGACAAACCCAAGGAGAAATAAAATCTAGAAAGCATTGGGTGATAAAAAGTCAAAAGAAAAATTGTACTGGTTGTTGAATCTATTCAACCTTTAGTGGAAGATTATTCTAGCAATTGCATAACAGTTCTAGATCAAAAGTATTTGTCTTGATTTGCACCTTCGAATTCAAAGGGGTCCTTCATTTACAAGTAATCAGGGTATTTCTCATTTTCCTCATGTGTTGACTATAAATAATCAAATATTTTGTGAAACTGAGTCACTAAAGGATCAATAATTTGAAGATCACACTCCATTACCTCAAAGACCCCTAGTTCCCATCAGTTTTAACCCTTTTGTTAAATTACCTCCACTAAACAATATGGCACAACCTCCACTCAGGCCTCCTTTTGTGGTCAATACCTACAAACCAATAAGTTTCTAGGGAATGGTGGGTTACCCAAATGAAGAATCCTATGAGATTAGAAATAGACTGTCTAAATTTTAGGGAAACAATGCAATACGTGGATATCAACATCTTAGAGGCTTTCAAATTGTAATGGAGGAATTTGAAATAGAACATGAAGATGTGTATGTCAAGTTATTCATATAAACTTTAGAAGAAGATGTTAGGGAGTGGTATAAATACTTTCCAGATAATTCCATTGATTCTTGGACAGAGATGAAGAATTCTTTCAAATTATAGTATGGTGACAAGATTGACCCTAGGTTCCTTATGACTGAGTTTGAGAATATAAAGAAAAATATGAATGAACCTATTCATGATTTAAATACCAAGTTTAATAAAACCTTAACCAGATTACCTATGAATTTGAGACCTAGTGATGATTCTTTCTTGATCAAATACTCAGTTGTTTTTGATAAAAAGTCAGCCTACTACCTAAGAGATAAAAAAATCATAGATCTTTGAGGAAATATTTTTCTATGGATGTAAAATTGATAACAACATCAAAGTAGCTAGGAAACATCCAAAGAGGAATGGTTTCAAGTTGATTAACCCAGAGAAACCTCAAACAAGAAAGGCATTGGATCTAGAAGAAGTGGTCAAAACCCTGGCAGGGGTAGTAAAAGAAATTTCATATAAGCTTGTTAGGGCAGAGAAATGCCCGAGGTCGAATCCTCAAGCTTAGCACAAACCTTGGGGAAAAAATAGATTTGGAAACCATCCCAGGGGTGAACATAGAGCTGATGATAGAGGAAAGGGACCTATGGGATCAGGGAGTAAACAACCAACCCTAGGAAAAACAAGATATTTCTTGATCCATTAACTACTAGGGTATAATTAGTGGATGAATATCATGTCATTAAATGGTGTGATAGATTTTTTTTACCACATTCCCCTATAATCCCACTATGGAGGAATATGACGTTGATGATGAAGTTAATTTTAGTGATGTGTGTGTAGTGGAATGTTTTGATCACACACCACAAGGAGCCACTTCCAATGATTTATTGAGTGCTAGAACTGTGGAGGGTTTTTGGAATTACATAAACAGGGTATCTTCTTTTCCTTCTACAACTAATGTTGATGTAGATATGGTCCAATCATTTGAGTTTCCTAATCATGATTTTGAATATCTGAGAGCTTTGATTATTAATAAGTATGATAGTGGTATCCCCTTTGAGGAAGATAGACGAGTTGCTAATGAATGTTGTTGTGGCTCAAGAAAAGGATTATAACCTTCAAAACAAAGTGGTTAAGAGATCTACCCGTCCTCTAAAAAAGGTACCTCTCTTTACAAATATTCCCAAGAATACTCCTAAGAAGGATCTACCTAATAAGGGCCATGTCATTGCTACTAAACCAAATACTTCTGTTGATGCTCAAGTAGTGAAAGATTTCACCCTATTAGAAAATAAAATCACATTGCCTCTCATTATAGCTTTACCTAAGTATGTAATATGTGATATGGATCATTTATTGAGTCAAATAAAAATCAAAGTACCAATTGTTTATCCGCTCAGAATCCTGAATAGAAAAAGAGCATTCGAGTATCTAGGATTCAAAGAAGAAGAAGTTGCCACTACTAAGGAGGTAAATAATGTGGACATCCCTCCTACCATAGTTGAGATAAAAGTACCTGAGGAACAATAAAGAATGGGGAATCCTCATAGGTATATTTAGGTACTTATTTTGTTAAGTCACAACTAGATGTGGATCCTTTTTCACCACCTTAATTGTAAATGAAAGGCTTGTTCATAATTGTATGTTTGACTTAGGAGCTTCATGTAATATAATGCCCTTGGAAGTTATGAATGAGTTGGACATAAAGATAAAAACAACATTTGGAACATGTTTTTCCATGGATTCAAGGGAAGTTCCTATTATTAGATATGTGAAAGGTTTAATTTTTCAACTTTTTGCTTATCCTGGAAATTATCTCACCATGAATGTGGTCATATTTTATTTCCCTACTAAATGGGGCATGTTGTTATCAAGGAAATGGGATTCAAGTGTAGGAGGTACTTTCTAAATGTTTATGTCTTATACCACTATACCTATGGAAGGGAAACTGGTAAAGTTACATGGAGAAAACAAAATATTACACTTGATTGAGGATCCGATGAATGCCTCTTATGAGGTATTATTTATTTATACAAATTTAGGAAACTTTGTAAGGTAATCATAATTTGAGGATCAAAACATAAAAACTAGTACACACTTAGAAGATGTTGGTATTCCTTGGACCATGATATTTTATGGAGCATGTTCTAGTGTAGGAAGTGGAGTTGGAATAGTCCTCACCTCCCCGGATCAAGAGACTTTTAATTTTTCATTCAAATTAAGTTTTGAATGCACTAATAATATTGTAGAATATGAGGCATTTCTCCTTGGTCTAAGAGTTTCTTGGAAGTATGGAATCAAGGACATCATTATTAAAGGAGACTCTGAGTTAGTCGTAAAACAAGTCAGAAAGTTATATGCTACTAAAAATTAGAGAATGAAACAGTATAAGCATGTTGTATGGGACCTTATTGAGATGTTTGATTCATTTAATATTTTGTATCATGAAATATCTCAGAATGTAGTAGATGATAGACTTGTTTTCTTTGGATCCCATTTTGACAATTATATAGTGTCTCCTATTATAATTATGATGTGGAAGTATTGGCTAGACCATCTGTACCTAACAACATCAAGCATTGGAAAGTATTTGAGGATGATGCTCAAATATAGAGATTTATGAAAATAAAAGGTGAGTTTACCAACCAACATATTGATCTCAAACCAATGATTGCATTCTGTGATGGAAAAGAGACCCTCTTTGGGAAAGATATAATTCAATTGAAAACAAACACTATCCCTAGGGGACTGGTTGCCCTTGAATCAAACTTTGATAATGCTGACAGAGTAATCAATAGACCCATCTCTACATCTAGGGAGGTGGAAGAATGAAATTTGGGGACCTAAAAAAACCCTATGAAGGCATGGCAGTGGTACAATCTAAATAAATAAGAAAAGCAGGTTTATACAAAGTTGCTAAAAAATACTAGGATTTCTGACGTCGTCATATTCGAACCGAAATCCTATAGGGAGGATTTATTTCAACATGAAATACCTCTGGAACCTCATTCTAAACCTTTCAGATAGAAACAAAGGCCTATCAACCCCCTTCTTGTAGTAAAAATTCAAGAAGATTTAATGAAGCTAAAGGATGGTGAAATTATATAGCCTACCGTGTATTCATCATGGGTGGCCAATCTTGTGTCACTTAGAAAAAGAAAGGGGATATAAGGCTTGTATAGATTTCAAAAATCTCAACAAAGAATCAATAAAGGATAATTAACCATTTTTAAACATGGACAATATGTTGCAGCAAGTCATAGGGTAAGAATTCTTGTCAACATTAGATGGTTTCTCATGGTATAATCAAACGGTTGTGAAGCAGTATGAACAATTTAAAACTAGCTTCACTACCCCTAGGGAACATATGTTTATGTCAGGATGCCCTTTAGACTTATGAATATAGGAGCCACTTTTCAAAGATCTATGGATGTGGCTTTCTCAAGCCTTATCAATGATTTCATAGTTTTAATTAGGATTCTCAAAGAAAAGAGGTGACCATTTGGGACATATAGAAAAAATGATTCTCAGATGTAGGAATATGGGATTTCATTGAATCCCAAGAAATTCCATTTTGGAGTTCCAAAAGGAAAAGCTATTGGGGCACATTGTGTCAAAATAAGGGGTCATGATAGATCCTGAAAGAGTGGAAGCAATTGGAAAGGTCCCTATACCCATGTCTAAAAATGGTATTCAAGTATTTTTTAGAAAAATAAATTTTATTAGGAGGTTCATCTCAAAATTTGTTGAGATCACTATTCCTATTACAAACATGCTGAAGAAAGACCAAATTATCAAGTGGGAAGAAGGATTTGTTCATGCCTTCAATGGAATAAAAAAGAACTAAAGAATTCCCTATTTTAGGAAAAACCTAACTATAAGAAAGCATTTCAAATGTTTTCCTTTGCTTCATAGAATACAATTTCATCTGTGTTGTTACAAAAGGATGAAGATGGAAATGAGAGGCCTATTAATTTCTTAAGCAAATCCTTACAAGGAGCTGAGATAAAGTACACCATCATGGATAAATAGGCCTTTGCCTTAGTAAGAGCCACCAAAATATTTAGATATTATATATTGAGTTCCAATATTGTGGCTTATGTCCCCCATACAATGGTCAAAGATATTCTCTCTAAAATGGAGATATCCATTAAAAATTTCATTCAGGCGAATAAACTACAAGAGTATGACATGGAAATTTAAACAAATAAATTAGTTAGAGGATTGGGATTGACAAAGTTAATGGCTGAAAACAATCTACAGGTGATGGAAATAAATACAATAGAGGAAGGTAGTTTGGACCCCCATGAGAAGATGAGAAATTCAATTTGGTACAAGGACATAATCTATTATTTAAAGAATTTAGATTGTCCTGGGCACTTGGATAAGAACCAGAGAAGGACACTCAAAATAGCCTCCCGAAGTATGTCATGACTAACTATGGGTGTTCTTAGAAGAATCCAGAGGGAATTCTACTCAGATGTATCACTAAGGAGGAAGATCCCAAAATCATTGTAGAATTCCATGGAGGAGTATGTGGAGGCCATTTTGCTGGAAGAGTTACTGCTCACAAAATTTTGAGGGTAGGGTATTGGTGGCCTTCATTATTTAAAGATGTTACAAGGCTGGTTAGAAAGTGTGAAATTTGCCAACAATGTTTTTGGGAGGTTGAAATACTCAGGTTCCTTTCCCTACAACCTATGTCAATTGAAGCTCCTTTCAAACAATGGGGAATGTATTTTATTGGAGAGATATCAGATTCCTCAAGTGCTAGACACATATGGATACTGGTTACTATAAAATAATTTACCAAATGGGTTGAGGTTATCCCCACTAAGAAATTAACCCACCAGGTAGTCATGGACTTCATCTTGAATAATATAATTTGTAGATTTGGGGTACCTGCCAAAATAGTTTTTGATAATGCTATGAGATTTTAAGGCTAAACCATTACTAGTTATGTGCAAAGAATATGGTATCAATTTTTCCTATGCATCAAATTACAACCCTCTGGGAAATGACCAAGCTGAATCAATAAAAATCTACTCAAGATACTCATGAGGACACTAGAAACTAACAAGAAAAATGGGGTGAACAACTTAAGTTTGCCTTATGGGAAGATAGAATTACAACTAAGAGAGCTACTAGAAAAAGTCCTTTTGAGTTATTTTATGGAGTCCAAGATCTTTTTCCTCTATACCTATAATTTTCCTCTTATTAGTTCATGAAACAACTAGGGAGGAAGGAGAAGTAAGTCCTTACGAAGCAAGAATAAATCAGATCTTGGAGTTAGACGAGGAAAGAAGAGAATCCCACAAAAAACACCGAAGTTTAGAGAAAGACTCAAAAATATATTTGATAAGAAAGTAACTCCAAGGGCGTTCAATGTTGGAGATTTGGTCTTGTTGTGGGATAAAGACATGAAGACAAGGGTAAACATGGGAAATTTGATGCCCTATGGATGGGACCATATTCCATTGATATCAGAATTGGTGAGAAAACTTTATTTTGAAGGATCTAGAAGGAAATTTATTTGAATTTCTTGTCAACGGCTGACATATTAAACACTTCTTAGATTAAGCTACATCCTCAGGTATGACCTTTTACAATGTACAATCTTTGGTTATTTTTTTATGTTTCTCCTTTTTTGTGCTCTAGTCTATAGTGACTTGGTTTTTGGTATATTGGTATTATTTTATGTATGTATTTGTGCAGGGAGGCCATCTATGTGTTTTTCCTATGAATATGTTTCCCAATGGACTAGGCACTTGGTCTATTGCATGTGTTGTCTTGGTATTTTTATTTTGAAACATTGTTTTGGTTCTTGTAGCACTCGTAAGGGGTGCTCATCCCTGAGTTGAAGCTGATGTTGGTGCTTGTTTTGATCTCGTACATTGTTCTCAAATGTGCCTCTTTTTAATACATGTCTTGTTTACCAAAGCTCTACGTAATGTGTGAATAATCTATATGTCCGTAAAAAAATTTGATATTGATCTAAAAGAATGTGTACTTATGGATGAATCATGTATAAAATATCCCTTTTATTTTAGAGATCCATGACTGTTTATACAAAGTAAATTTATTCGAACCTTGTAAACCAATCATGTAAATCCCTTAATATTTTTTCGTGTGTCGTTCTTTTAAATCCTTATGTAAAATATGTTTCTTTCCCGAAACCCAATAAATGTGAAATTTTGTGATTGGTTTCATGTTATCGAGCCTTGTATCAACACGTGTAGAATTGTATAAATGTGGAATGAGTAAAATAAATCCCAAGGCCCCATAGATGGAATATTCATAGTACAAGATACAAAGCATATATATATCCCCACTCCTCAAAGTGAACACATGTAAAAATGTTATTGGATTGTGGGAACATGCATTTTATTCACTTCTTTGTTTTAATCCCAATGAAGTGTAAAGTGAAATCACATGTCCAAAAAATGACATGGGACACCTTCCACTTCTCTAAATAAAGTCAGCATCATGCAAGTGGGTCAACATTACATCTTTGCACCCCTACGATCATGAGAAAAAATTGAAGAAAACTACCAAGCCTTGTTTTTATTCAAGTTAAAACATGTGGATGGCCCACATTTAAAAAGGTAAGGGTAAATCGTACATACGAGATTCAAAGCATTTATGTCTTCCACCATTAATGCATTTTACACAAATCAATGCAAGTTTTAAAAAGTTTTGATGATGTTTTCAAATCCTCACATTTGCATGCAAAGAATTGAAAAGACCTAGCTCCGCAAATTCATTTTGTAAATAAAAAAGATCAATTGTGGAAGAATTCATTCAAATCTAAGAACTTGAAATTATGGGTGCAAAGTGGAAACTCTAGGAATATGCAAAGAATGGGTAAGTGTTCATATACTGGAACATAGTACTTCCATTTTTCCTTCATATCATGTTTGAAATCCATGAATTGTCAAGATTTTTTTGAATAATAACAAGAAAAAAAAATATTATGGAATGTGGAATTTATGTCACTTTAAGTATCTCGCGTGAATTCGATAAAGTGACAAACAAAAATTTGATGAATGCTAACTTAGCTGATTTTTTGTGACAACTTCATGCTCCTAATAAAATTGAATTCATGTAGGCCATTGATTTCAACCAAATTATCCTAGTTGCAACTTTCCCTCCTCTATGCAATGTCTAGAACTAGTAATGATCTATTTTGAAAACTATGATCCGAAAAGAGGAAGTTTTAGATGAAAGTGGTGAGATATTTTTCACCTTAACACCAAATGCATTTGAATTAATTCTAGGCTACTGAAGGTTAAGAAACCAGTAGCCATTTATGTAAAATTAGCCTTAAGTGATTATGAATCCAACGAGAGTGATTATGTCTGGATTATGTATACTAAATGGTAGTTGTGACAGACATAATATCTCGCCAAAAGAATCCCTAAGAAATTTCTCAAGTCACATTTTGTGGAATAAGTTAAGGATATAATTATGTCGCTAATTAGAATTGTTGGTATTGAATTAGCCGATGTGTTCGAGGGAATGAATAGGTCCATGTATAAGAGTCATTCTAGAGGACAAAGAAAGGATTTGTTAGGAATTTTTTTAGAAAATTAGTGTTCATAGTGTGAATATATGGTTTGAATACTACTATTATTTAATATTTAAATAATTTGTGAGCTTACACAATTAGTTACCATACACAACTCATAGAGATAGGAGTGTGTGCGAATATCTTGGGATTGGGAGTAAGACTAGGGAATAAAGGAGAGATATGGGGATAAGATGATGAGACTTGACTACATGATTAAAGGAGGAAAAAATTGTATAAAATTCCATCGATGTTCAATATAAATTTATCCATTCTACTTACATTTTGTCTCTATCTTCTATACTTTCCATTTCATGAGTTAATTTGATTTATTGTTGTTGAATTTATTTATAAAATATGGAGATTTAACATCATCTAGTATCGAGCAGATAGGAAGACTTATGAGATTCATTGCTAGATAAAACCACAGCCTCTAGGATGTAGATATGAGAGTTTTAAAGCTTCCATCACCATTTTTTGGATTTTGATCTTCAAAAATTACTGGTAAATCATTTTTTTCTCAAAAACCCAGATTTTGAATCTTATGAAAAAATTTGGGTTGGTTATTTGTATTATGGAAAAAATCTCTCAAAAAAATACAAAAACTCAGTTCATATTTTGAGAGAGATCTTGGAAACCATTTCGACGTCTCCGATTATTCGTAAAAAATAGTGAGTGATTTCCAACAATAAAACTCTAATATGCTTTATTATTTTGATTAAATATAAAGTTGATTATTATTGTAAGGGTGCATTTTCGACTATGTTTGACACCCATCATGGAAATCCCTCTAGATAAATTTAATGGATTAAATTTTCACACATGGAAGGTGAAAATACAAATGCAACTAATGAACAAAAATCTCTAGGGAATTGTAAATGGAAAAGAAATTGAACCAACTGATTTTCTTAAATTACTGGAATGTCAAACCAGGGATGAAAAATAAAAATCCATTATTGGGCTTTCTTTATCAGACATTGAGTTGCATTATGTAGACTTAGAAAAAAATTATAAAGATATATGGGATTTTCTAAGTCATACATTGGGTGTAAAGGTTGTGAATGTTAAATTCACACTTAAGTTATAGTTATTCAATTTGAGAATGATGAGGGTGTAATTATGTCAAGGAATATTAACAATCAAGTAGATATTCTAGGACAACTGATAGAAGTAAGTGCTCAGGTAGATGATGAAGATGCAAAAGCTATTTTATTAAATAGCTTACCTCCAAAATACAAGTAATGTAGTTTTTACTCTTGGTCAAATGCCTTCTCAATCACTTGAAGGTATGATTTCTGCATTACTAGATGAAGAGAAAAGAACAAAAGAAGATATTGAGGAAGAAACTTCCTTTATACAAAGAAAAAGTATCCTAATTCTTCAAGAAACAAAAAAGAATTAGAATGTTTTTATTGCAAGAAAAAGGGACACAAGTCTTCTTTCTATACTATTTGTGCCAAAGATATTTTATCAGGTAAGCTAAAGATGGATGAGGCCTATGCAATCTGATGAAGAAAGCACTGAAGAAGAAGATGAACCTGAACAAAAGGAGGATGAAGATGACTACTTATACTGAGTAGTGACTCATGGAGGCTAGAGGCAAAGGAGGATGGAGGAAAAATAAGCATCTCTTGTTAGTCACCAACAAAGAGATTGCTTCATTGTATTGGTGATCATTTATTTTCTACTTTCTTGTGTGTTTGCTTTCAGCATGTGTGGTAGTAAATAAGAACAGATGGATAATTCTTGTTCATAGTTAGGAACATATTTTCCTATATTTTGTTCTCTTTTGTAAAATGTGAATGGGGAAATGTGTACGCTACTATGAAATTGGTTGGTGGTCCACTAGAAAACTGTTGGAGTTGATGGTACTCTTTAAAAACCATTGTATTGTATAACATGAGTAGTACTAGAAAAACTCACCCATGTTCACACTAAGGGGGTGAATGTTAGTAATTTAGTGTTCATAGTGTGAACATATGGGTTGAATATTAGTATTATTTAATATTTAAATAATATGTGAGTGTGCATAATTAGTTGTCATGCACAACTCATAGAGATAGGAGTGTGTGATAATATCTTGGGATTGAGAGTAAAACTATGGAATAGAGGAGAGATATGGTGATAAGATGATTAGACTTGACTCCATGATTATAGGAGAAAGAAATTGTATGAAATTCCTCCGATATTCAATAGAAATTTCTCCATTCAACTTACATTTTTCTCTATCTTTTGTACTTTCCATTTCATGAGTTAATTTGATTTATTTATGAAAATTTCATAGCTACATCAATTAACACCTATATCCTTGATATGGATACAAATATTAGGGCACGCATCACCTAAAATTTTGATTTTTACATGATTTCATACTTAATCCACAATATTGCAAGCCATAAGTTTTTTCTCGAACTCCCACAAGTAGTAATTTTTAAGGATCACAAGGTATATGATGTTTATCCCTAGATGAACTTAAATAAATGGAAGGGAAATGTCAGAAAGGTTAATGATGCATTCTTTGCACTGTAGTATGCCTCTTTAGACTGGAATGGGAGCAATACATGATCTCTGTTGAAGATAAGAGGGAAATACAAGATTATGATTGTTATTTTATTCAGTATAGGTTTTTACTTATATTAGAGTAAGTGGTTTTGAAGGACATCCATGTAAATTTACAAGATACATGGATGTTAAATGGGTAATTTTTGAAATTTAAAAGTAGTTAGCACAAGTGCATAAATTGATTTTAGCAAAACAAAAAACCAGTATGAAATTCCCTATTAAAATTGGAAGGTACTCTTTCCCATCAATTGCAAAAGCTAGGTTGTTAGAAGAAGAGATGGAAAACTTTGAGCCCGGATCAAAATATGATATCAAGTGGGTTGTATTTTCAATCTTGGGGAGATCATATGAGCATGAACCTCACTTTTAGGATTACTAGATGAATTTCAGAGATGAGGAGGAGGTCAAACTTAGAGATTTATCTATAATGACAATTAGAAATAATATTGATTGCAAGATTCGATTTTTACCTCTGGGATTAACAAAGGACAAAAAAAAGTAAGTCAATATTATATTGACAACAAGATTGAATCACAACCAATTACACCCATAATTTGGGATAAGGTGGAATCAGATAGCCCATATGATAGAATAACTAATGTGATGAAAAAGACACTAAGCGGGATGCAAAAAAGGGAATGAACTTATCCCTCCAAAATACAAAAGTATTGAATGAATTCAGATATTTGAAACTCTTGAAGGGATATCTCACTCATTTGAAAGGAGATGATAAAATGGATCCATTAAATGGAAAGGCTCCTCAAGTTCCCACCGAAATCCAAGCGTAGGAATTATTAATGAGTGGACCACGCCACTAGCAAGACCGACACTTATATGTTGGTTTTGACCCAAAATACGAAGGTATACTAATGATGACAATGCAAGATGTCCCCATCACTCAAGCAATACCATTACTGAGACCAAAGGGGAAGGTGTTTCAAAACGTAGGAATCCATCAATAACCTTACCCAGATTATCTAGCACCTTTGGAAAGAGGATGAGAGGATTCTTGGCAAACATTGATCCATAACTCAAACTGTAGAGTGCCAAGGAGAAAGAAGGGTCTGAAGTCAAGTATTTTGAAAGAGTTGTTAAAAGAGCAAAGTAATACCCCCATTGGTAAGAGACACTTGTGATTCAGGTATAGAAATTACCCTTACTCTAAGGAAGCATGTTCATATGAAAAAGTAACAAGAGGTGATTGACCCAACCCCACTAATCGAGGCCCAAAAATATCTTGTTGAAAACTTGGCGAACAAGTGGTTATGTCACATCCCGAAACAAATGATCATATTTCACCATCGTGCATCATGAGGCTACAAATTGTAACTCTATTTCCTACAGGGGTAGTATTTTTCTTATTTAGGGAAAAATGATTCATAGTGTCCACATGTATACTTAGCCCATTGACGACATAGAAGATAAAGGATAGAAGGGGTTGGGTATGATATAGTTGAAAGTTCAATATGTGGCCAAAGCCACTCAACCACAAGATAAAGTAAAATAATCTATTGAAGTGGTAGATGTAGAATCATTTAAGGATATCCCTACATTTGAAATCGTTCATGTAGAACTTGAAATGCCTATAGTAGGGGATAGGAATGTTCCTCAAGAAGAATTGCCAATGAAAGAAACTCCCCAACCATCAAGTGTTGATTCAAAGGTTCAAGTTTAAACTTTTCATACATGAAGGTACAATATTTTATAGGGAAGAAGAACCAGTGATTAAAAGGCTTGCAAGTGAACAATCTACAAAGGATATTGTCTCCACCAAATGTCAACCTCAAAAAGACTCGAAGGTGCAAATGGTGATGAATTACCTCAAAACACGGACCCTACCAAGGAGGTTATGGTGGAGGCCAAAAAATAAGTTGATAAAACAATTGAGATAAGTGAGAAGAAAAATGTACCAATTAATGAAAAATTTAATAGATCAATCATTAGGTATCAACCCATAGAAAACCAAGAGAAATAAATAGTAAGACAAAAAGTCACAAGTGCACAATCCCATTAAGATGTTTCTATAGAGCATCAGCCTCGGGAGGAGGAAGACAATGCAAAAGATAAATAATTACCCAAGACGGAAAGTCCAGTCAAATAAGTTCCAAAATAAATTACATAGATGACTTCCACTTCTGTAGAAAGTAGAAATAATGAAGAAATATCAGTTGATGATAAGGATCAAGAAATGTTTATTCAATCCCAAATTGATAAATAGGAGAAAGAGAAGTTGCAGTAAAGACACTAAATGATGAACCCAAAAAGGAAGCAATGTAAGTTGAAAAATAATAGAAATAGGTGTCAATATTGCAAGAACATCAAGATGCATCCAAGAAATTGGTAGTTTTCTCTGAAATTCCACAACCCACATCATAAGGAGAAAGTGTGGGAAACACTCCTATAAATAGGTGGTTAGGAACACTCTTTCCAAGAAAGGTGAAGGAGATCGTTTAGGAGGAAACAATGGACATAATAAATATTGTATTACCAAAGCCTACAAGATCTCCTAAGAAGGCCAAAATCCTAACTAAAACTCATGTAGATCAACAAGGATTTAGGAATTTGGAAATAACCACCCCATAGGGTGATAATTTAAAAGGTGAAATTATATTGAGTGACTCTATTATCGCACATATCCTGTTAGGAAATCCTACCAGGGAAATATTAAAGCAGGATGCTATAGTATCTATTTGGGGTATGCTATAAAAATTAATGAGGACAAGGTAACCAAGAAACAACTAAAGGAAAAAATCAAAACATTGTCCTCATATATACTAAAATCGATATAACCTACGAGATAAAGGGTATGAAATAAATACTACAATAACCCCAAAGGTCTTAAGTGAAGTTGAGAAATCTAGGGAAAAATTTAATGTTGTGGGAAATGGAAGTAAGAGTTATCTAAAAGAGGAAGTAAAATTATAGAAGGTAGAGTAATATTTTATTCCTAATTAACATAAAGAATCAATGATGTCAAAGACCAACTAGAAAAATGCAATGATGAACTGTATTACTGGGAGGGTATCTTGCCCAAACTTGAGGTAGTAACTGATTTAGATGATCAACTGGTAGAAAAAGAGGAGATTCTTCCACTTGAAGAAAGTGGGATGCAACATACTTATCTAGACTCAATTCGACTTAGAATTGAGACTCTGAATCAAGTCAAAGAGAAATTGTTTACAGGAAGGGTCCTAATTATAGAATGCATTGACTATCTAGATTGTATACTTGAAAAAATGGTACCTGAGGAAGATAGAGTTACTTATGGAAACTTAGGGACATTTTCCCTAACACAAGATTTTGATCAAAACATCTCTGAAGTCCCTTTCAGTTATAATACTATTCAGAGGTTTGTTAATATGGAGCACTAAATGACCAAACTATCAAAAAGGGTGAGGAAGAGTAAGAGTGCAATAAAATAATTTGATCAAATGATGAAAAGACAATGTATGATACTCATGTTCCATGTTGGGCTAGATGAAGAAGACATTACCCAAATATTTCATCGATTTGATGCACACAACCAAAGGATGTTTTAAGCATAGGAGGATGATCATAAAGAACTTAGAGCTAGTCCTAGTGTACCTTAACTTTTCCCCTCAAAACTCTCCTTTATTCATTATGTTTTTGAAATTTTATACTCTTTACATTTGCAAATTCCAAACATGTATGTAGTGTTATGTACTGCAAAATAATTTCATTATTTTTGTTAGAAATTTAGTTTCATTTCAAACATGAAAGACATTGTAATATTTTTTCAGTCCTTTGTACTTTCAAGAAAAGAAAAATGGGGATTTTATAGGGGCCCTAGCCCAATAAATATTTACATACCTTTTTTATATCATGATAAAAAAGAAGGATACATTATCATTATGTGATTATAAAGTCCTCCGTGAAGGGAGGAATTTGATTCAAAATCTTATTCTTCCTAACAATAAATTCTTCATCCTCTTCACAAATTTTCAAAAAAAAAAAAAAATGTATCCTGCAAAGTCATGAGATATATTTAACCCCACAAGCTCAAAAATACTTTCCCTATGGATTCTTAATATTTAAATTGGTTTTAATTTCTTCTCACAAGAAGAACCCCATTCTAAAATATTAGGTCAACCTTCGTAATATTTTTACCTATGGATTTTGAAGTTGAAGGTGGCCAAAAAGAACTTGTAGGAGTTGAAGGGGGTTGTGGAAATTCTTGAAGCTGGATGATCTGGATACTTCAAGATGGATTCAACTCTCATGTAATTTTTAGAAAAGATGATGGGGCTCTGGAATCCTTTGCGCAGATAAAGGCTCCAATGTGATTTTCTCCGTAAGAGAAAGATGATGCTCAAGTTACGCCATTCGGTGGAAAAGTGAATACATGTTATCCATAGAAGCTTCCTCATAAAATACAAATTCATCCACATGAATTTCTTTCTCAAATACTTCCTCATTGAAGATGCATTGATTGTTGTATTAACTATGGCAGGCCTACATTGGAGCCATATCCTTTTCAGCTTTTTTGAGACTTTTTGATCCTCCCATCAAAACAAATGAAAATACATGACTGAAAGGAAGAAAAAAATGGTTTTATATTAATCAACCTCTCGAATCAATTCCACCCGACATCATGCCTTTTTCAAGGCCCATCACATTCTTCCTAGCCTACAATATCAAAAATAATTCTCACGAATGCTTCATTATGACCAGATAAGTCAAAAATTGAACTCAAAGTTTCAAAGGAAATCTTCTTAAAATTCACTACTAGCTCTACCTCTTCCATTTTACACAAAGCAATTTATACTATGTTCTTCATAATAAAGCTAGAAGAAAATATATGACCTTATGAAAAAAATGGTGAGAATTTATAGAAAAAAGGGAGTATGGGAATAGCTGTGTAGGAAATCATATCTGTGTTAAATGCTAGATTGCTCTCTATACTCACATGAGATGATAAAAGTGAAAGGGATTAACACTAATAAAAAGGGGTCATTTGGCTTGATGTAACAAATCACACAAAAGGATGTCAATTAAAATGGAAGTAATAATGATTATGTGCATCTTGAAATGTATACCCAAAAGGAGAAAATAGTTAGTGACAAATCAAGCTACATTGGAAAATAAAACTAATCATCAAAATCTTCTCAACTTGATCACAATAGAAAGAATTAGATTGTTGTATCAAATAATGTTAGCAAATAGAGAATGATGACATGGTGCATCGATCGTCATAACAAGACAACAAAGAAAAAATCACACTGGCAAGTATCTATGTAACAGTTTCTCCACCTGAAAGTGTGGGAAATGAAATGATTCCAAAGGTGTAACAGAAAAATCATATATTTCCATTTTGGCAAATTTTATTCCTATTTGATTTATTTTAGTGGAATTTGAGACAATATTCACTAAACATTTTGGAGCGGAAAATTAGTCACAAATAAATACCAATATTGTATAAGTATGAGGGCATGTATTTATATGAAGGGGGTTTTTTTCTTAAGTTTTTGCAAAAAGGAAAAGTTGAAATATCTTGTTGCGACACTGCACAATCTTCTTGAAGAAATACATTATAAGTTTTTACTCTTTCAATTCTGATGTTAAAATGGTTATAATGTATAGCCATTAACATGCATTGAGATCATTGGTTTTCATGTTCCTTGTCAATATTTTGGTAGATATTAATGCAATATGTCTGATTATGAGATTTGATTACACATCCTATTTTTGTATGTTGAACATCTAGTTAATGAGTTACATTTTCTGTTGTAATTTTGTATCTCTTGTTTCTCTGAATTACACTAGATTTTTCCTTAGTGATTAAGCTTTGGTTATTTGTTCAATATTGTATTGTGAGTACTTACTTTGCAATATTGGATGAAATTATAAAACCCTTACTGAAATCATTTTGTTGATGGATTTTTGTAAGATTTTGAGTGAATCTTAAGCATATGAGATCAGAAGAAAGAAATACTTCATTAAAATATTTGCATAAGCCTTTGTGCTAAGTATTTTAAAGGTTGTGTGGAACCTTTGCACTAATTGAGTATCAATGAATGCAAATATTCCTTTAAGTTGAAAATGTGATTAATTGATGAAGTTTTCTTCATCATCTAGGATGTTTCATTGTCTAAATGAGTACTACAAGAAGTGTCATTATGAGATCCATTGTCATACAATCCGTCACCTCTAAAAATAAAAAACATACATCTATTTTTATCACACAATATAGATCCTTAGTTGGTCATTATGTTGTTTTTTATTTACAAATATTAGTAAAAGGAACCTTTAATTCCAATTTATTTTATTATAAAAATGCAACAACAATGTAGCTTATCTGTCTAGAGTAACCTAAGTCTAGTTGAATTGACATATGCACCATTTATTGTGATAACTTGTAAGATTTAAATGTTGCATTCATTTGGCCATGATCATCCAGGAATAACCTACGTACTTTGAGGGAATCAAGAAACTAAGACTCCATTCATTCTGTGCATTTCTATGCTACATAGAAGTTCCTCTCACCCTAGTCATAGGAAGGACAAATAGTAGTGCACTGGCCATTCCTTTTGTAGGTGTCACCCAATCCCTCCAAATCCCAAAGTATAATTTTGATAGACATTTTCCCCTACTACAAACAACATAAATTTCCAAGTTTTCCATTCTTAAAGCACCCCAGTTTACTTGCTAATGATTCCTCACCCCAAGGAGGTGTAAGATCAGGTACCAACAGTCCCAATAAAGTACACTCTGTTTGTATGGTTCTAAGTTCTTTAGATCTCCAACCCTGACTAAACATAACTTATATCAATCTCTTCTTCACTCAAGGGCTCAACATAGGGCTTTGCCTTCTTATTCAGCAATGGTATAATCACGCACACTTCCTAATTCTCAAATTTGATGTATCTTTTATTAAAGAAAAATCCTACCTTATTTGCATAGCACCGTGGTTGTTTAGGTAAAGTTTGGAATTTTTTACTTCAGGAAGATTTAATAACTCAAAATCACTAGTAAACTTGACTCATTAAATTGTAATAGTTGCATCCTTCAGGAACTCCAATCGGCATGGCCCTAGTCTTATTCACCATATATAACACATTCATCGATGGATACAAGGTTGGTTTACCCATTTGGTTCTAAACATACAAATTCGGTACACTCATTTCTGCACTAGTGTTAATTAGAATGTTACTCAATAACCAATCATCAATTACTGCATCAAGTGTAATCTCTTTGTTAAATCCATGATTCTGAGGTACTAGATTTTCATGAAGTATATTTATTTTATTCTCGGTTCAGTGCATGGTACCCTTTCTCATAGCCTTTCCCTAGTAGAAGAATGATATTCTCTTGGTGCAACATCCTGCACACCTATTTCAAGTCATCAACATCCTTATGTGGGATTTAAACCTTCCTCGCATGATCCATATCATGCACTTATTCCTTTAAACACTTTATCTCTCCATGTAGTGACCGATAACCCCATAGTATCTCGATAAAATTACTTCTGGTGTGAAACATCTAGATACTTAGCATGTATCACCTCTTCCCTTGAAATGAGTGGCTTAGTCTTTAGATGTTCACGTGCATGCATAATCTCCGCACATGTGATAACCATGATAGGATGTAACTCAAGATTAGGGGTCCTCTTCAGCATCCACTAATCAGCAACAACATGTTGTACCTTAATCATCCCTACACCCTTCTTCTGCCTCTTATTATTACTCATGTGCTCATAAAAATCTAGGCATCCTTCTAACTTATGAAGTGTTCCACACCATGAACAAGTAATATTCTAAGGGAACTCACATTGATAATGATTAGGAGATCCAAAATTATAACAAGTTCCTCATAAAACCTACCTCTACCACCACCATGACCTTAGCCTCTATATCTTCCTTTGAAGCCACTATTCCTGTTATTTCTATTATTACTCCCTTCATGGTTATGACATTCATCCTCCTTAGATCCACTAGCCACATTCATCTGGAACACTCCTATCTCAATGGATTCTTTAATGTGATCAATCAAATTTCGACAATGGTTTCATGGTGTGGGATTTACAAATATTAGAATTCATGGAAACTTTTTTTGTGTGTGTCTTGCAATCTCAAACATCATGATTTAGGTGGAAAACCTCGTAATCCAATAATAATACATGCACCGACCTACATGGGTAATTATCTTTAGTATGTCCCTTTACTTCATAATTTATGCACCATATTCCGTGCACATCTTATGATCCGAATTAGCGAAAGCTTCTCTAGTTGCTTCATCATGGTTGCAATTTGTGCCTCCAAAAATGGTCTTACTCTAGTATCAATTCTCCCAACCACTTCCACATAGAGAGATACTTCCAAGGCCTCGCACGGGTCCAAAAAAGTCTTATGAGATAGTTATTTTCTAAAAGGAGTTAATAACCCACTAAAAATTCACTATACATGTTGATGTCATAAGATAATATGGATAACGAGGTCTAAAAACACACGTCATACTCCCTCACACTTTTAGCCAAGCCTTGCTTAATATCCTTAAGTGCACCGATAATTTTCTACTCAAACTTGAGAATATGGAACCGAGCTAGAAATGAAAATCACAGAGCATCGTAGTCCACTTTGCAGATTTGGTGTGGATCATACTTTCTATACCAACTATGCACATACCCTTTAAGAGTAGTAGTAAAGCCTGACTTACATTTTTATCTAAAGATTTAATTCCTTGATGCACCATAGTAGCTCACACTTGTGCACATGATCTGTCATTGCATATTCAATTTTCCTATATTCGGTAAGTTAAGATACATCTCATAATACATTTATCGAGGTTGATGTGGGGTTTCTAGGGATGTGGACCCTATCCTCCAAATACATACCCAAAACCTCCACCAATATTACCTCCACCTCCAAAAATACTTGATCCGCTTGATCCCAATCCTCTTGATCCACCTAACCCTCCCGTAGTGGACACTTTGGACTAGTGGATGTAATTCCTTGTGTCCCAACTGTAGTGCTGAAATAAACTCCCACAATATGTGAAGTAGTAGTACTTCTAGACATATTCCTAATATTTTTGTTCCAAAATTTTTTCTTGATGACACGCTATAAAATATTCCTCTAATCAAACCTCTAAACAATGATGTTTACTATGTCGACATGGGCATGCCATGAACTTTATCTCCTAAATTCAACACAAGCTAATATCTACTTATCTCTACTTCCTTACTCACACTAGTCTACATTTGAATGACTACTAGATCTAAAACACCAAGCATGAGGGTTGGATGGCTAGGCTGGATTAGATACACACCTATAGTCCTCATTCTCTCCTCTAATGCACTCTCATCTGAAGTTGGAGGGGATTCTATATTATGTTTTCCCAATGTTGGGAAAATTAAATGTTTTGAATCCTCGTCTTCCATGAGAGCTCCAAATCCTTCGTGATCCATCTCTCTCCCAAATTTTAGGTACTCCTCAATCTCCCTTTGTTCCACAATTTCCCTCTCTTATGCTTCATTATATCTCATCCATATTTCTTCTCTTTCCATTGCTACTACCAGTTCCTCCATCTTCACCACACCTATTCCTACCCCTATGCATGACGGGAGTTTAGATAGTCATAGGAAGGCACTCTAAATCTAGCTCTATCATCAAGATCTTGATCGATAGGTAAGATCCTCTAGTTTATTGTAAGAACTAGAAATCAACTTCTTCAAGACACATATACGTGGAAATAGTGTAATCCAAAATACAACTACATAATACTCCATCCCACCAATGAACTACAACTCTTATCCACTCCAAATCAACATAAAAAGGGTCTATTAATCTTCTTGTGTCCAAAGCTTTGGCATATAACTCCAACACTTCCCTATTGCATATGCTAACATGACTACTCATAAAATTCTACTTAAAATAAACTCGAAGAACATCTCATAGAGTGTATCATATAGATTCTCTTCCACCCATCTATGTGCATTAAAATTAGATCCAAAGTGTTATATTTCTATGTGAATTTATCTTATCCATCATCTATCTAACCTTTAATACCCTCCGAGTTAGTCAATACCCCATATTCATGTAACATCTTGTTAGACAATTTGAAAAGAGGTCCCAAAAATAGAACCAAAATTTAGCCGTTGTTTTCTATATCCAATTCCTAGGTGCATTGACACTTCATTCAAACAAATCTGAATGCTCACCCAAAGTGCGTGAAGCCTACCAATTCCCTCTTTTACGCTATCTTATCAAGATGTTAGCATGCATGTTCATGATTACCATTATCAAAAATACATTTAGATGTAAACCATTACAGATATCATAAGTAAACACATGTAATAAGGAAACATGACACATTAAACTATTATTAATATCAATTGCACTAGGTGGTCACCATACTCAAATACATCAATTACTAGAATCCATCCACAATGATCCATTCACAACGTAAATATTACATCACGAATATGAATACATAATAGCCATCAATAAGTCATGTGCTCATAACCCTATTACATCACATACGGTCTCTAAATACAAAGTGTTCAAAAATATGTAGAATAATACTTATTTATATGGATGGGGAATTTACCTTCACCACACATGTATCTCGAAATAGACTACATGCTTCAAAAATAGCCATATGTACATACAAAAGTATTCATAAAGCACACATGCATTCTTTACAATCCTAATAATATATTAAATATATAAATCAAATATTCTTTAATCATATTATTATTTTAAACTATTCACAACCTTTAATCTTCATCTCGCATATGATTTATCCCAAAGAAACTCTTGCTTAGCCAAAATGTCTCCTTACTTTCTTATAAATTTGGAACGTTGCTTGAACACAACTCAATCTCAGAATTGTCTATTTTTAGCCCATGGCTCCAAAATTGACTAAGTCTAGAATAGTTCTTTCTTAGGCACAAGCCTTCACATGATGTTTATTCTATCCCTTGCATGCACCTTTGCACCTACCTCACATGTGTATAATACCTTTGCATGCTTCTTGTACTTATTCAAAATGGGTTGTGTAACACCTGAGATAGTAACTTTCCTAGAATTATATTTCATTGTCAAGCCCTAAATTGTGATCATGCTACAAATATCTCGAATATTTTGAACATGATCTCAAACCCCTAGAAATAGATGGAATTCATGTAAAATATACATTAATTGGGTTATGGGCACCACTTGTTGTTGGCACTAATGTTAAGAGGCCTCAATTACCACATCATTCTCCACCTAGCATATGATATCTAAATGAATACATAAAAATTTAAAAACCACCTTTGAAAATTCTTGAGTGGAATTGGATCTTTCTAAAATACTTGGGGAAGGGATGTTTAAGTTCTTTTAGATGAGAGAGACCGATATCGTGACCTAGTGAGAAGATTTACAACTATAGATATTTATACCTTAGTGACTATAGGTATATTACTGCATATTTAAGGAGCATTGGATGCCTTTAGTAAGTGTTGGAAGTGATTTTATAAATGTAGTACCATGGTATTTCCATGTTAGCAAATGAGGTAGAGTTTAGTTTCTTATATATGGTTTCATAGATGATTTATATAAGAAATGATGACCCCAAGGGATTAGAAGACCCAAAAAGAATATGAAATTCAAATTAAAGTTAGAGAATATGTCATTCCAATACCATACAAGTCGAATAGGATTGGACATAATATCTTAACCAAAATTTGTGACCTTAACCATAGATGGAAAACATGTAATATGAATTTTGCAAATTTTCAACTAATAGTTGTTTATAGATTTTGTGCATCATATCTTGAGAATTTGACAAAATATCAGTATGTAAGGATAAAAAAGATAAACAAGGTACCTTGAAATGTAATAAGTGGGAATAGGAAGGTTTTTATCTTAGAAAGAGTGCATTGTCAAAACTAGCGGTGTTAGATCTTGAATTACCAAATTTGAGTATCCAAAGAAACAAATCTATAGAGAAAGGATGCCTTGATGGAATATGGAATAAAGAAGTAATTTAAGAGACTATGGAGTTGGTTTTCAAACTCCAATTTGAATTTGAATTTATAAGGGAGGATGAGAGAATCAAGAATGAAGCACTAGGTATTCTAGAGCTTGAAAAAATAGTTAAAAATGAATTCAAGGAAGTATGCAAACTTCTACATATAAAAGGAGATATTCCTCTACTTTATCAATGGATATCTAATCATATTCAAAATTTGGCATACGGAAAATATTTGAGTCAAACATAGAAATATAATATCAATGCAACCAAGGCTAAGGAATTTGATCAAAAAATAATTTTTGATGCATCTTTAGATGGTTGGAATATCAACCAATTATTTTGGATACAAGACTGAAGGTTAATATCTTGAAAATTGATGCAAGGAAAAAGCTGGGGTTACTTGTTCTCCATCCTTCTCCATATGATTTTTCATCATGGCTATTAATATGTGCATCATGCCTATAGGATTATTGAAAATTTATATCAACAAAATTATGGGAGTCAAGTTTTATGATGATTTTTAATTCATTTGATTGGTAGAAGTAGATAAATTTTTAGCACTACCTGGTTGGCCTTGGTCTTATGCAAACAATGCAGATCTATGATTTAAAAAGTGTTACATTAGATTTAAGAATGGGGAAAATGAATGGTTATACATGTGGATGCTAACCAAGGGGATCCCTTCATTGAAAATGTCAAAGAACATGAATATTTGGAACATCTTTGTAAGATACAAGAAGAAGGGTTAGGGTTGTGGAATTTTAACCCAAAAAGTGAAGGATAAATATAATGGAATGACATGTTATCCAATTCAGATACCAACAACATGGCATGCATAAATTGGACACATGTCTCCTATGAGTTAATTGGAATATATTGTGGTGCAATCAACTTTTTAAAAGTAGGTGTTTAGCATGGTGCCAAAATTTAAAGAAAATCATACTAGATGATTAGGAAAGGAAAATAATAAGACAATGCCCCATTTTTTCAAGTCAAAAAGGATGTTCAATTTTTTTAAAGAGATAGAAAATTAAATGCAACTTGAGCAAGTGCATGTAAATTATATAGGATATACAATCAGATGGTAAATATAAATATTATGGGTGAATCGCTAACCATTTTTTAAAAATGTGATTAAGTTAGTGAGGCCATGCACCCCATATTTATCAAGCACAACCTAAAGTGAAAATTTCCTAGTCATAATTGAATTATAAATCAAAAAGATCATTTAAGGTAGTGCAAGTAAGTTTGGAAAGTATAAATGTATTCAATCAAACTAGATCCATATAACCATATATTTTATCATACCTTGTTTGTGTACATAGGTAGAAAAGTACACATGGAGTATTCTTAGTTGGAAGTGCTACAAGTTAATTTTATACATACTTTAACATTCACCTCAACATCTCATAAAGTGGATCACTCGAGCCAATGCATAAAGAACACCATATTTGGATATGATATTGTAATGTAAGTGTGCATTCTATAGCTAAATAAGGAAAAAAAAACTTTTTGTTTATCAAGAGTTGTGGAGAATGAACTAAAAATAGTGCTTCAAGTGAAGAAGATGAATTGATGTGGCTAGAATGGAATTGGTGACATAAGAGAAAATAAAATTTCATGCAATAGGTTGATGAAGGGACCAATGAAAATATCTTAAATATAGAAATTTCATTTGGATTAAGGGGATTTATTGATAAGAAGGATTTGGGCACAACACCCTACCGCTGAAATCTATCAAGGTGAATATAGGATCGGTTAATGAATCAAAAATTGCAACAATTAGATACTATTGGATAGAAGAAGAGGTTTCAAGGTTACTTAAGTTTTGCATGAATATGATGATTTTTTCCCACAAATCTACCATAAAATAAAAGTGATTCATCCATCATTGGGAAAAATGAAAATAAAGTTAATTGAAGGTACAAAAACCTTACAAAAGATACCATATGAGATAAAATAAAACTTCCATGCCATGGTGGAAAAATAAATTCATAATATGTTGGTTGAATGAGTTAATATACCAATGTAGCAATTTGAATGTGTCAATAAAATATGTATCAGTATAAAAAGGATTGGCATATAAGAATCCACATATAATATAGACAATTAAACTCAGCATGTGTATTAGATCCTTTCCCAACACCCTTTAAAGAAATTTTGGAAGGTTTTTAGTGAGAGAAATATACAAATTCACTGGTGGATTTTAGGATATCATCAGTTTAGATCATAGAGCTAGACCACATAGAAATAATGTTTGTATTATAGTATCTACTTTTGAGGATTTGATCCTCAAATTCCTACAAGTATACTTAGATGATTGGACATTTTATGGGCTTGCTAAATATTATTGTGATAATTTACGCCTTGTGTTTGAGTTTTTTTATAGTAATAAATTTTATTAAATTTGTAGAAGTATGTATTTGTAAAACATTTAAGAACTTTATTGGGTCACATTATTTGTAAATAAGGTTTTTAGTAGATATATAAAAGTAATCGTAATTGTGTAGTTGGAACTATTTAAAAAAAAGATAAGTACACACATTTCTTGGATATTGTGGGTATTACTAAAATTTTAATAAAGGATATGAAAAACTTTTGCCTCTCAGAAATTTTGTAAGAAATAAATGAGAGTTTGTATGGGAAGATAAAGAACAAGGAACATTTGATGAATTAAAACAAAAGCTTTTGAGGACACCCATGTTACAATTACAAAATTGGAATACTCCATTTAATTTTCATGTGGATTTATCATGAATTGAAGTTGGAGAAAACCTCATGTAGCCTGGTAAAGAAAATATGGACCATCTAATATTTTTCATGAGTAGGAAATTGGAAAAGATTAAACAAAATTATACAACCACAAAAATATAAGGCTTAACCATGGTCTATCGCTACAAATTTTTCTTAGTATTTGTTAGAATATATTTTTATTTCTTACATAGATCACATGGCCTTGAAAAATTTGGTAAACAAAGAGGTGATCTATGGGAATTTATCAAGATGGGTAATCTAATTCAAAGAATTTAAATTCTTAGTTATGGTGAAGCTAGGAAAGATTAATGCAATTCTTGACCATATAAATTGTGAATTAATTTAGGTGAAAAATCTAATGATATTAAGATAAAATGAAATATGTAAAACTTCTTACAATTAATTTTATTTCTTTAGAATGGGCTTGTGTCAAAAAATTAGAGTGTACAATAAAAATATAGTTATCAGTAAGGAATCATATAATGTGGTTCATGATGAAGTATTATGATGATGCATCGGGAGCATGGATGAAAATATATTTTTCATGAAGTACACAAAGGAATTGGAGGAGAAAACTATGTTGGAGACAAAATCATGAGGAATATCTTGACCACAAGACTTTGGTGGAAAACCTTATTACAAGATACAAAGGAGTACACAAGAACATGTGACCACTGTCAAGGGTAAGAAAACCAAGTAAATTAAATGAAATTCCCTTATTCCTTATCATTTCTTAAGAACCATTTGAGAAGTAGGAAATTGATATTTTTGGACTAATTAATCCTATCACGTGATGAATAGGTGTGTGATACATTATAACTACAACTAATTACTTGAAAATATGGGATCAAGCCACACCTATAAGCGATTGCACTAGAATAACCACGAAAAGGTTTATTTGGGAAAATATCATAAGTATGTATGGGTTCCATGTAAGCTTCACCTTTGATAGAGGAACACATTTCCTTACTGAAAAATATATATATTATTTTCTAAATTTATGGTTATGTACCATAAAACAAATCCTTATCATCCATAGGTAAATGAGACAATTAAGGATTTTAATAAGATTCTCAAGAACACACTTACAAATATTTGCGACATTAGATGAAAGGATTGGGACGAAAAGGTCTCAATAGTTCTATGGGCATATAAAACTACCTTCAAAAGGTTGAATAATTCTACCACTTTCTAACTAGTCTTTGATAAATATTTTATCTTTCCGGTTGATTTTATGGTGCCATCATTGAGAATAACACACATTAATTACTTGTATTATGAGGAATCTATTATAGAGTTCCTTACAAAACATCTTCAATTTGACAAAAAAATATTACATGTCAGATGGAGCCAAGGAGTTGAAAATGCAATAAAAAGGATGGTATGATAGGCACATTAATAATAAGACTTTCTCAAAGGGTGTGACCGTATTCTTGTATGATTCAAAAATGTTGCACCACATTAGAAATTTGAAAGCACATTGGTTGGTTCCATATGAAGTGCATGAAATATTTCAAGGGCATACAAGATGAAAACTTTAAGCTGAAGAAATTTTTCCAAGACACTTCAATATTAGTAGGATAAAACCATACTATCAGTAGAAGATCTATTTTTAATTGAATAAGTCATATGTGATTAGATTATAATTTACATGTTTTGTTAAATACTTTTATTTAATGAAACTATTATAATAATTACACATTATTTCACACATTTTCTTAAAACATTGTTTTCATTCATGTTATTATTTTCATACTAGAATTTTTGTAAAACACTATTTTAGACTAATTTATTTAGGAAATATAGTTAAAAATGTACATATGGAGGACCATGCATGAATTTTATTTGAGGGGAAGAATGCAACATACTATAGAATTAAATTTTACTAATTACCTCCACAAGTTAACATGACACATGTCAAAATTCAAGATTTTAAATTTTACCTTTTAGCTCCACATCTTAATGATGAATGTTCTTACATTCAATATATTTGAACATTTTTTAAAGGTCTAAATGTGGAATGTAAATTTATTATCTATACGTAGAAGAAATATGAATTCAATAAATAATTAAAAATAAGGGTGAATAGAAGTGGGGTTTTAAGGATCTCATATGTGTAGGAAATTGATGGTGACTAAGTGTCAAGAATCCTATAGACCCAGTGTCTATGTATTTTAAAATGAAGTATCGTATCGGTGTGGGATGCATGATAAAATAGTAAAGCTTGGGACTTGAATTTTTTTGGTTAAAAGAAAGGTAGTGTCCTCGGTGCATAAAAAAGAATAAAAAATAAGGAATGTGAATGGAAAGTTAGAAACTTTATAGGGTATAATGACAAAAAATACATATGGGAAAGTGGAATTCTGAGAATAAGGAAGTGAAAATGATAAGGGTGTTTGTAAGAAATATCCGGGGAAAGGAAGCGTGCAAGAGGTGACTCAACTCGGGACGTAAGCTACCTATCAATAATGTATGTGTAGGGGAAATGCAAAAGTTCCATGAAATTCAAATCACACACATGTAGAATGATACGATCATCATTTTAGGTTTAAATATATAAAAAAATTCATGAAAACAAGAAGTGGAGAGTAGATGGAAGCCACATGGTATTAAATGCATTTGGTGAAAAATTAATACTTCACATATGTGAGTGGAGTAAATCCAACCTTAACTACCATTTTAGAGGGGTATAAATGGAGGAAAATAAATCATTAAGAAATTACATTAAATTCCTTAAATGATCTATAACTCAAGAGAAAACAAAAATGAGTTTAAAATAGATTCAAAGTATTAAAGTTAGTCCTTTATGCCATTAGTGATGCATTAGACCTTGATAAAATATAGGGAATGGTGTGAAATAAGGGAACAATGAAAATTACAAATTTTAGGCCTTTAATTATTAAACCTTGAATACTATTAACATGGACGCCAATCTCTCTAAGAATAAGTGAGGAGCTTTGGGGAAATAAACTACCCTAGGATAAATTAGAAATGGTTCTTGACTAGGAATATGAGATGAACTAGCTAGGGAGGCACATGAAAAAAGAGTCACAAGTAAAGTGAGAAAATTTAATCTAGTGAGTCCATATATAGTGGTTCGGGTGACTCTATGTTAGGAGAGGAGTAATTAAATATAATGATACCTCTTGAAGTGGAGAAATAAGAGGCCGAAGTTGAATCCAACACCTTTGCACTATCAAAGAAAAAGAACATACGAGATGATAAATTAAGTAGGAGGGTAAAGACTAAAGAAAATAATCACATTCCATTTCCACCAAAAAACCTAGAGATGCAGTATCCAAACACAATATTCACATAGACTATTTGAAAAGTATGGTGCACATGTGTAGGATCATAGGATTCAACCACCATGCACTAGTGTTGGAAGGAACCTTTTTGTAATACATTAAGTGATAAAAAATAAAAATTACAAGCGAGGGAGGAATTATGTTTGATGATAATGTAAAGTATACACTAGATGAGGTTAGGGTTTTGTAGATATGAGGCTCTTTACTTTGTAAAATCTATAGAGTTGATACAATTTTTATTATGACATGTGCAAGAAGGTTACTTGTACTTTACGGGAAGACGAATGAGGATAACTACTACACTCATTAATGATGTTACTTGCATTTTTAATAGTGGAAATGAGCGTTAGAAAATTTAATAGTAAGTATTCTTATTTAAACCATAATTTATAATTAAATAATTTAGAATATTATATTTAATTTATTTAATATCAACTACGTGTTTATGGGTTAATTGGTTTATTAAAAACAAATTATAAATTAATTAGGGTGCTTCATGAAAAGATGCACCTAATCAAATTAAATATTTTGACCCATAGGGTATGAGATAATTCCGATCATTTTTATGGCATTCACATCATGAATTAACGAGGGAGACAAGTGACGAGATTTGAGATTTAGTAGAGTATGTAAATAGTTTTCTCACATAGATGGAAATATTACCTTTTGTTTTACCCTTGGGGATTTTTCCATGTTAACTTCATGTTCTGCGTTATTTAAAGTTATTGCAGTGTGTTTAATGTTTTGTATTAATCTAATAATTATTTTATTTTATTTAATTACTCGAACCTCACATGGTACTTGGAGCATATGGTTATTTTAATTTGATTAATATAAGTCTTAAGGGTTCAGAACCGTTGGTATCATTTTACAACTCTAAAATATACATTACCCCCTCTCAATTTATTACTAATCTCTCTCAAATATTTACAGGACCCTCAAGTGAAAAAGATTATTATGGTGTGGTGAAAAGTTCTTCCTAGGAACTCTGCAATAAAAAATATTTGTAAATAAGATTGAAATAATTTATTTAATTTGTATATTTTATCAATGTGCGGGGGTAGAAGTACAATTGTAGGGTAAAGCTAATTAAAACATAATGTATCCTAGAGGGAGACAACCCTCCCTGGAAATAGGGTTGTCATTTTTTCATTGGCCCATGTGAAAACTAGTAAAAAGGGGTTAATTTGGACACAAAATTTATAAGGTGGAATAATTTCATTCAAAACCTATGTACATAGTTGACCCCTTTCATTCTTCCATATGATTATATGGTTTAAAATTTACACTTACGCTTATGCATATTCAAAACTATAGGTTTAAATATTAATGCCTATATGTATATCCTAACCTAAGTTATATGCTAAGCGGCCTAAGTAGTAAATACTACTAATTTTAAACCCTATCCTAGCCACTTAAAACACATTAAACCAAAATTTATCTTGTTAAATATAAAAAAATAATCCTAAGAGCTCTATACTTACCACTACATTTCTAACCTATATGATTTTAAGAAATCGTATTAACTTAGCGACCTACTATATATTTTAGAACATTTAAAATTAAAACTATATCTAACCACCTATCTAACTCCTCCTATATACATGGGATAATGGTCTTACCCTCTTCTTCTCTTACAAACCTCCATGTGGAGCACATAAAAAGCTGTCCATGTGGCACCCTTATAAGTCAAAATGTGGCCGACCACACTTTTTTCTACGTTGTTGTCACTTACGTCTTTTATCTCGGTCACATTTTATTTTATAGGAAATTTAGTCCCACCTTTGGGACACAGTGGGATATGAAAGGCTTTATAATCCTTTGAGTTACCTATTGTAAACATGGTTGTGACCAAACTCTTTTTTCTCGTGTGAAAATTTCCTCTCCTGCAATCTCAAGTGAGTTGGCTTGACCATTGGGATTCTTGGCCATATGGAGATTTAGTAGGGGATTCGTTTAAATGGATCGTTGGGTTGGTAGCGGTGAGTGTTTTAAATTTCATTCCAAGGTCATTGCTTTATGTCATTGGAAATTTGATTAGAAATATAGATATCTCATCCGATCTCGACCATGTGGAGAGTTAGTAGTGGGAGTGGTTTAAATGGCTCACTTTGGGTTGGTAGCGGTGAGTGTTTTAAATGGAATTCCAAGGTGGTTTCTTTGTGTCATTAGAAATTTGATTATAAATGTAGATATCTTATATGATCTAAACAATATGGTAAAAATAACTCAACTCACTGAGTTAAGTGTCTACTTGGCCAAGTTAGTACAATCATATGCAAAGGAGCTAGTCTCCAAATTTTTTTGTATATAAATACATTATATTTTTTCAAATATTTTTAATTTAATATAAAAATTCAAATTATTCTTGATATAGTAAGGAATTTTTGTTTCTTTTGGTTTAATAATTATTATTTTCTAAGTTTATTTTTTAGAAGTATTTCTACTTGATTTGACAACAATTAATTATGTATTTTTATTGAAAACTAAAAGCATTGTTTACATTTCAATTGAATATGTGAAATTTATAGTCAAATTAATATAGTTTATGTAAGTATGATTTCTACAGTCAATTTTAAAGTATAAGGAAAAAATCTTTGAAATACGTGACATACTCACTTGAAAAATAACAGGGGACTTCCTAATGCTCGTAAGAAGAACCTTGTTTTTTCTCATTTTGAATTGTTTGCATAAAAATGGGGTCTAATCATTTTACTATTGACAAATCATAGATGTTGAATGGATCAAATTATATCATCTAGAAGATCAGATTGAAGGCGGAATTCATGCCACATAAGCTCCGGATGGTCATGAATGGTATGGAGAAGGATCGACCGAAAGAAAACTAACAACAAAAATTTATCTGCATATCAACATAAGGTGCAGTAGGAAATATCCATAATATTTTGGAGTGTTCAAGATTATTTCCTACTTTACATTGGGAATCGGGAAAGTATGAGTGAGGCTTAGAATCAACTAGAATCAATACATTAAAGATACACATTTTTTCAACAATTATAAAGTTGATTCTTGAGTTAATGATGAATCCCATGAAGGGAGATGAAAAAGTAGTTAATTTTCTAGAAAAAATTAAAGACATTAAATCTCAATTAGATGGATGTAACAATAACTTGATTCATGATAAAACGTTGTATTTCATTATTCAAATGAATATCCATGAAAGGTTTAGGAATTTTATTTAAATTCTAAATTCTAAATACAAAATTGAAAAAGACATCCATGATGTGTTTACACTAAGTGATCTCTTGATCTAGGATGAAATATTCATGTCAAATTTTGATTCAAAGGATAATGCTACAAATGCACTTCTCACACAAAAATATGGGAACAAACCTTCTATATTTTTTTGATTAGGTAAATAAGTTAGTTTTGAGGGGATCCAAAAACCCACACTACATAACAGAATTAGAGAAGCTAGGGATAAAAATCATCCCAACAAGGAACCGGGGCCATAGAAGGAAAAATATACTTGGCCAAAGAAAAATACCATAGAAAAACAAGGCCAATAACACCTTTGATACACATGTTTTTTTAAAATATATATAAATCCCTAATAGAGAAAAACCTTGTAACAACAAGAACACAAGGATCAAAATAGACCGAGTAGTAGTTATCCCAAATTCAGCTAATATTTCCCTTTCTTATGAATCCTCATTCTAGATCTTGCCCCTAGATTTTGAGCAACCACAATATGAGCCAACACCTGGTGATCACCCTCATTGGCTCCAATGTATTCCTCCTCTTCCTTGAAACTACCGAGAATCAGCCACATGATCTTCTTGGAAGTTGGGGGACTCAAGTTTGGATATCTCGTCCTTTAGAATTGAAATCCACTTTGCTCTTGCATTATAAATTCAGCTTTTAACCCATTAATTCACTTAACACGGATATGACTTATCTCTCGGCTTTCATTCATTTCTTGAACCAAGTACTTAGTCACCTTCAACAAAGTATCAATTGACACCTCCATATTGCCCTAGTGGGCCTCCCTATTGATTTCATAGTGATTTTATTCTCTTCCTCTCTTACCCTTTTAATACTCCCGATTTTTCAAGTGGGACAAAACTTCGATGGCCAAACCTTCAATGTTTCTCTCCACATGACCCTTTTTATTTATATTTTTCATTATATTGTCAAGAGTTTCTTCATATAAAATAGTAATTTGGGGCTAGGGGTAATATGGATTTATCATTATGGAATATAATTAGGATGAGACTATGATGAAGTGGTGTGTCTAATTTTTCCTCTTTAAAATCTAGAATAGACATGGTGAGAGATATCATTAGAAATAAAGGTAAAATCATAGCTTGATTCCTACAAAAGTAATTGAGAATAGACAGGTGATGTGTGAATATCTTCCTGAATTTTCCCTCAAGGGTGATATAACTCATCATCACTTTATACACATCCTCCCATCTCTTGGTGAGGCTTTAACCATTACATCGGAAAAAAATGGACATGTTCATTAGGACCAAAGAACATAGTAATCTCATGATTTTTTATATTCTTATATTTAAAAGTTTTTAGCCTATCCATGGGCATTTCGGTGACCTCAAGGATGGCTTGTTCGGCCATTCACTGATTTCCATACCCCTAACTATAACTCCCCTTTTCCCAAGCTTGGCCAAAAACTAGGGCAAGAGACAGATCATTAATTTTCAGTCATTTGATGTATTCTAAGAACCCTCCTTTTCTCGATCAACCTCCAAACTATTGTGTCTTGTTTTATGGCTTGATAGGAATTGGGATATGTTAAAACTTGGTCTCCCCATGTTCCTACAAAAATTCTCATTAGTTTTGTTCAAAATCCCTTTACTGAGTTTTCATTACCAAGGATATTACACTTTCTAGATTTAACAAGAATCAAAAATTAAACTTTAGACCCCTTAATAAAGAAAATAAATTAGGGAATTTAAGAGTCAATTTTGATGGGAAATGTTATAATTGTGGGAAATTTTGTCACAAGAAAGAATACTATGGGGTAAAAAAAAGAAAAGAAAATTTCAAAAATAAAAAAGGGAATAAACAAAATCAAAATCAAAACAAGAATGAAGAGAATAATCATAAATCTAATGTAATTTCTTCCAACTTTCCAAATCAAACCTATTTGGGTCTATCTCGCCATATCTTCCTTTGCATTTTTGGGACGAGAAATGTTTAACCACCATTGGGGGCACTCTGGGTAAAACCCTGGCTATCGACACAAAAATGACCTTGTATGAGTATACTACGTATGCTCGCATTTTAGTTGACATTAACACCTCAACGGATTTCCCTGCTTCTATTGATCTTTTGGTTGAGGATAGAATATGGACTCAAAACTTGGACTATGAACGTTTTCCCTTCAGATGCAGACCTACTTTGCACTTGGATATTTAGTTGTGGATTGTAATAATGGGAAGAAACATGCAAGTAAACACACTTCCGATGTGAATCCAGCTGCAAGAGGTTGAAATACCTCCAAAAACACACATAAACACCTTTGCAAATAAAACCAGGAGTTTCACAATAGCTTACTTCTCATTCTGGAATTCACACTGATCTATTACATCATTACCATTCTCCTTTTATTTCAAGACTACTCTAAAACCCTAAAATGCCAAAAACCCTAAAATGCCAAAAAACCCTAAAATGTAAAACAACTCGGATTGACCCCAAAATTTGCGTGCCAAATATGCATTCATAAATTAGGGCTCACGTGAAATTTGGACTTATTCTGAAAAGCACAACAAAAGTTATTAAAGTTCTAAGACCTAGAGAAAAGCAGAAAAAACATTCGGAGCCAATTTTAGACCACTAGATGACGGAATCCGAGCCCGAAAACGTGCCAAAATGAGCACAACCTTGCAAGAAAAGTTGTCCCCAGCATAGTACTAATGTATATCTACCACCCTGTAAAATTTCAGGACGATCCAACGGTCGGATCAAAAGTTATGGCCTCTGCAAGTTATGCTCCCGCATCAACTTCTTGGTGGAAGAATGTGGATCCAAGCACATTGGTTGTCGGCATGATCAATCAGTTCGAGTCGAAGATGGACCTAAAAATTATGGTTTGGCTTTAGTGGAGGAGGACGCTCCCCCTTTGTCTAACAATGTAGAGGAGACCTATGAGGTTGGGACTTCTCCCTCTCCTCTTGGTATTTAGTTGGACAACAATAATACGAAATGAGGCTTTCGAGTTCACACAACTGAAAATGTAAATCTAATTTCTGGTAATGGTTGGACTACTGTGAGTAGAAGAAAGAAAGGGAATAATCAATCCCTTAAGATGCACCTTAGATCCCATGGGAAGGGATCCCAGGGATGAGATTTCATGTTTGTGTTTCTGTTGTTAGTTTGTACTATTAGTGGTGTTTTCCTTGATTTTCTGTGCCACTGGTAGAGGCTGCTTCATTCATTCCTCATTGATAATTTGTTTTTCTCCTTATTGTATGGGGTCAGGTCCCTTAACCCTCTTTTACCCATAATAAAAAAATCTAATGTAATTACCTTGTAAACTACATTAGTCACTATAAAAAAATGAATATATATTAGACAATGATGCATCGGAAACATGTCATATAAATCTAATATTCTAAGCGATATCAATGTTCAAATATAAGTTATCATTCCATTCTCAATATTTATATTAAATGAAAATAAAATGTTTATTTTATGTTATTGATGATGTTACTAAATTAAAAATTAATTTGATTTCTTTTATACAACTAACTCAACATAATTATATTGTAATTTTGATAAAAGATAAATGAGTTAGATGTTACTAGTTTCTGAAGGCATACAAAAGATTGAATTATATGTGTTTAAAGGTTTTTACTTTTGATTCTTGTTTGTTTACTCAAAATAGAAGTGATGTTTTGTTGTGGCATGAAATACTAGGTCACGTTAATTTTAGGAGCATGTATGACATGTCTCGACTTAACCTAGTTTTTGGTCTATCACCTATCTCTCATAAAACCTATGAAGGGTGCTTATGTGGTAAGCAATCACCCTTCCTCATTCATCTTGAATAAAAATCCACACAATCCATGGAATTTTTCCACTACAATGTTAGAGTACCCTTAAAAATTCCATCTCTAAATGATTCATTGTATGTTGTGATTATACTTGCATCATTTGATCATGCTTTCATATATGTTATCTATCAGTCTTATTACTAATTTAAAGTCTTAAAGTAGATAATGTAGATATATGTGTTGATAAAACATTTTCTAAAACTTAAATCAGTATGTGATTACTAAAAACAATATTATATGAATATCAAATGACACTTAGGGATGTCTTTGTGTCCGTATTGGATATGTCCAATATTGATTTCATGTAATATAATTAAAATGTTGAAATTTTTGTTTCAAAAATTCAACATATTAGTAATATGACATGGTTAGTTTTTAAGCATATTGTCATTTAAGTTGTTATACAACTTGTTTTTAACCTATCAATGTAATATTTATATATGGTTAAAAGTGAAATCAATAAATGATTTATATTATGATTATTATGATAATGCATGTTTATATGAATATTGTGATTCTAACCATGTTGATATCGTGTTAGATAGAAAATATGCAAGCTGGATATATGTTCAATTTTGTTATAGGTTACATTGTTTGACGCGATAAATAACGGTGACAACCTCCATCTCTTTTACTTATGAAAAGTATAAAAGTGCAATGGAAGTAGCGAAATAAGTCGTGTGGCGAAAGGGGATGTTGGAAGAGATGCACATGGAATTTAAAATAAGTATTCCTTTTTGTTTGACAGTTAGATTTTTACATTTCTCTTGCTATGAATCTAGTTCAATATCAAAGAATGAATCATATAGAGATTCATATGCATTTTCATCTGAGAAAATGTTTTTTGTGGTGATATATAGATCTCCATTACTTCTTGAGTGAAGATCAAGTTGTAGATATGTTTACCAATCCATTGTGTGCTATAAATATATACAAGTTTTGTGCAATGTTTTGATTTTTAGAGTTTCCATTGAGGGGAAGTGCGCATGGAAATGTTACCTCTTAATGGCCAATATTGTGCTTTCTCCTTCTCCTCTATACTTCTTCTCTAATGTAAAGCATTGCAAAATATATTTTTATGATCTTTGTAAACTTAACTCTAAGTTTACGTGTGCGATCAAACGTGTTGCATCTATTTTAAAGGAGATCCATACTTTATAAAAAGGATCCTAGAGATGTTGGTAGATATTTTCCATGAGAAACTGTGGGATGTAGTCCCACAAATAATGATTATCCTAAATCATAACTTCTAATTTATGGATTTTAAATAATTTTGTACCAAAATGTAATTTGATCATGATGAAGGTGTATAAATCCTTCAAAAATGATATGCGAGCCTGAAATTTAACTATGGTTTATGGGTTTGTAAATAATGTTGTATAAAAAGGAAATGTTGGCATATGTTCCCACTTAATATTAATTATTCTTGTATAAACCATAGTTTATAATTAAATAATTTAGAATATTATATATTTTAAATTATTTAATATAAAATATGTGATTATCATAGGTTAATTGGTTTATTAAAAACCAATTATAAATTAATTAGGGTGCTTTGATAGTTTACACATCGATCAAATTAAATATATTGACCTGCAGGGTCGGATGATAAGTCGAGATCATTTTGTATGGTATTCACATTGTGAATTACCAAGGGAGAGAAGTGAGGAGTTTGGAGATTTACTAGACTATGTAAATATGTTTCTCACATAAAAGGAAATCTTACCTTTTGCATGGTTTTTACCCCTCGGTGGTTTTTCGATGTTTAATCTATGTTATATGTTATTTAATTTATTGCATTGTGTTTAATGTTTTGTATTAATTTAATAATTAATTTATTTTATTTAATTACTTAGACCTCACATGATGACTTGGGGATTGATTTGTGTGATGATTGTGAAATTAAAAAAATAGGTGATCTCTTAAAGTATATTAAAGGATGGTTCACTTTCCCATAGGCAATATTGTAGATCGAGGGATAAGGGTTGTGATGTGCCTTGTCACATCCAAACTAGAAGATGTAGAATTATGGATGGAGGTAAATAAGAAGTTTATACATATTACCTATAAGATGGAAAAAGGAATACATTATAACCTCATGCAATATATCAATGGGAGCATATAACACGGTGTATATATCACACATACAAGTGGAGGTAAGTTCATCGGGACACAATACTCTTTATGGTTTTAATGAAATATGTGTGCTAGAAGGGGATGTAAAACCCATGTGGAAGTATACAATGAAAAATAAGTAACCCTTGGATAATTACAAGGAAACTTTTTCCCCCACTACCATAAATATTACATACAAATCCAAGTTGAATATCTAGATAAGTAGCTTCAGAAATTCTTTCGGTGTAGAATGGTGCATGCCTCATAAAATTCCTAAAGTAATTGTTAGGGTAAATATAATTTTTCCTAGTATTTCTTATTCTTATAGGTATTTATACTAAATAGGTCAATTAGTTACATTGTTATCCGGTTATATTCTTTAACCATATTATTTATTTATTTGTTGTAACTATATGCTGTTGTATTTAGTTTTGTTATGCTTCCGGATGGTTTTTAGAAGCTTGTGTATTAAGGAATATTGTTAAACCTATGCAACATCTTGCTTTATTTCTATCTGGATGTCTAACACACACACACACATTACGACTTTCACTGTGTAAATGATTAATTGATTATTAATAAAATTCTACAGGATTTCGTCCCTTTTTACATTTGGTACCAGGGATGGTTGAAGCTCCTAGAAATGTTGGAGAGGAAGGAAAAGTTTTGGAAAAGAAAATTACTTCATTGGAGAGCTAGTGTTGCCTCCTGCAGCTTCCTAGAACTCCTGCAATCTCACAACCTCCTGTGTGATCTCCATGTAAACAGAAAGAAAATTTTTTTCCTTGGTGCCCTCTGCACCAAGAAAATTTGCTTCTCGAGCATTTTCTGGTTTATACAAATCAGATTAAAAATTAAAAAATTGTATTTTTCCCCATTAGGGGTTTTGTCACTAAATTTAGGTGACAGTGTTGGTTATAAATAACACTAGCAACAACACCAAATCGGGAGGTATTTGAGATTGGTTGTATTCGAGATAACTCTTTACTGGGTGATTTGTAGGCATTACAAGAAAAGTTAATCATTTTCATTCAACACGAGCTTTGCAACCATTCTCGAGTCAAGCTTTGTGAAACATTTCCTTGTATTGCATGTGATCCATATCACACAACTTGCGAGACGGACTATCCATCGATCTCACCACCAAACTAGGCATATAGATTCAGGCCATACCATCGATTTTGACTCTATGGCATTGGGGGAAAAGCTAAAGCGAGTGTTGATTATTTATTCGATTGAGCCCACCTTGGCTCCATCTCCCACACATCGAGTTATTTCAAGGAGAGAGCTAACTTGTTCTACATTGATGGGAACAAGATGTTTCATTTTTGTATTGATGAACCTCTGTCTCTTCACACAAAAATTTGACCCTCTACGATTGACCCTAGTCGAGATTTGGTGAATTGATCCAAATCTAAAATGAGTTGTTTGGGTGCATTCAAATGAATTATATTAGAGTCGAGTTAGGGGAAAACTCTATGAGCTATGTTGAAGCCTCTACATTGTGTTGTGCTTTAACGATCACCTCCCTAATGATCTGATCCAAACCGAGCTCTATAATAAAGTAGACAAGTTTTTTTGTTGATCCGAATGGCCTCCTCCCAACTCGAGCCCTACAAAAATCACAAACATGGTGGATCATCAAATTAATGGTGAGAAAATCCACTCAAAAAGTAACCCTTGACCGAGTGCATAGTTGTGGCCTATGGATCATTCAAAGCAAATCAATATAAAAACAAACTCAATAAAGCATCCCTTAAATCGGCTCCACTAAAACAAATCAAAGTGGTGGTCAAAAATCAAAACAAAGCCAACAAAAATCAATATAAGGCGATGGTAGAAAAAAATGCAAAGGTGTTTAATTGACATAGTTAAGATCCATTTTTATCGAGATAAACACCTATAACTACCCTCCTCCACCTCAAAGCATTTTCCATGTGGAATTCGGTCAAAGCACCAAGTCACATTCAAAAAGGTTATTCAATTTTTTTGACTTTAAATTAAAAGTACTTCATTTCTTATGCAAATTGGTTTATATGCTTAGTTAGATAAGAAGAAAGTTTTATGAGTGGGAGGTTTGTGGGTCGACCCCCAACAAATCCTCTTTTTCAAATTCATTTTGCACAATATTACATTTAGTGGCAAATTTGGAAAAACCACCAATCTTGGAGGTAAAACTAGAGGAAAAACCTCCTCAAAACTGTTTAGTTATAACTAAAACCACCACTAAAATTTTAGTGATAAAAAACCCTATTTTAAGGCAATTTTGTTTCTCCTAGACCTCTTATTTTTTCATTCCGAGCAACTTTTTCTAAAGGAGGTATACCTAAAAATTGCATTTTCAACCACTGTTTTGCAATTTTTTGCATAGAGGTTCGTTTTGGGCTCCGGAGGCCACCAGGGCCCAAAAAACAAAAAACATATTGCCTACCATTCAATTTTTCAAAAAATTTAAATATAATTGTATACTTTATTTGACTAATTTGTAGGTTGTCATAGTCATCGAAAACATTGTAATCTTGCTTAGAAAATGGTAGAGAATTGTAATAACAAATAGTGAAATTTGGTTCTAAAACACTCACAAGATCCTCGATCTCATTTCTAGCGTTCGGTATGTACAGTGCCTCTAGGAAGTGCTTACAGGTAAAACCATCACAACTATTAGTGCACTTAACACCTAATATAGCTGCAACAACATCGTATAGGCATTGACCCTTTAAATCGACGGGGTGTAATAAGGACACAATGCACACACTATGAGCCATCCCATCCATACAATGCACACACTATGTTTTCTTCTAGATTCACAACTACTCAGAGGAAACAACTATGTTGCATGGAAGACTAAAATCAAGACACAACTTGAGTTTGAAGAGATATGGCTTGTTGTGAATGGTACTCTGACCAAATCAACTACTGATACAACACAACAATGATAGTTTGATAGATCATATTAGAAGGCCAAGCTAATCATCTTATTTGGAGTGTCGATGATGTGCAACCCCACATTCGAGATGCCAAAATAGACAAAGAAGCATGGGATAAGTTAAGCACAGTATATGAGGCCAAAAATAAGAATGTCATTCTAAATTTGCAGAGTCAGTTACACACATTGAAGTTCAAGAAAAATGAGAAAATTGAAGCTTTCTTGAGAAGATTTGTAGAGTTGAGGGCTTCACTTCTAGCCATGGGAGAAGTGGTCACTGATGAAGCTCTCATCCCTATTTTTCTGAGAGCTCTCCTTCTTCCTACCAAATTTTTGTAAAAACCCTAAAATTTTCAGATATGACAGTGAGTTTTGACAAGCTGGTTAACCTACTACAACAAGAGGAAGCCATGTATAGTAAGGATGATGAAGAAGAGTACTTTTCTTCACATAAAAAATAGAAAGGAAATGGAAAAGGAAAAGCTAATTCTTATTAAAAACCCAATATCATAATTAGAATCGACAAGGGGATAAGCAACAAAATAAGAAATGTCCAATCTGTAAAAGAGGACATGAATTGAAAGATTGTTGGTATAACACTTATAAGAAAGGTTTGTCAAGAAACTCTGGACCTCAATGCTAGCAATCTCACAAGGTAAATTCAAACTACAATCAAGGGGAAAAAAAAGAGGAATTGGAAAAGAAGACCCCATCAGCAAGGCAATATTGTTGAGTAAGAAGAACATTCAGATACTGAAGACTACTTGTACATTGCTCAATCAAGTGAACCTTCCACATCATCTAGTGATGTTTGGTATGTTGATTCGGGAGCCACTCAACACATGAACAACCATAGAGACTGGTTTACTTCAATGAGGGACACACCTTTGAAAAACCATGTTTCGTTAGGTGATGATTCTTCATACATAGTTCAGGGGATTGGGAACATTTCTCTACCTCTTGGTTCATGCAATTGTAGATTATCAGATGTTCTATATGTCCCTGGGTTGACTAAAAATTTGTTTTCATTCAGTCAACTCCTTGATCATAACCTAAAAATTGACTTTGATAGTCATTCGACAAGAAATTGTGTCTAATTTGAGACAAATCACGAGGCTCAAAAATAGTTGCAAAATCCTCCAATGTGGGATGTATGTTCTAACTTGATTTTGTTCACAGAGATGATCAGAACTTATGGCTAAGAACTCTACCTCTACACAATTGTGGCATCGGAGACTTGGTCATATAAGTTTCAAGTATCTCGAGACACTTCACTGGTGCAATATGGTAAATGGTTTACCATCTCTCCAGAAGGATACAGACAAGTGTCCTCACTTCCAAGTAGGAAAACAACACAGAGCTTCATTCCAGAAGAGTAATTTTTGAGCTCATGGAAATCTTGACCTGGTTCATACCGATCTTTGTGGTCTAATACAACTGAGTCATTCTAGATTTCAGTACTTCATGCTTTGTGTTGATGACTATTCAATAAAAATTTGGATTTTTGTCTTTGAAAGAAAAGTGAAGCTTTTGAAACCTTCAAGAAGTTCAAAGTGGCTATTGATAATGAAATTGTTCATCACATCATAACTCTCTGCTCAGATCAAGGGGGAATTCACTAGTAATGATTTCAAAGACTACCTAGAAGCTCACGGGATTCATCGATAAATTCCTTCTCCACACACATTGCAACAAAATGGTGTTGTTGAGAGAAGAAATCATACTATCATGGAAATGGTGAGATGTATGATCGATGAATATAGACTAGAAAATACATTTTGGGGCAGAAGCAATAAAGACAATGGTGTATTTGTTGAACAGAGTAACACCACATGAAGCATGGTCAAAGTGGAAACCATATGTTACACACCTCAGAGTATTCGGGTGTAAATAAAGTATGCACATACCCAAACAAAACAAAAATAAATTGGACATGAAGTCACAGAAACTCATTTTCATTGGCTGATGAAGAAAATATGGGTACAAATTGATGGATCCGAAGACAGGAGAGTCTACACCAGAGATATTTTGAATTCTTTGAGAAGAAGGAAGCGATTCTCCTCCTCTAGACTCACTTGATGTATATTCTTCGCTATTTATAAAAACTAAAGCTTATGTTCCTACTGAGATGATGAAAGTGATGATGGGGATGATGGTGATGATGCGGTAGAACCTCGACCCACAGGAACTACTCGAGTGTATGCCTAAGTGGTATACTAGCATGTTACGAGATGTAAGAATGGATGCTCCATTAGATACATCCACCCCCTGAACCACGAGAATCATAGTAAAGATAGAGAAGAAGTGAAGTTTTCTTTGATGAGTAGAGTTATTGAATCGATGAGCCCTCTACAGTCCGGGGAATCCCAACAGTCAAAATCTTGCAAAGATGCCATGGATGTTGAATACAACTCAATGTTGAAAAAAAACGCCTAGCAACTTGTCAATATTCCACTAGGAAGAAACCCATTGGATGTAGATGGATATTCAAAACAACATACAAAGCAAATGGGACAATAGATAAGTATAAAGAAAGAATTCTAACAAACGGGTATGCACAAAAATAAGGCATTAACTACAAGGAGACATTTTATCCCATAAGCGATATCAAAATGATCATGATGATCTTTGCTCTAGTTACAGTTTGGTTGGAAATTCCATTAGATGGACGTAAAAAGTGCCTTTCCGAATGGATATTTACAAGAAGAAGTCTATATGACTCAACCTGAGGGATATGCTATACCTGGTCAAGAAGCAAAGGTATGTAGACTTAGGAAATATTTGTATGGCCTTAAATTGTAGTGAAATAATATACGTGAAATAATTTGATACGTGGTACCAAGACAATACTAAAATGGGTCTGTGTGATTATTGACACCGATTCAAAGAAATATCCTTATACACGTACATAACTTTTCTATATACTTGGATAATTTCTCATTCTATATTTATGTTGAGCAATCGTTCGAGACGGATGAGATGGCTCATAGTGTGTACACTATGTCCTTATTACCACCCGTCAATTTAAAGTGACGATGCCCAAACGATGTTGTTGCAGCAATATTAGGTGTTAAGTGTAGTAGTAGTCATGATGAATCTACCTGTAAGCGCTTCCTAGAGGCATTGTATATACCAAACGTTGCGAATGAGATCTAGGATCTTGTGAGTGTCTTAGAACCAATTTTCACTATTTTTTATTACAATTCTCTGCCAGTTTCTAAGCAGTTACAATGTTTTTGATTGACTATGGCAATCTGTAAATTAGTATAATACATTGTAGTATATAATTACATTCAAAAAATTTGAAAAATTGAATGGCAGGAAAATGGTTTTTTGTTTTTCGGACCTTGGTGGCCTCTGGAGCCCAAAACAACCCTCTATGCCAAAAATTGCAAAAAAATGGCTGAAAATGCAATTTTTAGATATACCCCCTTTAGCAAAAGTTGCTCAAAATGAAAAAATAAGAGGTCTAGGAGAAAAAAATTGCCCTAAATTAGGGTTTTCATCACTAATTTTTTTATAACTAAACAATTTAGAGGATATTTTTCCACTAGTTTTGCCTCCAAGATTGGCATTTTTTCCAAATTTTCCATTAAATGTAATGTCGTGTAAAATGAATTTGAAATAGAGGCTTTATTGGGGGTCGACCCATGGACCTCTCATTCCTAAACCTTTCCTCTTATCCAACTAAGCATATAAACCACTTTGCATAAGAAATGAAGCACTTTTGATTTAAAGTCAAAATAAATTGACTAAGCTTTTGAATGCAACTTGGCGCTTTGATTTGAAGTCCATGTGGAAAATCTTGAGGTGGAGGGAATTTCTAGGTATTTATCCAATAAAAGCAGATTTGAACTATGTCAATTGAAACACCTTTGCATTTTTTTCTACCATCGCCTTATATTGATCTCTGTTAGCTTTGTTTTGATTCTTGACCACCTCTTTAATTTGCTTTAGTGGAGCCATTTTAATGGATGCTTTATTGAGTTTGTTTTTATATTGATTTTCTTTGAATAATCCACATGCCACAGTGTGCACTTAGTGGGTTGCTTTTTGAGTGGATTTACTCGCCATTTGTTTGATGATCCACCTTGTTTGTGCTTTTGTGCGGGGCTCGAGAGATGGGAGGAGGACATTACGATAAACAACAAAACTTGGCTGCTTTATTATAGAGCTCAATTTGGATCAGATCATTGGGGAGGTGGTCATTCAAAGAACTACACGATGTAGAGGCTTCAACACAACTCGTAGAGTGCTCCCCAAACTCAACTCGATAGAAGTCGTTTGAATGCACCCAAATAACTCGTTTTAGAGTTGGATCAATTCGCCAAATATCGACTAGGTTCAATCGAGAGAGGGATCAAATTTTTATGTGGAGAGCTAGGGGGCTCTTCAATGAAAAAATGAAATATCTTTTTCCCATCAATGTAAAACAGGTTAGCTCTCTCTTGAAATAACTTGATGTGTAGGAGATGGAGCAAGGTGGGCTCAACCGAATAAACAAGCAACATCTCATTTTTAGCTTTTCCCCAATGTCATAGAGTCAAAATTGATGGTATGGCCCGAATCCATATGCCTAGTTTAGTGGCGAGCTCGATGGATAGCTCGGTGCAGCGTCAGAGTTGTGTGAGCTAGATCACATGTAATATAAGGAAATGTTTCACAAAGCTTGACTTGGTAATGGATGTAGAGCTCTGTGTTGAATGAAAACAATTAGCTCTTTTTATAATGCATATAACATGCTTGGTAAAGAGTTAGCTCGAATACAACCAATCTCAAATACCTCCTGAGTTGGTGTTGTAGCTAGTGTTAGTTATAACTAACATTGTCACCTAAATTTAGTGACAAAACCCCTAATGGGGAAAAATACAATTTTTTTAATTTTTAATCCTATTTGTATAAACTAGAAAATGCTCCAGAAGTAAATTCACCTAGTGCAAAGAGCACCAAGGCAAAAAAATTGCTTTCCATTTACCTGGAGATCACACATGAGGTTGTGGGACTACAGGGAGTTTTGGGAAGCTGCAGGAGGCAACAATGGCTCTCCGATGAAGAAATTTTCTTCTCCAAAATTTTTCCTTCCTCTGCAAACTTTCTCCAACCTTTCTAGGAGCTTCAACCAGCTCTGGTACCAAATGTAAAATAGGGACAGAAGCCTATATAATTTTATTAATAATCAATCATTCATTTACAAAGGTACATGCTACAATATATGTGTGTGTGTGTGTGTATTGGACAATGGGATACAAACAAAGCAAGATGTTGCACGAGTTTAATAGTATTCCTTAATACACAAGTTTCGAAAATACCATCCGAGAAGCATAACAAAACTAAATACAACAGGAATATAGTTACAAAAAATAAATAAATAATATGGTTAAAGAATATAACCATATAACAATGTAACTAATTAACTTATTTACCATAGTTACCTATAGTAACAGTAAATAATATGAAAAATTACTATTTACCCTAATATTCCCCCCTTAATTTTGCATTGTCTCAAGGGATGAGGAGAGGAACTCTCTGAACATATCAAACTTGTCACATGCAAGTGACTTTGTGAAGATATTTGCTCATTGTTCAGCTGTTGGAAAAAATTGAAGTTGTATATTGTGTTTCAAGACATGCTCGCGTATGAAATATAAACGTACCTCAATGTGCTTTGTTCTTTCATGAAAGAATGGATTGTGAAAAAGTTTGAGAACACCTTCATTGTCAACATACATGGTAGTCGGTTTGTCCTATATTATTCCAAGTCCTTCGAGTATGCGACATAGCCAAATCGCTTCTGAGACAACTTCTCCTACTGAGAATGATACTCATCTTTTGTGGAAGTGCGAGAAACAAAGTGTTGTTTCTTACTTCCCATTATATTGGTCTAGATACCATAAAGAATACAATCCTTGAAGTGAATTTTCTATCATCAATATTTCCTACATGATCTGAATCCGAATATCCTGACAAGAAGAAGTTTTCATTCTTCTTGTATTCTAGACCAAGATCTAATGATCCTTTGAGATATCTCAAAATGTGCCTTGTTGCCTTCTAATGACAAACTTTGGGTTCATGAATGAACCTAGATAGATAGCTCACTACAAAGCCGATATCTTGTCTAGTGTAGGTCAGGTAAATGAGACTCCTAATCAACTGTTGATAGTGAGTGGAATTTACCACAGGAGATGGATCTGAATAAGATAATTACAATTTGTTCTCTATAGGTGTAGCAATTGGTGTGCAATCCATCATCCTAAATTTATCGAGTGTTGTCTTGGTATATTTCAACTAAGAAACAAAGATGTAATTCTTTTTCTGCCATACTTCCAATCCAAGAAAATAATGCATCAGCCCAAGATCTTTCATGTCGAACGATTGATTAATATCTTTCTTCGCTGCATCGATCATCCTCTTTGAACTACCATTGATGACTACATTGTCAATATAGACAATGAAATCACAATCTCCCCCTTTATTTTTGAGGTAGAGATTGGGATTGTATGGATTTCTTAAAAATCCATGTTGTACGAGATGCTCATCAATTTTGATGTACCATGCTTGGGGTGCATGTTTGAGGCCATATAGATATTTCCTGAGTTTGCATACCTTTTCTTCTTGACCAAGTACAAAATATCCCTCAGGTTGAGTCATATAGAATTCTTCTTGTAAATCTCTATTAAGAAAGGAAATTTTTATGTTCATCGATGGAATTTCCAACTAAACTCTTATATTGAAAATATAGAATAAGATATTACCATGAAGTAAGACAAAATCAAACTTTTCCTAGGATAATTGAGGAAACTAAAGGTAAAATAAGAGAGCACACTAGATAATGTAAACACAGATGTAGTGAAAATATTATCGAGTTTTCAAACTAAGGTGTAAGATCCTCAAAAGAATACTAAATCCTTGAAGGATATCATAGTGGCATTGATAGGTTGGTACTTCATCTCGATTAAAACCCTTAGATCAATGGATGGAACATGAAGATCTAGTAAGGAAGGGAGTGCCATAATTTTTTAAGAAGTAGAGAAAGGGTTACCCTAGGGAAAAAAACTAGTTTAGAGTGGGGTAATGTTGAGCCCAATTTTATATAAGTTTTTCTACATCACATTTTGGATAAGTCCTTGAAGATATAATTGTTACATGCATATCATTTTTGATGTAGAGATAAATTTTTGTTCCCCTATAGTGGAATATGAAGTTAAGTCACGCCGCGTTAGAATAAGAGGGTAAGGATACGATTCAACCACACAAGAATTTTTTTGTAATTATATGTAAAGGGTTATAATTGAAAAAGGGCGTCAAGAAGGATAAAACAAATAGTGCAAAGGAACTAGAAGTTAGATTTATTTAACTAAAGTAAAAAGTACATGCATGACAAGGAAACTCAAGTGGCACACACTACAAAAATAAAAGGTCTAGTTAACTATCAGTTAAATTCCTCAAGTAGTGATAAGTATTTTTAGGTTGAGTATCAAGAATTACATTAATCAAATACAATACTTCAATGCAATACATAAATACATAATATAGGGACAAGTTTCATATACACCACCTCAATATAATAATTAACTAGTGTAAACTAAAATCGATGGTTATTTATAACTCTTGTTTTGACTAGTGAAAGGAAATTTTATGTTAGTATATATAACCCCTTGATGGATGAATCTAATGCATCTAAATGATCATGTAAGATCATTCTATACATGTTAAATATCACCATGAGAAATATTTATGAAAGTAATAATTTTTGGGATCTTGTACAAGTTTATGATTCTAATATGAATGAAGCGAAAAATCTTATGGAGTTATTGTGTCATTCATGTGTGTAAATATCTACGTGCTATAATTTTTTTATTTTTTAATATAAATTATTTTTATTCTAGTCTATTTTTTTAAACACTTCATTTCTAGGTCAAACACGGGATGGGGACTAGAATTCTCTCATGCCTCATGTGAGTGCACTAAGGTTTTATTGGATCTCAAAATTACACCACCTTACGAATCTTGAAGATTTGGTATTTTGAGGTAGTATGAGAATGTCTCCAATTATGGGACTTGCAGCTTGAGATAGACATCCAAAGAAGTCTAGCTTCCTTGTTATGTAGATTTGTAAAAATATAGATAACACAACCTACTTATTACGCTAAAACCAATCCTACAACTAACCCTACACTAAAAATTCCAAGATACCAAGGAGATAAATATGAAAGAAAGGTAATCCTAAGCTAAGGGTTGGTGATACCACCAAAATAAGGTGAAATTATCTGAAATACATATGACACAGATGTAAGATGCAAGGTTAGGATCGTATAATGCACACAATTTAGATGAAAACAAATAAAATAGACTAAAAATTTGAGAGGGAAATGACATAACATCAAACAAAATGTATTCAAAGGAAGGAAGTAAAATACATTTTCATTAATCAAACTTTAGAGATTACATACAAATACAAGGCATAAAAATCACCATTCGCGAATTATAAAGGTCAACAACATGCAAATCTCATTTTCATAGGGAAGAGCTCAAAAATATGCCAAGGAAATAAAAGGAGAATACCCCATTCAAAGTATGAAAATAATTATATTTATACAATTTCATTCTAAAGAGAGAGAGGAGAGAGAATGGAAAAGGACCATCGAGTTGGAACCGATTGCTCTAAAAATAGCGTTGAATGAGTGTGGGTACCATGAAATCTTGTGGATTTTTCTTGTAGAACAGGAATGAAAACATCCAAATGTAATCAACAACCATACCTTGATAGATTGAGTCTATCGTACACCATCAAACTACATAGAATGACGACATACTTCATTATATTTTGGTGGTTGTGGTGATTGGATCTCTAGTTCTGAATTGGTGTAGCTTTAAGACCATCCACAAATTTCTCTATGTCCCATAGATTTCACCACACAATTTAAAATTTTCCCTCAATCTTCGGGCTCCCAAAACTTTCCTCACATTCTTAGAATATTTGAAGTATCCTTCATCACCCACAAGTGTTTAATACCTTGACCCTATTAGGATGAGGATATTAATAACCATATTAATTAATATTTTCACCAAACATTAACATGAACAAATAAATAAATTAACATAGTAAAAAAATGACACAGAACATAATGATTATGTGGAAAAACCCCAAGGGGAAAAAACCATGGCAAAGAGAATTTTCCATTAATGAGAAACAATTTATAGTCCAGTAAATCCCTTCCCTCACTTCTCTCCCTATCAAATTCACCCAAAGTGAATAACAATATGACCCATGATCATATTTATTTGACCCCATGGGTCATGAACCATATCAAGTGACAGGGTGTAATTAATAGCACCTTGATTTAATATAAATTGATTAATTAATAACCAATTAAACATAAACAACTAAGTTTATATTAAATAATTAATAATATAACTATTATAAATTATTTAATTATAAACTAAGGTTTATAGGAATTTAATATTACGTTCTAACACTCCCCCTTAATATTAAGTGGGGAGCCATATGCCAACATTACTTGTTTATACAAAAGGATTTACAAATCCATAAACCATAGTGATGTTTGATGAGGCCAAAATATGTCCGATTAATGTATAATATATGATCTCATCTCACTCTCTTTTTATTAAGTTGATTGCATTTTGTAACTTTTAGTTGATCTGATATAAGCTAGGATGTAATTATCTGTCTTTTGATTGCTTTTGATTCTAATGTTAAAAGCTCTATAATTCCTGACAAAGTGTGTGTTTGAAATTTAGTTTTGTAATAAAATAGGTCTAATCAGTCAAGGAAATGAAGCAGGTAGCATTCAGTATGTTTTTGAAAGCATCTATTCCTACACTACACAAACTTAGTTCTAGAACTTACAAGCTAGTTACGAAACTCCATCACACACGATCCTCATTTAGTTCGGAACTCCATTATTTAGCTCCGAGAAATCTCACGATGTTGATACTTAATGATTTCATATGGTTCTATAACTTCTTTAAAGTTCCGAGAACCGATGGGAGTTATCTATTCTAACCACATCGGAGATTTTGCATCTACGACCCTTTTAATCAGGAAAGGATGAGACAATTTCTGAATGCGAGATCTAGGGATAGTTATCTTACAACTATCTAATCAACCACAATCCAACTCAAAGCATCTATCTGGGCATGATTAGATTTCATGAGAATCATTGAGGTAAGCTGTGATTGTAAAATGTATATAAAAGTAGACTGCGGTAGATATATATATATATATATATATATATATAGATAGAATATGACATGAGACATATATAGAACAAAGAAGATAAATATAGACTAAGTACTCGAGATCCAAAGTACATTTTGTAATACCGAATGTTTTATCAATAAAATATCCATTCCTATTTGAGAGAATTATGAGTTGTTAAATCCTGATTCGAGGAGGAGCAAGAGTCCACTCCCTCAAGGACCAGGATATTCATTTATTTGGTATTTATATTTCTTCAACAAATATCTTAAAAGCTGTTAATTCTGTATTATTTTAATTCTTTCAATTGAATTATGTTGTATACTTGTTCTTGCAGGTGTTTAGATAGATTCTTATATTTCTTGTAGTTGTTTTCAATAATACTAAATTGAGTGTGTTTAATTCCAAAAGCAAGTGTGTTTAATTCCAAAAGCAAGTGTGTTTACTTTCAGAAGCAAGTGTGTTTATTTCCAATAACAAGTGTGTTTCCATTCTACACAGTGTGTTTCCTTTCAGCAAAGATTTCAATGTGTTTACTTTTAGCAAGTTTTCATAGTATGATTTAAATAAGGTTTTACTAAGAAGTCCTTAAGACATTGAAGAGATCCCCCATAAAATACAAAAAAATAACTATAGTCAACTACTAGATCGATAATATTACTCTTGTTGCATATAGCTTTAGACACACCCCTAGTTTGATATGACATCAACAAGAAGTTGATTAAATGAAGGGAATAATGACACCCATCAATGTTTTAGGCTAGCATATCACATTTGAAGTATTTATACATCATCATGCTTGAATTACCCTTTTGTATAAAAGGATTTGGAATCCATAAATAAGTAGCGAATGATTTAGGCTAAGTATGATTTTGAGACTACATCTCATAGTTTATCATGGAAAAAATATTAACCAACATCTCTAGGAGTATTTATAACAAAAGGAAATCCTTTACAAATAGATGCAACATATTGGAATGTAAATCGTAAACTTAGAGTGAAAAATTTACAAAGATCATAGGTATCTTTTACATCCTTTACAATTGGAGTAAAATTATAGAGGATAAGGATATATTAACTAGTTGGCCATTAGGAGGTGAAATTTCCATGCACACTCCCCCTCAATGGGAACTCTGAAATTACAAACATTTCACGAAACATGCAGAATTTTACAACACACAAAGGTTTTGTAAACATGTCTACAACTTGATCTTCTATCAAGCAAAGACTAGGGATCTATATCACCACAGAGAGCATTCTCTCTAATAAAGTGCATATGAATCTCTATATGCTTTATCCTTTGATGTTTAACTGGATTGGTAATAAGAGAAATGCAACTCTGACTATCACATCAAAGAGGAGTACTTCATTTCACTTCCATGTGTATTTCTTCCAACAGTTGATTTATCCACATGGCTTCTTTCCTTCTTCTAGTACACTTCTATACTGCCTTAGTAGAGTAAATGGATATTGTTGGTTTTTATTTACTAACCCAGGCAATGCCACCTGTACCAAAAAACCTAAACACATATCCAATTTTAATTTTTATATCTATCACAACATCAAAATGGTTAGAGTCACAATATCCATATAGACATCATAATAAACATATAATTCTTTACTAATTTCACTTTGAACCATCTATTAAACTTACATTGATAGGTTAAACACAAGTTGTATAGAAACTTAAATAGAAATATGATTAACAAATAACCATTTTATATTACCAATATGTTGAACAATTTCAACATAATAATTTTGTAAAATATATATTAGATGCAATTAGTATTGGACGTATCCAATACACACACAAAAGTGTCTCCAAGTGTCATTCGATGTACATATAATAATATTTTTGAAATCACATACTAATTAAAAATTTAGAAATGTTTTAACAAAAACATATATATCTTTATTATCTATTCTAAGCCTTTAAAAATGTGATAAGATTGATAGATAACACATATGAAAACATGACCAAATCAAGCCAAAATAATCATAAAATATATTGAAACAAAATATCATCTAATAATATTGTGGAAAATTTACATGGATTATGTGGAGTGTTGATTCAAATAATGATTGAGGAAGGGTTTTTGGTGATAGCTTACCATGTAAGAACCCTTCACACATTTCATGAAAGATAGGAGGCAGATTTAAGCCGAGACATGTCATACATGCTCAAAAAAATGATCTAGTCATTCATGCCAAAATTGGATAACACTTCTATTTTTGCATAGACCATAAAGAAATCAAAGAAAAAATTTATACACATAATCCAATCTTTTGTATACCTTTAAAAATTAGTAATACCTAACTCATTTATGTTTTAGAAAAAAATACACTATAATTATTCTGAGTTAGTTGTGAATAAGAAAGAAAATTCATTTTCAATTTAAAAGCATACAAAATATTGTATTTTCATTTACCCAATATCGAGAATCTAAGGATCACTTTGATATATCATTGTATATTAAATAAAATATTATATTTATACAACATGTGCCTAGAAGCACCATTGTCAAATATCTACAAGTTCTGAGGTAACACATTATATTTATGATTAATATAAACATTATTATACCATCATCCATTGAAATTTTTCTCAAGGACACAAAGGTGAAGTTTTTTTCACATAAGGTACTAAATATTGGATCGGGAAGTGGGGATGCGGGGGCGGTGCCTAGAGACACTCCTTTTCATGATACGAGGTGGGGTTGAGGGTAGCGCCCCTCGATTTTAAGAACAATTTATAGCTTACTCCTTTGAAATCGACACAAAATAAAATCCTTATGATAAAAAACATTATTATTACGACAACTTATATGATCAAATTTTTTAAAATAAATCCTTTTTTGAAGGAAAAATGCTACAAAAAGAGTTTAAAAATAATCCCCATGTCATTCAAGTGCATATGTCGATTGTATTTCATTTATTTCATCTTTATTCACATTGAAATTTGACTTGTCAAATGAATACTATACAAAAAAACATATTAGTTTGACAATAATGTTGATTTTTGAAATGTAAGTGAATTTTTTTTAGTTTTACATGAAAACATTGACTTATTTGTCATGTCGTAAAATTTATATTTACTTATTTTCAATTATAAAAAAATCTAATTATAAGACAAATTTTAGATAAGAAAAAATAAATTAATTTAATAATTTGATTAAAAATAAAAACAATATAAAATGCATCTATATTAAAAGTTGGAGCGTAGCTCTTATCAAGGGTTATAACTAGTTTAGCTCATTCGATTTGGTTTTGCCAACTTAGGGAGTAGAGTTAATTGACTAATGCTTTCAAGCGAGCTGATCTAAAAAATATTCTAATTGCCAACTTGTAATTTAAATGAACAATTGAGTTGCTAGAGTGATCTCATGGGTGACCCAAGGTTGATTCCATTATCAATTTCTTAAGAAAATCAACAAAAATGCCAAGCTAAGTGCCCAACTTATTGGGCTATAAATTTTTTTTATCAATGTGTGATCGATGCCATGCTTATCACTATAATAGTTTTGGGTTATAAACCTTATCATCACTCCTCACGTGTGATATGTGAGACTAAAGTATTGTTTAAAATAAAAAAAAATGGGGGTGAACGAATTTAGGTCATGGTCACGAGGTGGAGTGTGGTGTTGGGATTTAAAGTTAGCATTACATTTGATCCAAAAAATTCATTGGGAAATTGGATTTCTCAAACTTCCCTCTATAATTGAAGCGACATCAGTTTCTTTCCAACTTCTCATACTGTTTTGGCACTGAATCTATCCTTCATGAGTTTAGAGGGTATGATCTCTCCTCTTCTTCGAATCTATCCTTCCTACGGTCACTTGATATGGAGAGCCACACCTTTGATGGTACAATTCCTCCTTAAGCTGGGTTGACTTTCCTAGCTTCAAGAACTATGGCTCAAGGACAATTCATTACAAGGAACCATTCCACCAAATCTCTCTAATTACAATATTTTTATTTATTGGTACTCTCCTTTAACCACTGGAAGGTAGAATTCCACTTTAGCTAAGTCTTCTCACATAGTTGAAGCACTTTTTCTTGGGATAAAATAATATCACATGTACCATTATGGGTTAAATTATCCCCTGCACATAAATATAAATTTGTAACCCTAATATCTCCTCATTTTACTATATACAAATTTATTGATTTTTATTTGTATATATATCTAAAGAGGTTTCAATTGTCTCTGAGAGGAAACTACTATCTCTGAGAGGAAACTATGGCCTAAATTCCTTGATATTTCAAATGTTAACAATAAAACTTCAATTAAGTTCGAGCAATGTTTAATAGAAATAATTATGTTAAAATACAAATTTATTAAACAAGTAAAACTTCCTGAAAAGAATTTACAAGAAATACATTTGATTGTAATTGACATGTGAGAAATTCAAGGCAAACAAGTAGTTTGAACATGAAATTAAGTTCAATTCTGATTGACTAAGGGTGAAGGAAAGGAAATCATCTCTTGTATTTCGTTCAACTTGAAGAGAAATTGAAATTGGACATCAATCCCATGACTGATTGAATATAGAAATAGAAATCTCGATCCAAACAGGGTAATGGTTAGTGTCATGATAATCAATTAAGACAAATCAAGAATAGCGAGAGTAAGGAAGGATCAAGAAAGAATAAAGAATAGGCAACCCAAACAAAATAAAATAATTGGATCAGAAACTCACTTGCATGCACACATGAATGAATGATTATTTTTAAGAAACCCTAACTTGGTATTATTTAAACAACCCCAATGTGTGCACTTTCCTTAACTATTTCAAGTTAATAGGGTATCAGCAGGATGCATACGTATGAAGCTTTTTATTCTAACTCAGAGCCAATCCAAGTGAAAGGAAAATGTGTAGATCTTGCCAAGTGTCAAGGGAAGAGGAGGGTTCCCATTAAGGTGGATGATTATACATTAGATGTTGTATAGTTAAGGTTTTAAACTATATAACATAGCATTGGTTTAAAATATAGTATAATATATAGTTTATAAGATTTATAAACTATAGTATTAGGTTATAATTTTATTTGCTTAGCTTAGTTTTAAGGGTTTATAAATTAAACTTTAGTTTATATAGTATAATTTATATTAGATAAATTTAATACTAAGTATTAAATAGAATGTTGCTCGAATACATATAGGTATTTAGGTTATAGTTTTATACTTTATTTTGGAATGAAAATTTTATTAAAGTCCCTTTGATTATTACAGGTCCCAATTTAGAATAGGTACACAATTTATAATTACAAATCATTTTATATTATAGTTTTGAATAAATTCAAATGTAACCTATTTTAAGGGGGTACCAGGGAGGGACATAAATAAATTTGATTTCGAATATGAAAAGTGAATAAACTAAGGTTTTACCACAGGGGACAATAATTTTGTCTCTAGGAATTTAACCTTCATTTTAACTTGAATTTCACCCCAAATTTTATTTCAACCTGCACATTTAAAAACTATAGAGAAATGATATAATATCTTAATTAAAATACATTCTTACCTTTACTTGCAGGTCCCTGGTACTTTTTCCACCCGAAAATTTCACGCGAGGGTAAAAGTTCTTGAAGTGATTTGAATTATTTTCCACTTGTGCACAAAAATGTGTATTCGATGTCCCAAAGGGAAGAAGGAGAACTATTTAAATTGTTCTAACCACTTAACTACCCAACCAACCAACACACCAGATTGGTTAAATAAAATTAGGATTAATTATATACCTTTTCTTTGGTACCATGTTAGGACAAGGAGTTTAATAACCATATTAATTAATATTTGCACCAAAAATTAATATGAACAAATAAATAAATTAACATACTAAAACAATGACAAAGAAGAGAGTGATTGCGTGGAATACCCTTGAGGGGGGAAAATCATGAAAAATAAAATTTTCCATTAATGAGAAAAAGTTTATAATCCCCTTCCCTCACTTCTCTCCTATAAAATTCACCCGAAGTGAATAATAATATGACCCACGATCATATTTATTCTACCCCATGGGTCATGAATCATATCAAGTGATAGGGTGTAATTAATAGCACCCCGGTTTAATATTAATTAATTAATTAATAACCAATTAAACATAAACAACTAAGTTTATATTAAACAATAAAGAATATAACTATTCTAAAATTTTAATTATAAACTAAGGTTTATAAGCACTTAATATTAAGTTCTAATAGACCCACAACTTTTGACCCAATGAAAAATCTATTTCTTTCATGGCTTTGAATAGGAAACCCATGGAGCACTATAAACCATCATACCCATGGAACACTATATCAACATTCAACGACTTTGTAACTTGATCACTTTTTAACTTTTTTTTCTTTGTTGCGCGACTAACCATACTTTTTCACACATCGTGGATTCCTTTGAACTAATCCAACCTTAGATTGATGTCCCAAAATTACGCAAGACCTTGAAATTATCATTCCTTTATTCGTAGATCGAGTAGGAAACCCATAGGACACTAATTTCCTGCATTCCATAGTATACTACACTAGTCTCACATGGCTTTTCTAGATCATGAAAATGGATGTCCTTTTAATGAGTTCTTCAAAATCACTAGGGGTGTAATTTTGGAAAACAATTTGGTGAATTTCAAGGGACATATTTTTGCTAGATGATAAATAGTAATTTCCTTGAAGCATCCATTAGGCATATATTTCATCTTATCCTTGAAGAAATTGATCTCATTCTTGAAAACATATCTCCTGGATCCACATGAACTTAACACTAGATTGGAGTTTATTTGTGGAGTTCTAAAATATGTATATTGGAATCACTCCAATTATCTAATTTCTACCATGGCACTTGGCTCGAGATGATTCATGCATGACTACAAGTGGTTTCAAAACTTATGTATAAAACAAAATATCATACATGTTTCAAGTGAAAAATGCAAAGAGTACACAAGCACTTATTACAAACAAAGAGATCTCCACAAAGACTAAGGAAAATGGAACCCAATTGGTGATCTACAAAAAACGAGGAAAATATCTCGAACACAAGTATTTACAATATGTAATAGGAAAATTTAATGGGAGTGTTTAAGATAAATCACATTTATTGGGATTTGTAATACCACTCCATAAATATTTGACATCTCAAAAGAGTTGGATTCTTTGCAAGCAATGATAACATACAACCCACTCCAAATTTCATCAAAATTAGAATGTTTCCATGGTTTGGATCTATCCACACTCCATTTAAGGACCAAATCTCATGCTTTGAAATTATGTTGCTTAGATTTCTTTCCAAGCCATTGTTTAGAATATTTCTGGTGTTTTTATAACCTTTTAATGGCGGATTTCCTTAATTCTTCAAATTCAGCCAATTTCGCCATTATTATTTCTCTTTGATTTGCACCTCCAAATTATAACTACCTTACTAGCTCCAATGAAGGTAGTTTAAGTGATAAGGTGAGTCTAGCTTCTCTTCCATATACAAGGAAAATGGTTAATTACAAATTGATTTTTTGGAGTGATTCTATAGGCCCAAAGAGAAATTTTTTCTTTAGTGTGTCATTTTCTTTAATTGAACTCCATTTTCCTCTTCATGATTGTGATCAGGTTCTTGTTATTCGATTCTAAAAAACCATTACCTTATGGGTAATAATTGGAGGAAGTATTTAAGTAAAATCCATTTCTAATATCCCACTCAAATACTTTGGGCCCTAAACATTCCTTAACATTATAAGAGATTATAGTTTGAGAAATCCCAAACCTTTTTATAATGTCCTCTAAGAAATTTAGGATGACTGATTCAATAGCTTCCTTGCGTGGTATGGCCCTGGTCCACTGGTGAATTAATCGATCCTTCGACACCCATTTATGACCCACACTGAATGGAGGATTAATCGTGACTATGAAATATAGTCCCCATGGAGAGAAGGGTTCATCCACCTAAATAGGATGAAGGGTAATGGATACCAAACTTTTATTGCTTATGAAGAAAGTCTATTATTTGCATTTTCTAACCCATTGATATGCATCCATGAGTAATATGATCTAAAAGTATCCTACTCTAATTATTTTCATTATTATAGTCTTTTTCGAGAAATGTCTGCAAGAGTAATCATCTTAGAACTCCACCAAGAATTTATCTATTTACTCTTCCTCAATGTGCTTTAATAAGACACCATATGAATTCATTTTAAAAATAATAATATCAATTAAAACATAAGGAATTTATTGCAACCTGAGGTCTTTTCTCTTTTTTCTTCCTAAACCAAGAGGATATCCAGCAGTTGTTAAAAATGTCCTCATGTTGTTCATCCAACTATCATGGTTAGGTTGAATTACTTTTTCCTCCAAGTCACATATGTTTCATGGGTCTTCTATATCATCCATGTCTTATTTATTTCTAGTCATATGTTCTTGTTATTTATCATTCTCCATACGAAATAATTTTCCCAATGACCTTGAGCACCTATAAAATATGTTCACATAATGCTCTTCCTCTTACCAACTTTTTGGCCTTGATGGTGACATCAAACTCCATGATTTTGGTTACCCATCGACTCTCTTTTCATTGATTTCCACCCCCATAATGAAATCTCTCACACTAGGATGTGAGACTATAAATTCGATTTGGCTCGAAGCTAGAGAGGCTTGAATTTCATGAGAGCCTTTGGATAAAAAAACTTTCTTTTTCAAATGGCTATACTTGAGTTCAAAGTCTTTCAATGTTTGGATAAAGAAAGCAACATGTTATTCCATATATTCATTTTTATTTTGTGTAAGAATCACAATGACACTAATATCTACACCATAAAGATAAATGATATAATCCTTTGTGAAATATAGATTGATGAGTGTTGGTGCTTGAACTATCAAGAATTTGATCTTATTGAACATTTCTTTCCCTTCTGTGGTCCATTTGAAAGTAGTATCTTTTCTCAACATTAGGGTGATGGGCCTTACCAATCCCATAAATTTATGAATGAATTTTCTAACAAATTTTATCTTTCCAAAGAAATATTAGAGATCCATCCTGTTTTGTTTTACGGAACCACTTGAAAATTAACAGCTTCGAAAGTTTCAATAAGATCCTAAACTCAGTTCATATAAGCTCTTAGAATGTTTTTTTAGCCACACATATGCCTCTAACTTGGTGAGCGAACAATCTAGTGTTTCCAAATACTTGCAGAGTCTTAATTTATTTCTTTTCTACAATCAGAAAACCATGGACCAATTCTTCATACTCCATATTTTTAGAGCATGTAAATTGTATCCTGTGGGAAAATAAGATTTTTATGTTCTTTGGAGAGATAAGAACCATACCTTCCTAGCTCCATTTGTACTTCTTGAACCATGAAATTATAAATTCCATAGACCGAGAAGCATCATTGTCGTCCACCTTGTGTGGCACAATGATAGTGTTATTCTATTCATGGATACAATAAGTACCCAAACTAGTTTACATAGTTGTATCATAAGGATCAAATTCATAGTGCTCTTTTTCCCATTCATCTAACATAAGGTCAGGAATTGAATTTGATGAATGTATTATTTTAGTTGGTTCATGATCATTGCTTGTTTCTTATTAGATCATATAATTAGCATTAATAGGACTAGGATCATAAAATTCCACATGATAAGTTGAAATAGGTTCAAATTTAATAGTAAATCTAGTTCCAAACCTCATCCTAAGCAGCATATGAGACTAAGCTAAAGAATATTATCCACCCATCTTACCAAAGTGAAATATATAGAAAGGAAAAGGATGAATATAGGTAGATATTCAATCACATAAATGTCCTACATTATGGTTAGAATTGGACAATCATGTAGAGTTAATTCGATTTATAACTATACCCAAAAATTGTATTGTTGATCCATCAAGATATAGAATACCCTTGGAAATTGGATTGTACTCAATCCCTATTTTTTTTCTATTTTCTTTGGCATGAATGAAGTATTAGCACCCAAATCTATCATGCAATTATGAACAAGGTGCTTTCTAATTATGAGAGACATATATAAAAGAGGGGGCTTATCCATTGAACTTACATGTTAATTCTTTGGATGACATATGTTGACTAGAACATATTATTTGTGTATGGAAAGTTTTAGAGGTGGAAGTTGTTTCAATGCTTCTTGCAACAAATCCCTGTGTAATGGGATAAAAAGGCATCCCACATTGTGACATTGAGGTTCATCTTCTTCATTTGTTCCACAATGTTCGAGTAAGGCCCGCAAATTTTTCAATAAGGCATGATATGTTATTTGTTTCTCTTCTCTACCTGTGGAGGCTCTTTGATTCGTGGGTTTGGAATATTCCATGGTTCTGCAATGTTATGTGGTTTTTTTCTATCATGTAGAAATTTTTCGTTCTACTGTTCTTTGAGTGAACCACTTCAAATTGGATGAAGCTAAGTTTCCTCTCAAGTCCACGAACTGATGGAAAGTTTTACATGGATCTAAGGAAATAGGAGGAGGATATCTCACATCCATATTCCAATTATTAGATCTTGTATGATCCACCACATGAAGTTGCACCCTATTTTAGGTACTTACTGTCTTGATTAATACCACCAAATTCTTTAGGTCTAAAGAGAATGAATTTTGGTTCGAAGAAATCTCTTGAACCTCATATATATTATTGTTGAGGGATCTGCGGTCTATTCTTGTGAGTATACCAAATTTTGATCCATAATAGTATTTTCCGCAAGGAGTTAATTCAAAAATTATATGTATACTTATTATGGTCTTGATCACATATATAAAACCATTCAATTCCTTCACCATAATATTATGGACTAGAATAATGGATTTTGTTAAGTTAGGAGTGGGAAGGTGTTGTGGATTTAGATTTGGTGGTTCTCTTAGAGGATAATTATGAGGAAATATTATATTTTGATATTGAAATCCTTATTGTGGGTAACCCTAAGGATGATTAGGATAAGTTGTAGGAGCTTGATTTTGATGTCTCTTAAGGAGACAATATCATTTGTTATATTTTTAAGTTGGACACTAAGAATTTCAATTTCTTCTTGTTTTATAAAGGAACTAGATGTGGAAGTAGGAGATGAAGTATATGGTTGAGGAATAGGAGTAACAATGGGTTGGGTATCATGTGACAGTTCAGGAAAAATGGGCATATGTAATCTAGGGGATAACTTTCCTACTTGGATTAGATAATTTTCAGCCCTAATGGCTATTGCATAGGCATTTGGTAACTAGAAAACACCCATAGATTGAATCATTACTGCTATATCAAAATTTAGAGCTCTAAGAAAGTATAAGAATGCACCTTGTGGAGTTGGTCTTAATAGCACTGGAATTTTGTCCCATGTTTGTTTGATTATAAAATTAAATTCCTTAATGATCTCATTTAGAGCTCACTTGATTGATGTGAGTTTCTCTAATAAGGATTTTATATCTTCTTTCTCCTCGAATTGTTGGCAAAGAGTTGTACCAAGTTCATCCTAGTTGTGAATGGAAGGTCTCAAAATTCTATACCATTGAAGTGCTTTACCTTTTAATGAAGAAGCAATAATCCTAACTATAACATCATCTTTTGTGACTAGATGAACTGAACACACATTTACAACATATTGAATATGATCAACTGGAGTGGTATACTTTTCACCATTAAAAGAGGGATTAATTTTGAGAGCAGAATCTTTGGAATGTCATGTTGGGAATTGAGAGATAAAGGACTACCACCATTAAAACTGATAAAGGGAAAATTTATTTGTTGTGTCATGAATGGAATGGGTCGCATAAACCTTAAAGAGAACACTGAAAAGACTACCATGAGGAGGATTAGATAGGATTTGATCTGGAGGTGATAGATATATTTGAACTTATCTACCTCTTCTTCTTCTTTTAGATGACAATTGAAAATACTCAAAAGGTTCACTACTTGTTGCACTTTGTATTATCTATATTCTTCTCATAAAAATAAGGATATGTGATTATTGATCAAAGATTTAAACTTGTAAGTCACCAAATGTGTTAAAGCATTACCTCAAAAGGAAGAAATCACTAATTCACTCACCATAATAATAATAATTAAGTTTTATTAAGGTGTCCCCCAGGGAATGTAAAAATTGTTGGAGCTCAAAATTATACCCTACCACGAATCATGTAGATTCAATATTTTGAGGCAAAATGGGATTTTCTCCAAGTCTAGGACTTTTTTTTTTTGAGACATACCTCCAAAAAAGTTTGGCTTCCTTGTTACAGTGATTTGGGAAAATATGCACAACACAACCTATTTCTAACACTAAAACTATCTATCCTACTGACTAATCCTACACCAACAAATCCAAGGGGCCATGGAGAGAAAGATGGAAGAAAGGTAAATCCTAAGTTAATGGGTGGTGATAGCACAAAAAGAAGCTGGAACTATCCCAAATCTATATGACACATATGATAGACATAAGGATGGGATCATAGAATGTGCAAAATTTCGATGTAAACAGATAAAAGAGACTAAAAATGTGAGAGAGTAAGGGAATCAAATCAAACACAATATATCTGAAGGAAAGAACTAAACCACATTCACATTAATCAACCTTTAGAGATTACATATAGATCCAATGCATAAAATCACCATTCACAAATTACAGAGGTTGACAACATGAAAATATGATTTTTAAAAGGAATATCTCAGATATATGCAAAGGAAAGAAAAAGGGAGAATAATCTATATAAAAAAGTGTGAAAGAAATTGTATTTATATAGCTTCATGCTAAGAGAGAGGATGGAGAATGGAAAAGGACTAAATTGAGTTAGAACTAAATGCTCTAAAAATCATTGAACAAGTGTGGGAAACATGAAACCTTACATAGTTTCCTTTTAGTATAGGAATGGATGACTCAAAATGAAATCAAAAATAACTACACAACCCCTTGAGTCTAGCACATGCCATTAGACTACACAAAATTATGCCATACATCATTAAATTCTAGTGGTTGGTGTGGTTGGCTATCTAGTTTTATTTTCACAAGAATTTGAGACCATCTTTTGCTTTTGATATGTCCCACATTTCAACGCGATATTTAAAATTTTCCCTCCATCCATGGGATTTCCAAAATTTCCCCACATGCTTAGAAGAGAATAAGTATCATTCATCACCCATGAATTTCTAATCCCTCAACCCATAACTTTCAACCCAATAACCAATTTCCTTGTTCTACAAATTTGAGTAGTGACCCTCGGAACACTATAAACTAGTATACCAGAGGAACACTATATTAGTATTATGTGGATTTTTAAATTTGATCACTTTCTAACTTCTGTTTTTTTCCACGCATCCAACCAAACTTATTTGCATACTTCACAAACTCCTTTTACTTAATCCAACCTTAGATTGATGACCCAAAATTTCCTAAGTCCCTGAAATTTTCATTCCTTTGTTTTATGGCTCGAGTAAGAAACATGCTAGACATTGTGTTCCTCCATTCCATGGTAGACTAGTTAGTCTCCCACAGATTTTATAAAGCATGAAAATGGTTATCTTTATTATTATTATTAAAAATTACAAGGGGTGTAATTTTGGAAAATATTTTCTTCTATAGTATAATAGGTGTGTGGGAAGTGACATTTACTGCTTGTTACATGCAAAGCTAATAAAGGTTCATACACATAGTAGCATGATAAGGTGGTAAAACAAGATAAATAACATGATATAGGCATGATCCTTGGATAAATATTATCAATATGCACCAAGGGAAAAGGAGAAGTTTTCATGAATATGAAAAATTACAATATAAGGCAAAGGAATGTTTGTGCAAGTTTATGGACCCAATGGTAGTAAAGGAAGTTTCATGTAATAACAAAATTATCATACTTCAATGTGTAGTGATGGCACATAAAAAGGAAGGGGAAATTATTTTAGTGGAAAAGGATCCTTTGGATGTGAATAAATCCATGGATTTGATGGTTCATATATCATGTGTGGAAAAAAGGGGCATAGAGATTTCATGTTCTCATATGCATAGAATGGTAGCAAGTAAAATGCAGTAGGGAAAGTGCACATATTATGCAATATGAAGAAAATGATGTGTCAAAATTTTATAAAATACCTAGATATGGGAGCTGCTAATGACTAAGTACATTTTTAAGACAAAAATAATAATTTGTCCCCCTACAAATAAATAATCTTTCTAAAACCGCATGTAACTTACGAGGAAAGGTTATTAAATTGATAGTATATAGTGCTAAAATAAATAACATTGTATCATATGATATTGTGGAAATGTTAGGGTTGAAGAGGCTTCACACCCTAGCCCCTACAATATTTCATGGTTATAGAAGGGACACCACCTCTTAGTGATTGAATAATGTTTATTTTACTTACAAATAGGAATATATGAATATGAGGTCATGTGTGATATAATTCCCATTTATGTTTATTGTTTTTTTCTTTTGAGGACATAAAAGTTTGATTATAAAGTGAAACATAATTTTCATACAAGGACATACATGGTAATTAAGGATGGATAAAAATACAATTTGAATCCTATGTAAGAATGACAAGAAGCAGTACATAAGTGTTGGAAAAATTTTATGATATTGAGAAAAGAATTCATGCGTATTTGTAAAATAGGATGGGTCATGTTTCATGCAAATAGTAAAATCCACATAAAGAGAGAGTGTAGGTATGTTGATGAAAAATATTGAATCAATTCTACATGAGGTGAAGGAAATGTTAAGAGAATTTATAGAGTTAATATTGATAAATATGCCAAATGGATTTCAAACCATGAGGGATATATATTACCATATAGAAATAATAGTAGGATTGAGTTTTCCAAACAAAGGAAATTACTAGATGACATCAAAAGAGAATGCTTTGAGGTAAGAAGGAAAATTTAGGAGTAATTAGATAAGGGGTTGTTTAGAGTGGGTATGAGCGTCTACATAATACCAATGGTTCTATCACCCAAGAAGGATAAACATTACCACATGTGAATAGACATGAAGGTGATTAGTATTATCACCATTAAGTATAGATTTATATTATGGATGACCTCGAGGATTTTTTGAGTAAGATACTTCACTAAGATTTATTTGAAAAATGGATACCATTAAATTTTTGTAACAAAAAAGTGGTGAATGGAAAATTAGATTAAATATTAAATAAGGTATTTATAACAAACTTATGATATCATTTGAATTAATTAATACACTAAACACCTTTACAAGCCTCATGAATGGTATCCTGAATCCTTTTCAAGGAAATTTTTTAATCTTGTACCTATATGACATTCTAAATTTAGTAGGATGTGAGAATATCAAGTGAAACATATGGTGTATGTGTTGCAATGGTTACATTAAGAGAGATTCTTAATCAATTTGAAGAAGTGAAGTTACACACATGAATATAATCTATATTTTAGTTTTATAATTTCCCATGTAGGCCCAAAGATAGATCTGAAAAAGGTATAAGTGATAGTAGATTTATAATTGCTGTAAAATGCATTTTAAAAAGACATATTTAAAATTTTATGCTACATTTTCATATCATAAATCTTGTGTGAGGGAATAGAAAGCATTTTTATGGAATTTACTTATAGAAATAATTATATAAAAATTGAAGTATATATTTTTTAGATAAGGTAAAAAAAGATTGGAAGAAATTGATAGAAAAATTAGTATTGGCATTACCATATTTTGTGAAGCTATTCTAAGTATATTATGATGCTATTGGATTTTCCATAAAAATAATGTTGAGTCGGGAATAAATGCCAATAAAATATTATAGTGAGAATATGAATGACACAAAGAGGAAGTATAGTTTGTATTATCAAATATTTATATGTTGTTATGTAAACACTCAAAAGGTGGAGGCCTTACCTATTTCCAAAATAATGTATTCCTTATACCTATCCTAAGGCATTACAATTCATAAATAGTCAAGGAATATTGAATCAAAGCTATATGAAGTGGATATAATAACTACATGGCTAAACCTTTATGTTGTAACATAGGAGTGGAGAATATAATAATGTGATTGATACATTGGGTAGGCGTAATATTTGGTTTATAGAGATAGAAATTTTAGGTTTTGAATCTATGGAAGAAATATATGAAAGGGATGAATATTTTATCAAACCATGGAAGAAATACACTCAATGGTTAGTAAGTGTTGATAAGTTGCCTTGATTAGATTATTTTATATAAAAATTCTTATCATTTAAAGGAAAATAGTTGTGCATTCCTAGAGTATAAATGTGGGAGAATTTGGTGAAGGAAAATAATATCAGAGGACTTGAAGGACACTTTAGAGTGGATAATAATCTAGCACTAATATCTCAAAGTTAATATTTTTTTAGATAAGCGTGGATGTGTGTAAATTTATGCAAGAATGTAGAGTGTGTCGGTTAGCGAGAGGAAGGTCTCAAAATTTAGGGGATGTAACAACCTTTTCCCATCTTAGAGATACCTTGGGAGGATATACGTATGGATTTTGTATCTATTTATTCAATTCTTGCACTATTCCATAAAATTATTGATCACACACAAAATAATTACATTATACATCATTCATATTTTCATTGAAACTAATATATATTTTCCCTCTTGACCTAACACTTTCCTTATTGTTACATGTCTTGCGTATCAATTTGATTAAAATAACTTGTTGAAATTTGACAATGCTAGATAATCTGTTATTATCTTCTCAATATAACATTTTGACTACGTAAATTTATAGTCTATAGTCACCTTAAATTTGCAAGGTTGAATTTTCAATCCTAAAGTTTGATTTAAATTTGCAAGATCCACCCGTATATAGAGGTAAACATTATGGTGTATTTTATAATACCAAGCTGTAGCTTGTGACATTTAGCAATCTTAAAATTTGACTTTAAATTTTACATTAAATATGGTGTATTTTACATTTTAAAGGGGTGACGTTAGCGAGTATTGAATAGAAACTTTATTTCCATATTTGACATATATTAGTTTCTATATTAAGGAAAAATGTATTCAAATTACAATTTAATCAACTCGATTGGTTTCTTGTCACATTAAATTAGTGCATATCAACCCCTAAATACAATGTGACAACTTACATTCATTTTGGAGTCAATAAAAGTAGTTGAGTTCCACATGCAAACAATCTCCATATTTTATATAGGGCACTAGATTAGGGCATAAGTAGCTCCTTAATACGTTTTTGGAAATATAATATCATTTTAGACATGATTTTACCTAATTGAGTGTATTTTACAAGAAACCAATTGATTGGTTGTATTAGGGCTTGATTATGTCATATTGATCCCCATTATCATATTTGTAATTACCTAATGTCATTTATATATGATTTTCCCTAACTCTACTTTGTGAATAATCAAATTCTTTGTTGGTTACATGGGCCAATTGATTATGGCATGGTAGACCCCTTGAACACATTTCTAACAAACTAATGTCATTCTATTTGATTAACTAATTGAGTTCCATATGTAACCAATCACTTGATTTTTTTTACATGGAACTTAAATAGTGCATATAAACCCCTTAAATAAAATCTAACAACCTAGTATTTTTGAGACTCAATATTCCCTAATTGAGTCTCTAATGGTAGATTTTTTTCCATCTTTAAGCTATATTATTTTAAATATTAAGTTTAATTTTACTATTATTGTAATTTAAGTCTTTTGATGTGTTGTATGTTGAAGTCAATGAGTGCATATTGATCCCCTAAACACAATGCAATAATCTAGAGTAATTTTAGACTCAATATACCTTATTTGAGTTCCTCGAGGACCATTATGTATTTTAATTAAATAGAGAACTTGATGAGGGAATAATGATTCCCTTAACACATTTATGCAATCTAATGTAATTTTAGAGTCAAATCCCTAAGTATAACCAATCCCTTGATTGTTTGTATTAGTGAATTAATTATGGCATATTATCCCCCTTAATGAATTTTTAATAGCCTAATGTCTTGTCATACTTGATTTTCCAAATTTGAGTGTCCACACAACTAGTTTCTTAATTATTTACATAGGGAAATTGATTAGGGAATATCAAGACCCTTGAATATATTTATGACAACTTATTATCATTATGGACTAAATTTGAACTAAGTGAGTGCCTTATACAACTAATCAATCGATTGGTTTCATTTGGCACTTGGATTATTGCATATTGATCCCTCTAAACACAATATGATAACTGATTGTTATTTCAAACTCAATAATCCCTAATTATGTTCCCAATACAACCAAAAATTTTATCATTTACATGCGGCATTATACTAAGGAATAGATATCTTCATTAACACATTTTCCACAACCTAATGATATTTTAGACTTTATTTTCATGAATTTAATGCCCCATACTGACCAATCAATGTTATAGTTAGATGCATCACTCAATCGAGCTTATAGAGACCCAATAATACCCTTTTAGATAGTATATTATGTTGCATTAAATTTTATTTACCCTAGTAGAGTTACCCTCCAAAAACACTTGGGATCTCAATTATGGCATATCAAACCACCTAAACGCGTGGATGTGAACCTAATGATAATTAAAACTTGATATGTCTTAATCAATTCCTTATGGCATCAAATAAGACATATTACCTCCCCTAACAAAATCATGACATAATAATGTCATTGGGGGCTCGATATGTCTTATTTGAGTGCCCAATGCAACCAAACAAGCATTTTCTTACATGACGAACTCAAATAGGAGCCCATTAAACACACACCTAACACCCTTATCTCATTAAGAGGCTCAATATTTCCCTTATATTCACCTAATATGACATAATTTTACCTAATTTGACCTAACATATAACTTGATTAAATTTACCATATTATTTTCAAATTTCTCATAAACTAACATAATTACCACTAATTTTACAAATTTGCATTAATTTCATAAAATTCCGGATATATTTAATATTCCCCTACATTGACCTAATTTGATGCAATTTCCCTTAATATGACCTAATTTCCACCAATTTTACAATTTCACATAATTTGATTTGATTTCTCCTAATGTTTCAAATTTATCTAAACTAATATAATTTTCCTTAACTTGACAAAGTTACCCTAATTTCATAAATTTTCCTTAATTTTTCAAATTTCCCCTAATATGATGTAATTTCCACTTTGATTTGACCTAATATAACTTTATTTCCCCTATTTTGATGTAATTCTCCCTATCATAAATTGTTTCCCTTACTCGACCTAATTTCCCTTAATTTTACCTATGTTCCCAATCTAACCTAATTTCCCCTAAAATTGATGCAATTTGCCTCCATTTTTATTTCTCCTTAATTTCCAAATTTCTCGACTTTCTCATAGTTTGACCTAATTTGATCTAATTTGACTTAATTTTTCTCTCTTTAATATATTTTAAAAAATAAATTCTCTATGTTGATCTAAATCCCAATAGTTTTGTAAATTACCCCTAAATTGACTTAATTACCTTAATTTGGCTTAATTTCCCTAAATTTACCTAATTTGACTAAAAGTTCGTAAATTTGATGTGATTTCCTCTAAATTAACCTAATTTTCCTTAGTTTGATTTTATCTCCCCAAAATTTTCAAATTTCCCCTAAATTGACTTAATTTTTGTCAATTTTAAATTTTCATATAATTTTCAAATTTCACTTAATTTGACATAATTTCCACCCATTTGACCTAATTTCCATTAACTTGTCCTAATTTCCCATAGTTTTCTTTAATTTCCCCTCATTTGACCTAATTTAGTAAATTTTTGCTATAATGACTTAATTTTACCTTATTTGACACAAGTTTTACTAAATTGACCCAATTTCTTCTAATTTTACCATATTTGACCTAATTTCCCTATTTTTGATGTAATATATCATATTTTTCTGATTTTACCTTATTTTGACACCTTAAACACAAGTGTGAGACTGTAGACACTAATACAACACCATAAACACAAATATGACACCCTAAATACCAACACAACACATTAAAAATGAATAAAACACCCTACACATCAATACCATGCCTTAAACACCAATATGACACCATTAGCACTAGTGAAACTCCCTAAAAAATAGTGTGAGACCCTAATTAACATAAATGTGAAACCCTATACACATGTACACATCCCTAAACACAAGTATGATAATCTTATTAACACAATTACAACACCTTGAACACAAGTGTGACACCCCTAAACACCCAATACACCACCCTACAAAAAAGTGTGAGACCATTAACATCAATGTGACACCCTAATTAACATAAGTATGAAGACATAAACACAAGTAAAAAACCCTACACGAAACGCAATCTAATTTCATATCTATACTATGTTTATTTGACCTAATGTTTGACACTTTAAACAAAAACACAATGTCATGGGAACAAGTGTGACACCCAGAAATACAATAATCTCATCATAATCATATAAGAATAACCATAAAAACCATTATGACACCCTAAACATAAGTGCAACACCATAATTAATACAAGTGTGATAACCTAAACACAAATGGGAAACTCTAAAAATAAGTTTGACACCCTAAAAATAAATGTGACACCCTAAATAAGGTGTTATACCCTATTTAAAAAAGGCATGACACCTTAAAAACATGGGACACCATAAAAACCAATTTAACACCCTAAAATCTATTGCACCACCCTGGACATAAATTCACCACCCTAGACACAAATTTGACATTGTAAACAACAATGTGATATCCTAATTAAAAAAATGTGACAACATAAAAAAATTGAGATACTATAGACATAAAAACGAAATCATAAACAAAAGTTTGATACCCTAATCACAAATATTACCTAATGTATTCTAATTTTATGCACCTAGAACTCCAACATGACTTAATAAACATAAGCATGCCACCTTAAAAATAAAATAAACACTTTAAACACTAAATTGACACCCTAAACACCAATGAAACACTTTGTAAACACAAGTGCAACATGTATGGTAGGCCAAGAATATGTCTCAATGGCTTGCACTCTTAAGTATTCTATTCTACAAGGGTATGAGTTAACAAATAAGAGACACACATGGAATGTCAAATAATAGATTAATTTAAAAGGGGCTACAACGATTGCTGAGGTCACATATTTAGAGGGAAATAATACATACACTAGATAAACTTAGGGTTTCCAAGTCTTGTATTCAAGATAGAGGAGAGTACCCTTATAGGATATCATATGATGGGAAAGAGGTATAGATTGATGGGAATATAGGAAAAACATGCACAATCTACACTACTACAATATAACATGAAATATAAATGAAAGGAAAGCTAAGGAGATGATCATGTAGAGCATGATGTTAAATAAAAATGATGTACATATAATACTAAGATAACATAGAGTGAGTTGGGGAAGGTAAATTAACTATCTATGAAAAATGACAAAGAGGGTTAGGGAAGTTACCTACGAGTGGTCATTGATGCATCTATCTCCCTAGAGAAGAAATAAATTGAGAGAGAATCACTATGGATGGAAAAGGGGAACAACATTCCTATCCTAGACTCACTACAGATGACCCAATAGTACAAGCAATCCAAAAATCAAGAAGAGTATCCAATCCAAGTCAAATACAAGATGAACTAAGAGCAAAGTGAGAAGATGTAAAGATGGCGTAAAAGAGTAGATCATATGGCTAGTCTTTATAGTTTTTATTTGACTAGTCCTTATGAATATCTAGTCATGGTGTGTATATACACACTGATGACATCACACTGGGGTATGACATCGACCAAGGGAAACCTAACACGACACCATTTCCCACTAGTGATGGTATCGAGACAAGGATGCCTAAATGTCAAAAATGGTAGAAGGTGTCATGGATCAAGAAATAATAACCGAGAAAGGTGCCAATAATGGATTTACATGCAAGAAAATGTTGGGAGTGCTAGTGTGTGAGGAATAATGGGATAAGGAAAAATAATGCAAGAATAACCAAATAGAATACAATATAGTGATACACTTTATGTGTATTATTTCTAATCCATAATGACCATGTGAATAGTCATACCCCATTCTGATAGGCCCCTTAAGGAACCCGCTCAATAAATAGATGCATCAATGACCCTTATCTACACAAAGGAAATTGTTAGTAATAGGTATGAAATATTAAGATAAAAATTAGGTGTATACATATGCCCCAACCATTGATCACTGCATGTTGCAATAGTAAAACATGAAGTGGTGGTCAATGGAATGAAATAGTTCATAACAAAAAAATCAAAAGTAGATACTAAAAGTAAGAAAGAAATAGCTGAAATGAAATATACCCACCAATGTGTACCTAATAGTGTCACTCATCCTACCATGTGCAGGTGTAATCAATGTTACAAGAACCTAAAGAAGTGAAAATGAAAGAAAATACTAAAAGGTCATTAGTAAAATAAGATATAAATCACCTAGCTAGGGGCCTATAGAATAGATGTGGTGTCATATTTTCATAGTATAATAGTGTCATAGTGTCATAATGTCATAAACATCTATCCCCGAGGGTGGGTAACAACACGGAAAAACAAAAAAAACTATATGGTAGAAGCTAGAAAGGAAGCGTGATAAAATCGAAGGGGTAAATAAAGAGAAGATGGATTATTAGCCCAAAGGTAACATAAAAACATTGAAAAAGTGTATAAAACCATGAGGTAGATACTATAAGAATTATATTTTTAGATAAAAACATAAATCCAAGAAAGGACATAATCCTAATCAATGTTTTTCATAATACGGGGATGGTCTAATGGGAAATCTTGGGGTGTATAAAGCCAAAATGTTCATAATGTTTCCGGTGTGAAAGATAAGGTCGATGAAGTAGTGAATTTGAGAAGAAAGGACAAGAAATGGTAGTTGAGTACCAAAACTCCCGAGTTCCTTCATGCATGAATTTTTTTGAGGAATTGAGCATTTGTTGGTTATTTGAAGATGTGGCCTTCATTGGTTTGAAGGCAGTATGTATTATGATCTATGATATATTTAATAAGGTAGGGTACCGAACATTTCTAAGTGTATTTTACTTATTTTTCATGTGTATAATCAATTTTAAGGATGATATCACCCATATCAAAAGTACACAAAGGAACACATTTTCTATGTTGTTATGCAAGACATTTTTTTATGTTTCTTATTACGAGTGTATTCTCGGTCATGTCATTATTCTAATAGGTAAAGGTAATAGAGACATGCTTCATGGATTTGCTCATCTAGAATGATACGGTGAAGGAGTTTCACCTCAAGTATAAGGACTACCTCAGCTCCATAGGTGAGTGAAAATGGGGTTTCTCCGGTGGTAGTATGGAAATTGGTGCGGTATGTTCATAATATAGGATATAGCTTCATATGTTAATCTTCATATGAATCACGAGATCATCTTCTCTAAGATCTTATTGAGAATTTTATTCATAGACTCATCTTGTCCATTACACTGTAGATGATATGGTGTTGAGAATCGATGTTTAATTTTAAACTTAGTACATATTTTCTTCATTTATTTTCATTTAAAGCTCCCACCATTGTCAGATATGATGGTATGGGGAATTCCAAAGTGACAAATGATTTGGTTAAGGATGAATTTATATGTATTAAGGCAAAGCATATTACTGAGAGGCATGGATTTAACCCACTTAGTAAATTATTTTTTTGGCTGTAATGATGAAGATATGACCATCTTAAGACCAAGAAAATTTCATAATGTAATCCAATCCCCATATACTGAAATGCCATGGAGTTGCGATTGATTGCAGCTCGGTTGGGGGAATGAATTAATTCATTGTGATATTGGCAAATTCTACACTTTTTGGAAAAGGCATGAGCATCGACTATAGATTAGGCCAATGTTAACCCATACGTAGGAACTTATGCTTAGTAGAATTACCTTGACAATGGCTGTTGTAAGTTCCCCCATGCACTTCATCTAAGATAAGGTACACCTCATATTTGTTAATGCATCGAGTAGGGTGTCTTCAAAGTTGCAATAATATAGTATTTCATATTTAAGTATGTATTTGAGATCATTTTTACGTATTCACAATTATGTGCATGGGTCAATACCATCTGGGTAAATTTGGTATTGTATGAGTTGATGGATTTTAACATACCATGGGTCATGCACATGGACTTATGGCTCAATCTAACAAACATCTTGAGGAAGTAGAGTGGTTACGATTTGGAAGATTTTTATTATAAGAGTGTCATCCTAGAGTCAAAATATGACTGAAACTAAGTGAAATACATAGCCACATAATCAACCAATGCATTTTATTTGGACATAATCAATTCTATGATAAATGAGTTGAATCGTGGCATCAATTCCTAAAATAAGTCATAATAAGCTTTAAGGTTTTCACTGCGAAATGTTGGGTTGATAATGCCAAGTGGGATATCTACCAAATATTATTAAATGAGAGATATCTAGTTTTTGAATTTTTCATACTTCATGAAGGGTAGCTTGATGAAGATATTTATAAGATGATCATTGTATTGAATGATTAGGAGAGAGAGAAAACAAATCTGAAAGACCAATGAGTGAAGTGGAAGTGTTGGGTAAAATTTGTATTCGAGATTCTTAATACAGACAGTGATTTATTATAGTGGGTTTTTTCCTTTGGGTTTCCCCACTTTAAATCTAGTGTTGTCGTACTTGTCTATTATTTTCTTTCAGCTCTTTTTATTACATTATGTAATCTGCACAACATAATCTATAATCTTCGACATTTATTTTGTGGATCTATAATTTGTTAATTATACATTCCTTATAAATCTTGACACGGTATCAAAGATGGAGGTTGTGTGTGTGGGATCAATATTGAAGCTTATAATTATCTAGATTGAAGAATATTGAAGTCTATTTAAGGATTTACGAAGCCCTAGTTACTCCACAGTCATTTTCAAGCTAGCCAGGTTTAAAATTCTTATTCTCACACAAGTATTTTTTGAAAATATTTTTAAATGGTTTCTTAGATCATGTTTTAGAAATTTTCTACTTAAATATTTGTTTCTACATCTAGTTACAATTTTTTTCAAGATTTAAATTTGTTGTCTAAGCTCAATTTAATTTTTCGCACCATTTATAGCCATTAGAGCTGGTTTTTGGTTGTGCATTTGAAAGACTTATTTAGATCTAGTTAGTCTAGAGTGTATAGTTCCACCCCGACTTGTTAATTATTATTATTTTACTAGATCCACTTTTACAAAAATCAATCCACTCAAAGGATCCATCTTGTCTCTCATTTTGAGTTTTTTTGTTGATTTGTTTACAACTATGAAATGCAAGCCAATAAGGTATTTTCATGAATTCTGTGTTTTCAAGCTCTTGTTAGATTGTTTTTGTCTTTGCAAAATATGGAGCAATAAAATTTCTCTAAGTAGCTTAATATTTTGCATTGTCGGCCATTTGTGTACTTGCTTCGTCATTTGTAAAACTAGATCCAATAAAATTGCTCCAAGTATATTTCCATTTCAATTTTTCTAGTCCTTGACAATTTTGTGAATAGTGAGCCATTAACAAGGCTCCACATGTGTTCAATTTTTCTTTAGTCAATTTGGTAGCATTACAAAGTACGAACCAATTGCATTTTGAATCGTATTTTAGTTTTTGCAAGTGTCATTCTTCACATGTGTCGACTATGTCTTTTGAGGTGTCGATCTTTGCTTTATCTTAGCCACTAATATTTTTACACCTATCATTTTTGCTAGTTATTCAGACCCCAAATATCTTTTAATTTTGGCTTATTCTAGGGACTTAAAGTCCACCCGTAACTATTTATTAAAAGTTTGGCGAGTAAAGCTTGCAAGTATCTATTCTTTAGTCATTAGATCTTTTAAAAGTGGCATCATTTGACTAAGTCTTTGCTTTCACATATTATTTTTATTTTTTCAGAGTGTGACAAAGTGATCCAATAAATAAATGACATGTATGCATGGATCTACATTTTTTATTAATTGTCTTCTAAATTTTTGTTGCATTTGCAAAGTGAGAGCTAATAAAAAAGTTACACATGAATTTATCTTTTCAAAGTGTCATTCCTTTTCCGTTTGTTTCTTATGTATTTGATTGAATTTTCAACCCTATTGCAGACCCAATAATTAATTTTTTTAATTAATTCTAGAGAACTCACACTCGCTAGGTGATCGTGTAAGAATTGTCTAGAATTCCAACATGTGGCCCTCTTGATATTGTTCCACGTGTTGCCTCTTGCTTTAGCTATCCTTTAATTTATTATTAGAGGTTAAGTAGATCGGTTCGAAGTTTAGTTAGCTTTCTTGTAATCTCACCCCTTTGAGTTAAAAAATAACTTGTTGAGATAAATTTTTCCGACCCGCTCTAGATCTAACACTTATTAACTTCGGTTTATTCTGGGTATTTCAAGTCTACCAAGGAAATATGGTTGGGAGAATGTCGAAATTGTGACAAGTGTCTCTCTTGAGCCATTGGATTCGTACCAAGTGGATGTTGTTTAATTATTTTCTCATTTAAATTAATTAATTTGTGTTTAATTAATTTTATTTAAATAGATGGTTATCTTGGTTAGCTCATTTCTAAAATTGATCAAAACGAGTTATTATTAATTCATCCCAAGCTAGTTGTATTCATATAACTAAAAAGAAGATTGGTAACTTGTTTTTTTCCTTTGTTTGGCTTCCTTGAGTCATTTTTATCTTTATTTGTCTTCATAACTGTCTAATCATTAAAATGGATAGTTCTACTAGTTTTTGATGGAAAATTCTTAGTTATTAAATGGAACTAATTACAGTATTTGGATAATTAGATTAAAATCATGTTTTATGGCCAAGAACCTATGGGATCTTGGGACCGATGTAGAAAACTAACCACTTTGGTAGAAAATAAACCCCTAAAAACCTTATCTCCTTCTCTCATAGATCTTAGGTAGCTCTGTCCATCCTTTTGTGAAGCATAAAAGATGATTTTTATGCATATAGGTCATATGGACTTACTGTTGATGCATGGAAGAAATTAGAGACTATGGATGAAGGTAGTCATCTGTCAAAATAATTAAGCTAATTATGGAATTATTTACAACTCCTATTAAGGGGGATGAGAAAATTGTTAATTATCCGGCCCTAAAATTAAAAAAACATTAAAGCTCAATTAGATGGCTGAAACTATTAATTGTTTCAAGATAAGATTTTGTACTTCACTATTCAAATAAACATTCATGAAAATTTTAGAAACTATATCTCTATTATTAATTCAAAATATCGAATGAGAATGATTTTCCTAATTTAGACATTCTTTCTTCTTTGTTAATTCAAGAAGAGTGTGTAATGGATAATTTTGATTCAAAAGAGAATGATTAATTCTCTCATAATCATAAGTTCACTCATAATAGGAATACTAGTAATCTTAATCATAATTCTAATATCATATCAAGATTTAAATCCAATCCTAAGTCTAATTTTACTAAAAATAGTGAGAGCTTTGAAGTAAAATTCAACGGCACATGTAATGAATGTGTAAAATTTGGGCATAAAGAATATGATTATCGAGTAAAACCTAACAATTTTTTAAAATACTAAAAATAGTAAATTTAACAATCAGAAGAAGGGTCACAATCAAAATAAAAATAAAAAACCATGTAAATAATGTTGAGCATTTCATTGCCCTATATACTACTCTCTCAACTTCAAATGAAAATGAATGGATTCTTGATAGTGGTGTTTCTAGGAACATGACATGTACTTTTGGTATCCTCTCACATGTTGTTAAATGTGAAAACATATATTTTGTGATTATTTCATTATTAGATCTGTAATTTGTGGAAATGTTAAATTGGAAAATGGTGTAATTAGGAATGTCTTGTATGTTCCTCAGTTGAAAAATAATATTTTTTCTTGCTCTCAGTTAACTAAAGAAAATGGTAAAATTATTTAATTTAAGATAAATAGTATATTAAAGATAATATTAGTAATGTTATTGCTTCTAGTACTCACAAAATTGGTTTGTAAATCTTTGATGGTTTTGTGTTTAAATCTTTTTATTCTTCGTCTTATGGGAATGATATTCAACTTTGGCATGAAAGGCTTAGCCATGTAAATTTCAAAAGCTTGTATGAAATGTTTAGACTTAATATTGTTTTTTGTCACCCTAAATTAAAATATGATCATGAGACATGTGAAAATTGCTTGTGTGGTAAGAAACATGTTGAACCATTTCACAAACATCATTATCCCAACTCTTCTCAGTTATTAGAGTTGATTCATAGTGATGTAAGATGTCCACTTCAAGTTCCTTCTCTCAATGGTGCTTTTTATTCTACTTTCTTTATTGATTATTTCTTTAGAATGGCTTGGTCTTATTTCATTAAGAAGAAGTTAGATGTCTTGTCTAAGTTTTAGGAATGTAAAGATTTAGTTGAAAATACTTATAATCTGAAAATTAAAATAATTAGGACTGATAATGGAGGTGAATATGTTAGAAATTTTTTTGATGAGTTCTATGTGTCATGTGGGATTCAAATAGATTTTACTACTACTTATTCCCCTCAGAAAAATGGTATTCTAGAATTAAAAAATATGACTATTTTAGAAATGGATAGGACTATGATCCTTACATCTACCGTGCCTAAGTTTTTATGGGAAGAAACAATCAATAATTTTTTCTATATTATTAATAGATTTCCTTTTAAATATCTTCATCAAGCTACCCCTCATGAAGTGTGGATAAAGAAAAAACCAAATATCTCTCACTTCAGAATATTTTGTTTTCATGCTTCTATCTTGATTCCAAAAGTTAAAAGGAAAAATCTTGACCTAACGTCTTATTATTGTATTTTGTTTTTGCTATGGTTATCAAAATAAAGGTTTAAGAGTCTATGAACCTTTCAAGAATGACATAATAGAAAACAAGAATGTTCATTTCTTATAAAATATATTTTTTGATGCTTCTCATGAACCCTCCTCTGCTTCTCTGATATAGAGCTTGATAATCCTTCTCTTAACATTATGGAAACATAAGTTCAAAAGGTTGATTATCCTGATCTAGATATGATGGAGATTGAGGGGGATTCATCTCAAAATTTCTTGCATCCTAAGATTCCTAAATGGGATCAAAATATTGTTAAGGATTGTAATTCTATTAGTCTTAGAAAGGTAACTCATAGTTTAGCAATATTATCATGCCTTGATGACCCTTTATGAGGTTGAACAACAATATTTTAAAGAATCCTTTCAAGATGATAGATGAATACACTTCTTTGATTAAAAATATCACTTGGGAACTAGTCCTTCCTCATTATCCGAGAAGCATTGTAGGATCCAGATGGGTTGTACAATATCAAGTATAACTATGTAGGATAAATGACGAATTCAAGGAAAGGATGCTAGCTTTTTGTTTCACTCAAAACCTAGTCTTGACTATGTTGAAAAAATTTCTCCTGTGGAAAAAATGAGCACTTTGTTAGAATTATTCTTGCTTTTGCTGCCCAATATGGTTAGGAGATTCACCAAATGGATGTTAAAAATGCATTTCTTAATGGTGATTTAAAATAATAAATCTTCAAGCATCAACCTAAACGTTTTGAAGAACCTGGTAAGGAAATTTATGTCCTGTAAGTTTGAAAAAATCTTTATATGTTCTTAAACAAGTTCATACATCTTGGTATGCTAAAATTAATAGTTTATTTCAAGATCTTGGTTTCAATAAATGTTGTTTTGATAATGGTTTTTTTGTAAATTTTAAAAACAATCATATTATCATTATTGTCTTGTATGTTGATGGTATTTTGATTACTAGCAGTGATAGAAATGTAATTGCTAGAATCAAAGAAAGATTAAAACAACGTTTTGATATGATTGATTTAGGTTTATTAAACCATTTTCTTGGCATGGTTATTTCTCAAGATCATAAATCTATTGTTGTATCTCAATATCAGTATGATATGAATTTTCTTATAAGATTTAGCATGATTAACCATAAGCTTGTTGCCATTCCTATTGAAGTTGATGTCAAAGTAGATCCTAAACATGCTTGTGCTAAATTTAATCCTACTCTGTATAGATAGTTATTTGGTAGTCTAATTTATCGACTATTATTAGACCTGGTATCTCATATGTAGTAGGATTTGTTTCAAAATTTATACAGGATCCTTATGAGGATCATTGCAAAATGGAAAAAATAATTTTGAAATATATTAAAGCAAAAGTTAACTATGGTCTATTTTATTCTTCTTGTAATGATGTGCAATTATTTAGCTATTGTGATTTTTATCATGTTGGTGATGTTACATATAGAAAGTATACTTCTAGGTATGTTTTCAAGTTGGGTGCAGTGTCATCACTTGGAGTAGTAAGAAGAAACTGATAGTGTCTATCTCTTCTACTAAAGTAGAAAAATAAGTTGTGGCTGAAAAGACTATTGGATGAGCTTCATATGGGTGTCAAAGGTAGCACTAATCTTCTATGTGATAGAAAGAGTTGCATTTCTCTTTCCAAGAATCTAGTTTAGCATTAAATTACCAAGTGTTTGAAGTTCATATGCACTTTATTAGAGAAGTTTTCTTGAATGGTAATATTGATCTCAAGATTTGTTTGACTTAATTTCAAGTTACAGATATCTTCACAAAACCACTATGTTTTTAAAGTTATGAAAAATTTGTTCCTTGTTGGGCCTATTAGATTTTCCATTCAGGGGAGTGTGCATGAAAATTCCTCCTCTTAACGAGAATGTTGTAAAATTCCAATACTTCTTCCATTTTGTAATAAGTAAATTTGTCACACTACTTGAATTTACATATAAATCCCAGTGAAGCATTAGTTATGGGTATGCTTTGGTTTATTAAAGGATCCATAATCTATGTGCTCATGTATAATTAACTAAGCTATAAATTGAAACTAATATCTACATAGCTTCAAAAGTAAATTCTAATTAAACAATGAACCATCAATATAAGAGCTTAAAGGAAATGCTTCTTCAATGCATAAATGAAACTACATGCTGAGTTATTTCCTACTCTCTATGATTACTAACTTAAAATATGAACCTATGAATAACATAAGTAGTCAAAGTGGATTGTTGCTTGATCTCAAGGATTGAGAATGGAATCTCACCAAAATGGCTACAAGGACATTTTGGATCTTCCCATATTACTCAATTTTGAGTGAAAGGATGCAAGATGGAGAAGCTATTTCTAAAAATGGAGAATGTCTCAAGATTAAAATGCTTATAGTTTTCACTATTCAAAGCATAGTGCAAGAAGAAAGGTAAGAAGGAGGGTTCTTTATATAGCTTGCCTAAAGAGGCAAGGATAAAAATTGATGAATGTTGGATAAAGGTAATAAGATATGGAATGGATAAGGTTCCTTTATAAAAGGTAATCTTGATTTAGAAGAGTTTAATTTTTCATTATTAAGTCATGGGAGTTGGGGGATGTTTTAATTAATCAAAGGTGATTAATTAATAGGTAGAGGTAAGATTATATAAGCTAATGAGAGAAAAATTAATATGATTTGTAGGATGTAAGAGAGGAATTTGATCCAATAAATGATAATTTATTGATTTAGAGTTGTGAGCATAATTAATTAATAATAATTAATTAACCCAAGTAGAAGGGGATATTAATTAACAAAAGGTCGTTAATCGACATCCTTAATGATAGGAAGGATAATCAATTAACAAAATGTTGTTAATTAACCAATATGAAGAGGAATTTCAGCTAATTAGCAGAAAAGCACTAATTATTATGAAAATGATGAGAAAGTAGATAATTAGTGCAATATTATCATTAAAGTCTACATAAGTGGATTTTAGGTGTCAAAATTTGCCCCTCTTTGGGGTGGCGTAAGTGACACCACTTTAAAGATAGTAGACAAGTACAAAAACAAGAACTTTGAAAAGAGAGAACAAAAAATTAATAGAGTTAAGGATGCCCTTGAGTGTCGATGGGTTGATGAAAGACGGTGATCGATGATCAAAAAGATGAAAGAAAAAATAGAAGAAGTAGAAGAATTGATCTTTATTGCCCCAAGTTTCTTTTGAAGAAAAGTGTTATAGAAGGAGAGTGATATGGAAGAAAAATGAAGATGAAAAGATATGGATATAACTATCATATTGCCGATGTAAAAATTAACTTTATTTCATCATTTTTCTTATGATCGACATTATTGGTCCTTATTAAAAAGAATGAACATAGGTGTAGTATGACATGAAAAGCCATATACAAATAAATGTCCATAGTTCAAAACACCAAATCTATGCAACATACTAAATTCAATGCAATAGGATATGATAAAGTAAAAGATGCATAACTCCTGTAACATACATAATGCAATCTAATACAAGAAATTAAACAAGCTAACCTAATGAAGAGAAACATAATGCAATGTTTTTGTTATCAAGCTTTGATTCGACTGTGTGAATTAATAACAAAGTTTAAAATATGGTGCCCCAAGAAAGGATACATGCAAGGGGAATAACGAAAAGAGACTTGGGTCCTATGAAAAATAGTGCACTATGAAATAGTACCAAGCAACTCATTGTGCCCCAGAGTACAGACATAGTAAGTAAACCAACTTTGTTAATGAAGGTAGATCAAGATGATCCATGAGTCGCGCACAAGAATAGGAGAGAACCAAAGAGTGACATTTTGTAGGATGATTTTCATTGTTTTTTATTTTTTAGAAACATATTTGAATGTTTTTTAATTTGAAATTTTTCTAAAACTATGTACGGGGAAGAAAAAGAAGCATGGGTTCCCTAGCGATAGATGGGATGTGCAAGGAAAAATGCCACGCGTATGTGCAAGAAATTGAAGATGTGAAAATGCCCCAAGTAATTAGGTGGGATAATTCAAAGGTAAACTCTTCATGCACTTTGAAGGGGGATCAAGGCCAATATAAAAAGGTTCAATCGTGAGGGAGTAAGGATGCTGCAGATAAGTGGCCAAGAAACACATGAGAGAAAAGAAGTAGAAAATTGTCTTATTAAAAGGGACAAAAGTGTCTACAAACATGGAAAAGAGGATATCCCATACACATGGATGTTCTAAATTATTTTTGAAGAACAAAGGATGCTATGAAAATATTTAGAAGGTGGTTAATGAAAAAGTGATTAGCCCAAGGCACAAATCATGAGACAAGACATGCGCTAAAGCAAGAGTTTGAACAAGGTCCAAAAAGCAAAACTTGGTAACATAACAATCCTGTTTACTCATCAAGATCCCATGTGTTTACGTGGAAATGAATTACCTCTTGAAGGAAAGAGTTGATAGACAACAAGTGAAGACATTAGCCAATGCGTAGGAATGATTTAGTTTGAAAGGTAATTTGTGAATGGATTGTGGAAGGAGAGTCGTACAATGCTTTGTTGCCAACCAAGCATCCATATCCCCGATGGAGATTCATTTTATTCTAATCACAACATTTCTCTCTACCGCTAGTCATGTGTCCAAGCCCCGATAGAGATTATTGGAAATACCCAAAGAGAGATTTATATATCAATTTACATTTTCTTTTAGCTTTTTTACTTTTTGATTGATTGATTTTGATTCTTTTGCTTTTTGAAAACTTATTTTAGCTCTCTTTTTGACAAGGGGTTAAGAAACACTAATGGCTTGATGGAAGGATGTGGAATTGATTGTGATGATGACATTGGATAGTGTCAACAAATATGCCCAAAATTTCTTCCCAACAATTTTATTATATGTAGATAGTGATAAGATCTCTAAGAGGTCAGTCGTTCTTTAATTTACCAAGGTGATGAAAGACCAAGGTCAAACAAATACCATAGAGATAAATGTCACAAAATGTGTGTGAAATAAGCTAACCAAAATATCATCAAAGGGATGAAAATGGTGGATGATCTACAAATGAATATGAAATAAAGGAAAGAAAGAACATCCATCTGTACACAATACCCAATTGCAATGTTTGATCTTTATACCTTTGATTTTGTTTTTGTAATGTTTTAACGTTTTCTCATTTTTTTGTATTTTTGAATTTTTTTATGATTTTTTTTTTATGCTTATCGGAACAAAACGTGTCACTCTACATGATAGAATCCAACAATGATGTTTGTGAGTTCTTTGATAAGAGAGACTAAGATTGTTTTCTTATCAAGTGTAATATTATCCCTAATCTCAATGATCATGGTGAGCTCACACTCAACAAATGATTGTGATTTTTTTGAAACATGGATTTCGTATGTGGGAGCTTGAGTTCCCTATCCATAGGTTTTTCTCTTTGTGCCATACTTGATGGGTACATTGGTGTGTATTCTGGAATCACATTTGATTTTGAATTTTATAATCATTTGAGTTGTTGGGAGCTTTGGATATCTTTGGAGTTTTGATCTTAGCTTGATAAATAACTTTTCTGGGTTTCTTATAAGCTAATGCTTGAATTTTCTAATCCCGAGAAGTGGGAGAAGAATGTGGATGTTTAGAATTGATGAGAGGAATGATGTGGGATTTCCACAATCATTGATAGCATAATGTGATGGATGAAAAGGATATGGTCCAAAAATTGAAGAAGATGGGATATCAATGGTGAGCCACAAACTGGAGAAGGAAGGATACTTGGATGTGGCCCCAGTATAGAGGAAGAAGGGCTACTAGGAGGTGGCCCAAGAATAGAATATGAGGGGCTACTCGGAGGTGTCCCATATATAGAAGACAAGGGGCTAGTTAGACATGGCCCCAAAATAGAAGGTAATGGGCTACCTAGAGGATACCCACAAGTAGATGATGAAGGGCTACTTGGAGGTGGCCCATATATAGAAGAAGAAGGCGATGGGATACTTGGAAATGACCCAAAGTCTGATATCGATTAAGGAATTTTGATATGTAAAGAATAATTTGGTGATAAGAAGATGGGCCATGGCTCATACTAGACCTATATAGTTCATCATAGAATGAAGAATGTGAGGATGGAAGAATAAGAGGAGGATCAAATTTCATGCTCTTAGGCTCTTCCTCTATTTCTTGATAAAAATAATCAACCTTTTCCCCAAAATATGTGAATGAATCGAGGTCTAAAGAGAATCCTTGCTCATAATTTGTTAGAGGATATCTTTGTGTGCCCCTATAAATGTCATTATCACTCATTTGTTCAAAAATAAATCAATCCGTATGGGTTATTGATAGACCATAGGGGTTTGATTGGAAGAAAAAGGCTCAACTAATGTGGAAGACTTAGAATATGTTTGATTATGATTAATAGAAGAAGATGAATCAAGAGATGAAGTAGACTTAGGGATAGATGTCTCGTGAGTAGAAGAAAATGTGGATTTATAATTGGTCGGGTATATGTTTCCCTATAAGATGACGTGGTGGAGGAATAATAAGAGAATTCGTATCCAAAATTCCATATATTGTGAGGTTGGAGTCGACTTAGGTGATTAACTAGAAGGACTTTGAATCACACAATTATTTAAATGAGGAAGGATTTTTTGAGGTTAATGATAAAATAGGTCCTTTGAAGAAGGGGAGGACTATGATTGAAGAATCACATTAGATGTTTTTAATAAAAAAGGTCATGTGAAGAAGGGGAGGACCGCGACTTAGAGTCAAATTGGATGAATGATAAAGGAGGTCCCACAAAGAAAGCATGGATCAAGAATCACAATAGAAGTATGATGAAGGAGGTCCTGCGAAGAAGGGGAGGACCTCGACTTAGGAGTCAAATTAGATGAATCTGAATAGTAGTTTGGATTTGAATCATCATAAGAATCGGAGGAAATATTTGGATTGGAATCCTTAGAAGAAAAGGAAATTTTTGTATTAGAATAAGAAGAAGAGTGGGGAAATCCAAATAATAATTTGGATCAGAAAATCCAAACTATACCAACAACTATGAGATGAAGGTGGGGAACGGGGCACTAGAATGGGTTCTCTAGCATGAAGAATCAAACATGGTTTAGTCATGATGGGTGTCTTTTGATGTGAACGCCTAAATTTTGATTCTTTATAGTTGTAAGTGTAAATAACCTTTTGATATTTAGTCATGGTTGGCATTCACTAAGTCTCAAATTCCAAGACCTAAATAGTGTGATTGAACTCCTTCAAATAGATGGAAGTTCTATGTCAATTCGGGTAGCATAACGACAACCAAATAGACATTTTGAAAATAGATAAGGGATTTTTGTGTGATTTTCCAAAGGGAAGCTAAGGAAAATATAGATTGTGTTGACATAAGATTGATAATCCAAAAAGGTTTGGACAACAAGTTTAGAGGCGTGAATTTCAAAGGATTGATCAAAATTTTAGCAACATAAAGGATACAAAGGAAAGATTTCCAATGTTTGATTGATGAAAAATTTGCTTGATAGGAAATTTTTTTGCTAAGGTTTGAAAGATATGTTCAAAAATGACCATGAACTTAGGAAAAACAAGAAGATCAAGAGGATCAAAGACCCAAAGGATTGTCCTAGAAATGAGTTTATAAGGTGGATAAACACAAGGAACAATCACGCAAGTTCAAAACACAAATCCAAATTAATGACCAAATAATAATGAAGAATCAATGGATCAAATTGATTTCCTAAATGGATAAGTCAAAATGATAAATAATCGTAAGAAACAATCACACAAGGTTTTTTCTAAACCAATCAATCAATGAACTTACTTCCCAAGTTGTTTCCAAATGGTAGTTTGATGTTTAAGATGATCAACAAAATGTCACCACTTATGTCAAGTTCAAAGAAATGAACAAGACATAAATAATAACAAAAAGTTGATATGATCCCAAACAAAGTATATTAAAAGCAATCTTGAATCCAATCAAGACCTATTCTTCAAAAAGTGGAAGTTATGAGTATGAATGACACAATAATACCACTAAGATATGTTAACCAAAATTTATGGAAAAGTAAGGTATTAATATCAAAATAATATTGATATGATGTGCACAAAGGTAACAACAACACCTTTTGAAATCAAGGTAATGTTTGAAAAGAAAACCTAATGCTAGAGTATACCAAGGAATTTTTAAGGTGCGTGTAGAAAAACACTACAATCTATACACTTAGGCCAATTTTACAAGAAATAATATGTAAGTATCAAAATTTTGACGATATGATACAAACAACGTAATAATTTAAAGGAGAGTCTAGTGAAGAAACAAGCCTAACTATGATAATGATCTTGACGTGGGTATCAAGATAAAAAGGATATCAATGATATGAAAATGTCTCCACACACTTTATAATTTTTAAAAACTCATCCATAAACATGGATGAGCGTAAACGGACACAAAAGTGGCGAATACAATCAATTAGCAACACAAAGGTAGTCAATATTCTTCTAATCAACAAAGTGTCAAAAGAAATTTAAGGAAGTAGATCAATTAGGGGTGAAAAATGTTGGTCACACTTTGATATATTTTCACCTCACCTTAGGGTGAGTGAAAAACTAATCAAGAGTAACACTTCACATGTTTCGTGATGAATATTGGCTATCAACTCAAATTGGTTTTGAAATGGTCAAAGTTAGCTCCTGTTCATAGATAGCTTCCTATGTGGTTCACTCAACTAGGTGCCAAAAGTTATCTAAGAGCGAGCTCAATTTGTCAAGGTTTCCTAAGGATTATCTCAGCTTTACTTTACCCCCTTCAAGCATAGTAGGCAATAAATGTGTACATCGTGTACACTCACTGGGGTCATGATACAGATAAATTTGATGCTAAATCTCACGTGTATACTAGTCAAATAGGTGTGTGAAGCACTTATTGTTTCATCCTCAAGGTTCTCTCTTACATGGAATACTTTGGGGTTCCTAGAACCACCCCCATTGTTGTAGCTTAAGGTTTATATCAAAGGGGTTATGTCCTAGTTTTAAGCGGATGGAGGCATATCTTTATCCAAACCTACAAATCAAGTGTTTTGAATTTGGTGTGTTCTTTATCTTTTGACTTAATGTGGTTTATTTATTCACCATTTTCCAACCTTACAACACACGTGTAGTTAGAAAAGTTTGTTTCAAACTCCTTTCTTTGACAAGCATTTTTAGGTCTTGCACTCAAGCGTTAGTAGTTCTCAAGAAAATCACATTATTTAAAAGAGGATTAAGAGTTTTTTTTTCTCAAGATCATCCAAGGATGAAATATAAGATCATACACAAAAAATAATCCAACTAAAAAGTAAAGAAAGCTTTGCAATTAATGAACCATACAAAATTCTTTATAAATGTTCATTCCCTTAAACCAAAAATGAAAGATGAAGTTTCCAATTGACCAAATGTTAGAAAATGAATACTTAATTTTCTTTTTATTCTCAATATCACCCTAAGGTGCAAGATAAGAGAATACATATAATTTATCCCAACTAGATGGAAATGGAAAACTTCAAATCAAAGGACCATAAAATATTCTTTGTAAAAGGTTCATTCCCTTAAGCAAAATGAATAATCAAATTTCCAAGTTAATCCAAATGTTAAAAAGATAGAGATCAAATTTGCTTTTGATTCTAAAGATCACAAAAAAGTGAAAGAGAAGATCATATAGAAGCTTTTGTCTAAATCAAGTAAAGCATGTAAATACAACATTCATAAAAACATTAGACATGTTAGAAAATGACCAATTTTATAATAAAGGAAAGCCTACAATTTTGTATGTATAGATCCCAAATTTATGTTTTCATTGCATATTTTACTTTAATACCTTTCCAATAGCAAAAAAAATGAAGTCATTTCAAGTTCGGGAGTAAAATTTATGGCCTTGGAAGATGGGTTACACATATGCTCTTATTCTCACGGGTATGCACTTAACATGTACTCAAAAATGTGAAAAAAATGTCCCTTAATTTGTAAAAAGGTCAAATTCTTCCAACCAAGATTAAATTTTGACAATAACCCATCACATTAACATATGAGTAGAAGACTCAACACTATCAAACATTAACATTCACGATAAACAACTTAACATTTTCAAGAAATTGACAAAACTAGCATGTAGAATGATGAAAAAGTAAGCTCTAAAAATGAAAACATGGAGAAATATTGAAATTTTCTCACCAAGATTCAATTTTGATAGCAACCCACCACATTAATATGTAAATATAAGACTTAGCACTATAAAACACTAACCTACATGCTCAATAATTTAATATTTTCAAGAAATTGACAAAATTAGCATGTAGAATGTTGAAAAATGAAGCTCTAAACATGAAAACATGGAGAAATATTGAAAATTTCCCAATAAGATCTAATTTTAACAGCACTTCACCTCCTTTATACCTACAAGGAAGACTCAACACATGCAAACTCAACAAAACAAGTTAATAAAAACATGTTAGATTAACATGTGCAAAAGAGGGTTAGTAACCAAAATTGAAACATAACTACAAAAACATGAAATTAAGTGCAAAGGAAAATGGAGTAAGTCCCATTGGGCATGCCAAATGTGCTCATGTATAATTAACTAAGCTATAAATTAAAACTAATATATACATAACTTCAAAATTAAATGTTAATTAAAAATGAACCATTAAGATAAGAGATTAAAGGAAATGTTTCTTCAATGCATAAATGAAACTACATGATAAGTTATTTTCTACTCTCTATTATTACAAACTTAAACTATGAACCTATGAATAACATAAGCTATCAAAGTGGATTGTTACTTGATCTCAAGGATTGAGAATGAAATCTCACCAAAATGGCTACAAGGACATTTTGGATCTTCCCATATTACTCAATTTTGAGTGAAAGGATGTAAGATGGAGAAGCTATTTCCAACAATGGAGAATGGCTCAAGATCAAAATGCTTATAGTTTGCACTATTCAAAGCATGGTGCAAGAAGAAAGGTAAGAAGGAGGGTTATTTATATAGCTTTCCTGAAGAGGAAAGGATATCAAATTGATGAATGTGGGATAAAGGTAAAATAAGATTAGGAATGGATAAGGTTGCTTTATAAAAGGTAATCTTGATTTAGAAGAGTTTAATTTGTCATTAGTAAGTCATGAGAGTTGGGGGATGTTGTAATTAATCAAAGGTGATTAATTACTATGTAGAGGTAAGATTATAGAAGATTATTAGAGGAAAATTATTATTATTTCGGGATGTAAGAGAGAAATTTGATCAATAAATTATAATTTATTGATTTAGAATTGTGTGCATAATTAATTATTATTAATAATTAACCCAGAGTGAAGAGATATTAATTAACAAAAGATTGTTAATCGGCATCTTTAATGATAGGAAGGATAATTAATTAATGAAATGTCGATAATTAATGAATTTGAAGAGGAATGTTATCTAATTAGATTAAAAACACTAATTATCACGGAAATGATGAGAAAGAGGATAATTAGTGTAATCTTAGCATTAAATTATGCGTAAGTAGATTTTAAGCTGTCTACAATTTGATATAAGTCTTCATATATAAAGCATTGGCCCTAAGAATATCTATATGGAAAGATCTATATGATTTTCCTTGTTTAGATTTTATCTGAATCATAATTGATGATTTATGAATCTATAAACCCTTTTGTAGAAAAAGTTAATTTGGTGTGTTCTCTCTTTTGTTCCCACTTAACATTAAGGGGGTGTTGGGGAGTGATAATGCCAAGTGGGATATTTACCACTATTGTACACCCATATTATTTTAAATTTTGTTTATAAAACTTTATTATGATGGTCTTCCACATTTAAGAGTGAATAGACTCGACCGATTCACCCACCCTATATTGATTTCATTGATCCCTCTTGGGATTTATTATCAACAATATTTATATTTATGCAAACTGATATTTTTTTATTGATGGCAAATAGTTTTGAAGGGACTATACCCTATTTACAAAGAAGGCCAAAAAGCCAGATATAGCAATCAAAGTATCGACAAAAAAGGATCAGCATCTAGAATAGGCATTTGAAATCAACCGTAACCAAAAAGTTACATCAGGAGAAAAATAGAATAAGCAGTTGCAACCATGCAACTAGAAAACAACAAAAAAGCAAAACGACAGAAAAGATCAAAGCACTGCAAAACGAAAAACAACCTTACTTCTTATTTGCTTTGGTGATTGTAAAGAATGATATTAAGATAGATATTAGATTGGAATATCTTGAAGATGATCATTGTATTAAATGGTTGAGAGAGAGAGAAAACAACTTTTAAAGACCAAGGAGTGAAGTGGAAGTGTTGGGTAAAATTTTTATTTGAGATTATTAACACATACAGTGCTTTATTATAGTGGGGTTTTTCCTTCGGTTTTCCCCACTTTAAATTTGGTGTTCTATTAGTGCAAATCAGCAGCACCCACGGATGTTGATTAGACTTCTAGTTGACATTTTGGACATCCAAGTGTGATTGCACAACATTGAATCTTTTCCCAAGTGTGGGACTTGTAAAATGGGAAAGGAATCTCCGGTTTAGAGGTTGGTTCCTTAACTCCTCTATCAGTGTATAACTTGCAAGTAATACAGAGGTTTCAAACTCAAAATCCTACTCTAAATTCCAAAGGGACAGAGATATGGAATGTAAAAAAAATGGAAACTAATGCTAATAGGGTGATGCACCAAAGAGTGGTGAGCATTTTTACTTCGTAGATTGACATGAGTTCATAAAAATGTAACAAAACTTCATGCACAAACCGATAACTATAATGGAAGGTCGAAATGAATCAAACAACATAAAAAAGGATTAAAACTCATTCATAGAGCCTACATTATCATTTTTAACATAAAAAATTCTTGCATTACAACACCTGAGAGGGAAAACAGGTTGCAATCTTGGAAAAATTCTGGTTTTCTCCACAAAATCACTTTTAAAGTGACAAAGGAGCACTGCAATACATGAAAAATGTTCAACCCTAAAAAAAAGAGCCAAATCTGGCTTTTACTACGGTGCAAGAAGTGACCCCGAGAGAGAAAGCGCAGGAAAATGTGGGAGAGTTCCAAGCACCAACCAAAAATGAAATAAAATGGCATGGGCATCCTTACAATCCCATCCCCGACATTTTTTTTACCATCTTTGGGAGAGAATGCGAGCCATTCTTCATTAAAAATGGTGGTTGAAACATCATTTCTTTTCATGACCATGTGCCAGAGGCATTTTTCAATTTTTCTCTCTAAAATCCATCAAAATACAAAAATGACCCCTGAATCTTGTATATAATTTTACCATCTTTCCGTTGATATAAAGAACGCAAAAAACTGAGCTTTGGATCGAAAGTTATGGCCATTTGAAATTTTAGGGTAAAACAGGGCCAAAACGGATTGGTGGGCAAAAAAATTGAAATTTTCCACTTTTTGCATTTGGGAAAAATTTCCCAAAAAATCCCCATGCTCCACCATTCTGGGTGCCATGTGGCATGCTCTGATTGGACGCAGACCTTCTGCGCTTCATTTTCCAACCTTTTGGCCATTGGAAAAAAAATCCATTTATCCCCGTCGGGCCAATGAGTTGAGGGCACGTGGCAGGTGGTGATTCACCGCGGGTATTTCGTCATGAATTTTTTCGTCACTTTTTGACTATTTTCTGACTCAAACACGTGGTGAAACCCCATTGGTTGCGGGCTTTTCCTTTCCTTTTTCCCTGCGGGCCTTTCTGTATTTTTTTCCGCCACCGGACACATGGCAAGCTTCCATTGGCTCGCGTTTGGGGGTGTTTTTCCTCGAAATTTCCTTCATTTTTCTTTGGGAAAATTTCCCAAATTTTCCCCACCTTCCATAGTTCTGGGACACGTGGCGGCATCTCATTTGACGCGGGCCCTTGGGGAAAACATTTTCCTTTTCATTTTAGCCCTTGGGAAAAAATCCCAATCTCCCGCGCTCCACCACTTCCGGGGACTGAGGACACGTGGCTTGATCTTACTGGCCGGCGGGGTGGTGAGCCAGAACTTTCCTCTTGAATTTTGTGAAAACACTTTGCCAAATTTTTAAGTTTTCCTCCGTGGTCGCGGGTCTTGAGACACGTGTCATGAAGCCATTGGATGCGGACCCCAGAAAAATTTTACCTTGTGCCCTCGCAAAACATTTCACCAAAATTTTAACTTTATCTCTGCCCTCCACCACTTCCTGGCCTAAGGACATGTGGCATAACATGATTGGGCATGGGCCTTTCCCTTGAAATTTTTCTTGGTGCCAACACTTAGTCATTTTTTCAATTTTTCCCCCTTGGACATGTGGCACGATCCAATTCGCCGGCGGGCCTGCGGGGTGAAATATTTCTTTTGAAATTTTCCAAACACTTGGTAAAAATTCCAAGTTTTCCTCCAACCCTGCCACTTCCTTTGACACGTGGTACCATATTACTAGCTGCGGGCCTTCTAGGGGAAAATTTCCCACAAAAACTCCCAAGCCATAACTTCAAAAATACATGGAGTTAGGAGGAAAACTTTACCTTTCTGGAAAGTTGAGAAAAATATCTATCCAATGGTGCCATTTCAGAAAGTTTTGAGTGCACGAAAAGAAAAAAATTATGGCGAGGCACAAGGGATGGAAGAAAGAAGGGAGTTAGCCACAAAATGTGCAAGGGAACATTTTGGATAACTTGATTTACCATCTCCTTAATTGTCTATTATTTGCTTTTAGATATTTTTATTACATTTGGTAATATGCACAATAGAATCTATAATCTTCATAATTTATTTTGTGGATCTATAATTTGTTAATTATACATTCCTTATAAATCCTCACACAAAATTGATATGCACTACTAACTTTGTTGAAAAACCAACTAAGAATCCCCGTGGTATGAATATAGGATATGTTCTTGAATAAGGATACTTGTATACCTAAGATAAGAGCCTCATATTATTCCATGTTATTAGTGATCTTGAATTTGAGTCGATAGGATAGAGGAAAATTCTGACCCCGGAGGGGTCAATGAGTACACAACCTATCCCAAATCCTTAAGGGAATTATTCCCCATTGAAGTGTAAGATCCATGTATCTTCATGGATATTGAGAGTGACCTCCTCCTCAGTGATTTTGGTTATTTGTTTAGTTTTAGGTGGGGAAGGCACTTCATTATTGACATTGGATGAATGTGCCTCAAGACCAGACATGAAGCTATAAAGCAGTAATATTTTATGGGAATTTTGATTTCTATTCTTTAAATGAGGAGGATGTCCTCATTGAGTAATTCAACATGAATGGTCTAAGGAGAAGAGATAGGGGCGATAGCCAAATTATCTGTTATGACTTGTTCTTCCATATCATTTCACATAATGATATGGAGGTTAAACACCATAAGGAGAGCCATGCACTTCACGATGTGATCCACCGGGGAGGATATCATATGAGAAGATGTGTTGTAAGGGATATATATAGATAATGATGTAGGTAGTCTTATATAGCATGTAGTTACGTAATTTGGTGGTTTTGTAATATATGAGTAGACAAGCCCATTCGATAGAAGTATATTGTGTTTCATAGTGCTCCTTTCCCTTTTCATCTTTATGTGTGTAGACACAAAATCATGCACTTGAGTACATTTTTATGTCCAAATCATATACCACTATTCATATGATTCCTAAGTGATAAAACTAGTAATTCAAATCTATCTTTCATCTCATTTCTATCTTTTTGATTTCCTCTTTGGTCTTGCACACCCAATAGCCCAATCTAATATTCATTGCTTTATCTTTCTTGACATTGGAAATTAGTTCCTAGAAGAGACACCAATGCATAGGTACCCTCATCCCCTATGGGTGTCATGACCTCTTTGTATCTTACTTGCCTTTTTTCAGCTTGTATTATCTTTTGGATATCTTGTTTTCTTATGGGTCAACATTTTATTTTTCAATTACGAAATTCAAATAAGGGATTCAAATAAATACAAAGCTATGTGACCATAATAAATGACCAAGCTTTAAGAATATACTATCACCACCTAAGGTTGCATCCAAAGGCATTCTAAAACATCAAATCATTTATCTAGTTTGACTCAAGGGACAAGGAACTGCATTTTCTACATAGACTTTGTAGGAAGGAAGTTTATTTTTCCATTCACACATCTATCTACATTGCTACATCTAGTTATTTATCGCTATCAAGTGCATCTTACATGAGATCTTCTAGGGAATGATTATACACACACATAGAGAACTACATGGAGTCTAAGATGTAGTGTAGTGCTCTCGATCATAAGTTCACTCTTTTGGGTGACCTTCGAAGTCGATCGACTCCTCATTTTCATATTTTTATTTTTGAGGAATTGATTTGTTTTGGGGTTTTACAAGAGATCATTTGTTTTGTAGCTTACGAGGTAAATTATGCAAACATGGTGCAACATACAAATGACCAACATCAAAGATGATCGACCACCTTACAACACAAGAAGAATCAATTTTGAACATTTTCAAACACATAGGAACCCTAAAGAAGACTTCGGTGCCTAGGAGCCCTAACCCGATCCGAGATGCCCTATTGCTGGCACACATTTGGCGTTACACAATTTTCTAGGTGCGGTTGTTATTGTATGCTCCTTATGTTTCCCTGTTTTCGATCCAACACACTTTAGAATCAATTGTAAAATAAACTAATTATTATATTCCATATCTTGTACCTAAGGTTTTAATTTTCATTAGTTTATTACTTTTGTAAATTCTGTACTTTATCATTTATTTATCATATGTGACTTTGTAATATCTAGGGTTTAGCATATATATTTTTGTTAAATCATTTGGTGAACCCGACTCATTTGAACAATCTTGGATCTTCCTCTCTCATGGATATCTCCATTCACAATTTCTTGTAAGCCAATCCTCATTGTAGAGATAAAATGAATTCCCTCTTGGCTAATACTTGCATTCCTTTTGATACTACTCCGGAAAAAGTATATTAGTTATTCGGAGATGTATTTTCTCAAACAACATACTTTTTCACCTAATATAGTTTCTAATCTTTTTGTTTATGAAAATGATCCTCCCCTATATATATCAGCTCACATTCATAACATGGGTATCAAGCAAACTATAATTGATAATGGATCTGAGCTTAATATTTGTACTCTATCACTCCTTCATGACGTCGTTCTTCCCTCCACTTTATTTAACCCAACATCCATTTCTATTCATGTATATGATTATTTTACATGTTTGTGCTTAGGAACTATCACCTTGTCACTCATTGTTGGGCCAAAAATATTCCTGTTGTATTTTTTTTATCAATTTTCTAGTTCAATACAATTTCTTACTCAATAGGCCATGGCTTGATGTTATGTAGGTAGTGCATTCTACAATTCACCAATGTGTTAAAATCTTACATAAGGTATTTGAATATACCATAGTCATTGATCGTGACCCATTCAAATATTTCCACCTCAATCCAACCAATGCATTACCTACTCAAACTTATGTTACTCTCATGCATCCCATCTTTGATGATCAGCAACCCATGGAATATTATGAAAATTTTCCTCCACTTGAAGGAACTATTTGTGCCTTAGATGTCATTCCATCCACTCCGGCCTCACCCCCTGCGACTAATATTATGGTACTTTATTAGGTGCATGTTCATAAATTGGACATCATACCACCTTCCTTATATTCTCATGAGGAACCTACATCTACTCTTCCTCCTTTCACATGCACTCTTGATTTGAAAATTGACCGAATTTTTTTTTTTCTTGACCACAGAGACCCTTGTAGGCTTTAAATTATTTTCCAAACTTACCCCATTAAAATCAACTTTAAACAATGTAAGAATTAAAACACACTACACATAGGTTAATAACGGAGTTCGGAAGAATTCCTACATCTCCGAGTTCATCAATAAAACTGATTTATTATCCACTTTAACGACTACAATTCTAATACAAAATTATAATCAAAGTATGATAATTACTGAATATAGAAGAACAAGAACCTTTATCATGACCACCAAGTAGTTACATTGGAATATGATGTTGGTTCGATCCCAGTACTCTCTTCCATGGTACAATTCCCTATGGCTCCCCAATCAATCTTCTAGATGTTATTACGATGTCTTATGGCTCCCCAGGTTGATATTATAGACATTACATATTTTAAAGTTGTGGCTTAATAAGCCTGAAGAACAAGAACCTCCTCCATGACCACCAAGTGCCATTATCCTAGCTTTGACAATATTTTTATCTTTCTAACATGCTAACATGTGATTCATGTGCAACATTTTCTTTGTAGTAACTATTTTCCACCATGGTTTATCGATACATTTCTTTCTCTTATCTTCTATCATATGCTATTATTTTTGCAGGATATTCCCTATATCTTGATTATTCATTGCTCGTATGATTTTGGCCGCTTCAAAGCACTAATTGTATTATGAAATTGTTGATCGAGAGAATACTTGTTAGAGATCTCACAAGACGTCCACGTGGTAGATAAGGCTAGGATCAAGGGTGTGGAGGGACAAGAAGAACCCGCGTGTAGAGGGCAAGTTCAGCTTTCGGGCCTTAGCTGATTTTGAGCATGAAAACCTATTTTTATAAGATGGGGTGCATAGCACATAAACGAGGTAGAGACATGTGCGCCATGCATTTTCTATCTTTAGATGATTAGATCGAAGCATTTTCATGGCGAAAAGCTAAGAATAGGATTGTCACTTCACTTAACTATAAGAGGTCTATAGATAGCACACTTGCATGTGTGGCTATGTGTCGAGTAAATGCCACATGGCTATTAGTAGCATGCAACCTATTATTAGATTAGATAAGCGGTGAAAGGAAATTACCTACCCTATTTATATGATGTGAATCACATAGTAGTTGATATATAAGTATATGTAGAGCGTAAGAGGTAAGCATTAAGAGATATGTGCATATGGCGGATTCTTGTATCGAGATCCATGCGCGCATCGGTATAGATTTCCATTATTGTAAGGAGATTCTGTGTTTATTAATAGATGGAAGATATTGGTGAGTCTAAGTGTCATTCCTATGTGTAATTGATTAGTGTATATTCTTAATTCAATCATGATTATTGTTTAAGTTTGTTCTTTCCTATATCTGAATATGGCATGCATTGTAGAATGATGGATTAGTTATGGATCTATATGTTTCTTCCTTCATCACACTAACATCCTGCTACAACAACCCTAAAGAGGGACCTGGTACCTTTGCACACTTCAGGTGAGCACTCAATCTAGGATGAGTGATGTTCCAAGGTGTCTAGGTTGTTATCTGGTAAATTCTAGGCTGCATCATTGGTTTCATTTACGTGACCTCTTTTCAGATTGTTTTCCGGATGGTTCATGATGAAGATGTATTGGTTAACTCTAGAAAGTATTGAGGAGTGGATATACGATCTAGAGGAAAAATATGCACAGTGGTTCAACATTGGATCTCGTTTAACGCATACTGATTGGGTAGAACAAAAATTTGTATGATAGCTTATATGAGAGATTTTTTCCATCTTTCCGGTAGAATTATATGAGTGGTTGATTTCTTATGCATCTAAGTGGAATTGGAGGTATCGCGCACTTGTCGAACATAAGAAGAATTTTAGGTCCTTTATGATGCTGATATGATTTGGACTTACGTTGTGGATACATGGTTTCGTGGTGTTCTAAATAGATATATTCAATTTTGACGTATTTTTCACGGAGATAGCTGAATTCCAATTTTTGTGGTATCTAGAGGAGCATATGTGCAAGGTATTCCACTTTGGTGATCAAGATATTGATGGTAACTTTGAACTGGAGAGTACACCAATGGCTAACTAAACCTCACCACACACAAGGTCGGGAATAGGTTTGGTGAAAGATGATAAACCTAGTGGCAGAAAGATAGAGAGAGGAAAGGCGGCTTAAGTATAATGAGGTATGCGAGAGGGAGATAGAGAAGCAGTGTACCATTGCAAAAAGTATGGAATTGAGGAGAGAGATGGATCATGAAGGATTTGAAGTTCATGTAGAATATGTGGAGCCAGAGCATCAGGAACTCCCCCATCTTGGAAATCATGACTGAGATCCCCCCTTGGCTTAACATAGAAGTATGCTAGTAGAGACTACCTAATCCACTAGTGTGCATCTTAATCCACCTGGTGACCTAGCCCTTGTGCTTGGTTTTCTAGTATTTAGTATGACAAGTAACCAAATAGCTAACTTGGGAAGTAGAAGAGCCGGAGTAAGTCAAGAAGTAAGAACATCAATAACATATCAGATGGATTCATTATTTGGAGGAACCTTTTTAGGTGCATCATCCGCACAGAACATGAGCATGTAGAATGTTAGATTCACCTCTTGAAGTGGAACTACCTCACATAATGTAGGGGTTCAATATAGTACTATTATCAAAGCACTAGAGGAGTACATCTATAGGTCATATTCCAACTACATGTGGAGGATCAAGAGGTATAGGTGGTTCTAGTTCCACTAGATCTAGTGGTTACGGAGGTAGAGAAAACACAGGAGGTTACTGGATCGGGTGGTCAAGGCTCACAACAACCATAGAATATCTATATGGAGATGTCTCTTCGTCTCTAGAGTATAGAGGTATAGAGGATGCTACCAAACATGTGCATATGTATGAAATCTTATGGCATGCGAAAGGGATTACAAATTTTTAGTGTAAGGCAAGTTAATTCACTACTACCTTGCGGGGATGAGCACATAGCCGGTATATAAAGTTTGACCCTAATCAAACTTGTGTGGATTATGCGGCATTGAAGGATGCTTTCTTAAAAGAGTTCTATATCCCGAGTTTGAGCGAAGAGTATCAAAGCATGCTCAAAGATATCAAACAGGGCACTAACAAGAGTGTATGTGAGTATGATGCCCACTTTAAGAAACTTCTATCTACGTTGTCTTATGGTATTCACGCCGACTAATATGCAAAATGGTTTGTTGGAGGATTTATTAAACTATTTAGAAGGGCATTGTCGCATAATACATATATTAATCCATGTGAAGCATGGAGGTAGCCCTACACACCGAGGCGAGTTGGGAGCATTGACACTTTGGTGTTAGTCAATTATTAGAGGCACATATTACAACCATGGCAAAGAAGCTAGAAAAATTATCAGCAAATTTAGCTCATGAAACACGCTTGGGGATTTGGTGTATAGATTGTGAAGTGGAAGGTCACACCAAGGATAGTTACCCTCATAGATCTATACAGTCATTGTTATTAGACTTTGAAATCTATCATTTGAATCACGATGCTTTGTCCTTTTTACATCGCTTGATAAGGAAGAATGTATCCTACTTTTTCAAGATTTACAAGTCCATTACCCATGATACTGAGGATTGTCGATTGATTGGTCAGATCCATGATGTTATAAACATTGAGGTATGATAAAAAAGTGTAACATATAAATCTAAGAATAAGAATGAGCACTAGGATTAGGATCATAATCAACCATGTTATGATAGGAATGAGGGCCGTTTTAAGGAGTTCATGGAAGAGGACGTGGATATCGAGGTGGATATGGAGGATGAGGCCATGGTGGAGGAAGAAGCGAGTTTCCTCGAGCGTAACGTGCTATACATGTGGATCCCCGATCAATATAGGAGTGAATGTCCCCAAAATTTTATATGTTCTTTCTGTAGAAAGAACCATAGCTATGAGGAGTGCCCAAACTCATATGAGCATCTCAATAAATAGCATAAGCGGGAAAAAAAGGCACATGGATGGTTAGGATCTAGCATGCGAGAGAAAAATCAATCGATGCCCATGATAGCACCAAAATGTAAGGCCTTAACTGTGAAGATTACCACACGTGTTGAAGTGGTACTGCAAGAGAGGATTTGTACTAGAAGCCTACAATCACTAAGGAGGAGGTTTTGCATGTAAGGTACCCAAATCCTGCCCATTGGAAGGAATTATATCAAGAGACCATGGAGGTCCTTAGAAATCTTTAAAGTGAAATATATTTTTAAAAGAATAGTCCGAGAAAATTGGAAGAGAAGAAAGAATCGGGAAGGTCCCTCTAATATTGATGACATCAGAGAGGTGTGTAAAATGTTGCACCAGGAGAATATTATTCCATTATTAGGGAATTGGTTGAAGGGGAACACTCCACATGAAAGCACTGAGAATGAACAGCAGATCCTACATGCAAATCTTCCCCCTGATAGCATTGACTATGATAAAGAGATCACTCTAAATGCTATTGTAGATGGATGGTTGTTGAGAAATATTTTGATTGATACAGGTGTGGAAGTCAATGTTCTTACTTTAGATGCATGGGTATAAATGGGGAGACCTCCATTACAGCCATCATCTAATGTGTTGTTTATGGAAAATAGGACCAAGGCCACTCCCATAGGAGTTTTGAAGGATGCATCTATAACCATACAAGGGGCCAAATTCATTGGGGATTTTGAGGTATTAGCACTCACAAAGGAGGCAGTTTTCTAGCCTTGGTTGGAAACCCTTGGTGTTATTCAAATAATGTTGACTTAAAATTCAATAAGGGATGTATCATCTTTGAGAACGAGGAAAATTTGTGATGCCTTTGATAGATGGGAATTATACACCACCATATGTTGATCCTTTAAGTGATGAGGACTTAAACAGAATCTATGTACATGATATTCAGGACCTAGAGGTCAATGACCCATCAAAGGAAGGCATCCTACAGTGGGAGGATTCTCACTCTATTAGTGATACTACGAGTATTGCTTGTGAAAATTGGGATCATAGTACATATGAACTAGTAGGGCATGAGGTAAAAAAGTGCGAGTTGCGCGTAAGAATGGAATTCATTCTATTCGACGGATAGGTAGCGCAATACCTTGGTATACAAGAGTAGAAGATCTTCATGTATTCTTACAAGCCATGGAGGCACGGATCGATAGACTAGGTGGGAGAAGAGATGTGTTAGCATATATTTTATGCGGGATAGTAGCATGTTGTTGGGTATTTCACAAAGATAATCTTATGGAGTGGAAGGAGATCAGAATCACCCTATCTACCAGGTTTGTAAGAAGCAATGCACCTACACATATTTGCACTTATAATGGTGATCAACTTGTTCAACACCACATTCAGTAGTGTGAGAGACTCTAGATAGAAGGACAAGAAGCATTACCACCTTCACTTTGGGTGCATAAATTGTATTCCACTCTATAATGGTGCACATGTGCACTTGGTATGTATATGCAAAACTACATCAAGAGACTGGAAACTAGCAAAATTTGACTACAGGAATGATCCAGAGATTTGACTACTTTTCTTCCCAACTTCCAATAGAAGAGGTATTAAAAAATTTTAAGCGGTTAACCATGGGAGATCGTGCAAAGGTGGAGGAACTCATATAAGAATTATTTAGTGAGACAGAATCAGGAATGCATTTTGAAGAAGAAGGAGAAGACTCCATATTGCTTGAACATGCTTTCCTTGAGAAAGAAAAAGGAAATATGGTGTACATCATGGATGATGAGGAAGTTGAAAACCTAGATATTGACCATTCATAGGGGGTATGCAAGGTCTTGGATAGTGCAAGATAAGGATACACGTGCATACCATGAACCAATGAAGACAAATAAGGTCAATATAGGATCGGAGGCTGAGCCTAAGGAGGCCATAATTGGAGACTATTGGTCAGAATCGGAGGTGGAAAATATTATTGAGTTACTACGGGATTACCAAGACTTATTCCCTTGAGGGTATCATGAACTTAAAGGCATGCATGAATCACTTGGGGAAATGAAGATAAAACTTAAGGAAGGTGCATGTCCAGTGAGAAAGAGACCTTACAGAATGAATCCTAATTTGCGTGAAAAGGTAAAAGAAGAAATTGATAAAATGTTGAAGTCTGGAATCATTCAACCTTTGGATGAGTCAGAATGGGTTAGTCCTATGGTGATCAGTATCAAAAAGGATGGTAGAATTTTAATTTGTGTTGATTACAGGGAGCTAAATGCAGCATGTGTCACAGATCCCTTTCCTACACCATTCACTGAGGAAATATTGGAAGGAGTAGCAGGGCACGAAATATATTCCTTTACAGATGGGTTTTTAGGTATCATCAGGTTTGAATTACCCAAGAGGGTCAAGAAAAGACAACTTTTACTACTGAATGGGGAATTTTTTCCTATATTGTGATGCCTTTTGGATTGAAAAACGTGTTGTTGTATTCTCGTGCATAGTTGTTTAGGCATTCAAAGATTTTATTCACAACTTCTTACAAGTCTACCTCAATGATTGGATAGTATATGGGCTTGTTAAGGATCACTATGACAATCTACACTTAATGTTTAAATGATGCAGATAGTTGAGTATCTCTCTAAACATCAAGTGCATATTTTCTACACCTTTTGGAATACTATTGGGACACATAATCTGTAAGGAAGGATTTCTTGTTGATCCAGCTAAGGTTACAGTCATTTTAGGGTTGGAAGCACCTACCAGTTAGAGTGAGGTGCATGGATTTTTAGGTCACATAGGATATTATAGAAAATTCATCAAGGGATATGCAAAAATTGTTGCACCTCTGGAGGAGTTATTGAAAGGAAAAGGTACATTCTATTGGGGAGAATCACAACAGCACACATTTGAAACATTAAAAGAGAAACTTACTACCGCACCTATCCTGCATTTTCCTTCATGGGAAAAACCATTTCATGTACACGTGGATGCCTCTGGCATGGCCATTGGTGCAATATTAGCTCAACTTGGAGAAGGTATTGTCAATCATCCTATCTGCTTTGCTAGTATGAAGGCGCGCCTACTAAACAGAATTATACAACTACAAAGTGCAAATTTTTGTCAATGATCTATGAATTACACAAGTTTAGGTATTATTTTCTAGCTACACCATTTGTATTCTATACAGATCACATGGCATTGAAGAACTTGGTAAACAAGCTCATCTTACAGGGGTGCATATGCAGATGGGTACTCTTATTTTGAGAGTTTGATTTCACGGTTGTGGTAAAGCCAAGGAAAAGTAATTCTAGACTAGACCACCTATCTAGAATTCACTCGGGAGAAGAAGTGCAAACAATTAAAGAAACCATGCGAGATACCTAGTTATATAGGTTACAACACGCATGATTGAACTTGATGACATTGATGTTTTTTTACGGATTTGGTATGGCACGGAAGGAATGAAGGAATTGTAAAAGAAATAGCTTTCCATACACGTGACACCTTTTATGTTGATCAGTGGTGACCTATAAAGTGAGGCGAGAGATGAAGTATTAGGTTGTTGTGTATTAGAGCATGAGCATAAGGATATAACAGATGAGGCTCACAATGGTATTGTAGGTGGCCTTATGCAGGTGATCTTTATAGCACACAAAATCCTACTTGCTAGATTATAGCGGGAGACATTGTATAAAGGCGTAAAGAATATTGTAAGGAGTGTGACCATTTTCGGTGCTTAGGAAAACCAAGATAAAGAGATGAAATGCCACTAAGACCTATTATTAGTGCTAAACCATTTGATAGATGAGTCATTGATTTTGTAGGACCTATTTCACCAGCCACAAGTAGGACTAGATCACGCTATATCATTACTTTCACAAATTATCTCACATGGTAGGTAGAAGAAGCACCTACGAAGGGTATCTGATACAAATAGCTATTTTTCTATGGGAGAATGTTCTTACAAGATATAAATGTCCTTTAAGTTTTACAAGTGATAGGGGTACACACTTTTTAAATGAAATCATAATGATCCTAGTAGATGAGTTTATGGTTTCCCACCATAAGACTACACCTTACCACCCTCAGGAAAATGGAACTATTGGGGCTTTCAACAAGATTTTGAGCGGACATTGACAAGAATTTGTGATGTTGGAATAAAGGATTGGGATGATAAAGTGTCGAGATGTTCTTTGGGCATATGGAACCAATTATAATAGATTGAAAAAGCCACACCATTTCGGTTGGTGTTTGGCCTCAAATCCATTCTTCCTATAGAATTCATGTTACCTTATTTGTGTATTGTGTGCGTTGGAGGTCTACCCGATGAGTACACTTTAGAAGAGAATATTGAAAAGATGATTCAGTTGGATGAGCAACAAGCCATAACACGTTGGATTCAGAAGCAAGAAAAGGCTAGGAAGAAAGCATGGCATGATAAAAATATAAAGGATAAGAAGTTGGTGGTTGGATAAATGGTACTTCTTTATGACTCTAAGTTCTTGCGCCATCCAGGAAAGATCAAAGTACATTGGTTGGGGTTGTATGTCATCACTTACATACTTGAATCAGGTGCTTTCCAGTTAGAAGAACTTGATGGAACACGGCTACCTGGTTATTTTAATGGGAGTAGGCTAAATCCCTACTATGAATAAGTCTTCTTGGTGTTTGTAATAAGGAAATATTGCCATTTAGATTAGGTTTTCATTTATGCATTTCCTTAATTTATTTCCTTCATTTCCGTTATGCTTTGTCAATTTAGTTGTTGTTCTTGTGTAATAAGTGTGTTTGCACGCATGAAGCTAATTAATACATGAAGCATGTTTATGCACAAAGGACTGCACATCCTTTTAGTGTGGGTGGTTGTAGTTATCCAAGTAAAAGAATGTGGGAATTGAAAGGTGAAAGGAATAATCTGTTATAGGTGTGCTTTAAGTTTGTTATCCCGTAAAATTGACAAGGGAAATTTTACCGATAACCATACCAAAAATTTTGTTTCGATCCCTCGTAAGGGATCCTTCGAGTTCGAAAGATTGTAAAATCCCTTCCCGGGAAATCTAGTTTTCGAACTTAGTCTTTTTGAGCCTTTTTTGGCTGGGCGCATGGATTTTCCTTGTAACACTAGCTTTTGATGCGCCCCCTTAAAAGCCTTTGGCGCATGGTTTTCCATGTTAACACATCTTTCGGTGCGCCAAAGGATGTTGAGTCTATTTTGCGTGCGCCAAGGCGCATGCGCCTTATTGTTGACATTGCTTTTGTTGCTCCACTTTTCGGTGCGCCAAAGGGCGCACATAATCTCGCTGCAACACAAAGTTTTGGTGCGCCAAAGGGCGCACGCTTTCTCCTGTCGACAGCAACTTTCATGCGCCATTTCAAAAGTGGTTGGCGCATTGATGACAAGTTTTTCTATATATATCAGTGCGCGCCCAATGTCATTTTCATTCTTTTTGTCGAGCACGTGATCACTCTGGACTTGTCAGCCTCTGCTTCGTCGTTTTCGTCGCCCTGTGGACCCGCTCTCAATTTTGCTATATATCTAAGATCGGTGGTTTGAGTTCGAAAGAACACATGTCTACGTCAAGCAAGAAACCCACCAAACCAAGAGGAAAGGCTAAGGCGACAGAAGAAGAGATGAAATACAAATATCGGAGGGTCGAGATGCCCGAATCACGAGTGAGTGCGGTATGGATGTCGGAGACTCGGGGTGGGTCACATTGACATGGAGGAAGTGCAGGTTAGGACTCGAGAAAGTTACAAGAAGTCAATGGATGGACAAGTTAATAGGCAGTGCCCTGCACTTCGCCAGAGGAATCCCGTCAGCGCCAACAACGAATTCATGATGGTGATTGCGCAATGTTACAACAAAGACACAAGATGTGTCGAAAATAGTAAGGGCGAGGCAGTCATAAACCTCACTGCCCGTCATTTTGAGTTGATACTTGGCATCCCTCATCACCGGAACTTCGTGGCTGTTAGCCAACGAGAATGCATCAAGGCCTGGGAAGACAACGAAGACCAATGCATGCAGTTGATGAATGAGGTCTACCTAAAAAACAAGAAGGCGGTGACCCGGTGGCCACAGACTATCCACCGAAGTGATTTCTCAGAGGAGCTCAGCGATACTATCACCTTCCTGAGCAGAGTCTTCGGGCTTTCAGATGCCCACTATTTCCATAAGTGGATGCTACGGTACTTGGAGACAATGAATAAAAATTTACCCGATCAGCACTTTTACTGGGGTGAAATAATAAGCAGCACCATCTCTAAGTGTTTCTGACATGTTTGCTGCCACAACGGAGTGAACCGAAGTGGAGTATGGCCTTAGGCCAAGATATTTGATTACTACCCAGAGCTGAGGCTGGAGAATAGCATCCAACATTTCGCAAAAGTTAACGATGCATTCTTCTATCATGTCATCTGCCTACTGAGGCCAAACATGACTCATAGCCGGACGACCAAAAACATAGTGGCGATCACGAGAGAAATGGGGGGCCTGTTCACCCAATTTCCCACGTTCACCTATCGAGGGCTGCCAACTTTTGGGAGAGCCTTGAGCTACCAAGGTATGTTGGGCCTAAGCTGATTCTACTAGAACTGTCAAGGCAGCTGGTCACATACCATGAGAAGTGCCTCAAAAGAAAGAAGGGTGGAACTCCTTTCCCCCTCAAAGTGGGCCGATACACATGCTCCACCCACCATAAGGCAAAGGAAATGTTCGCGAGTGGAGCTACTCAATTTGAAGCATGACTTCCCGTGCCTGAGGCCTACCTTCGACCCAAGAAGCTGCCTACCAAAAGCGAAGCTCGATCCGATCCATGTCCCTCAAGGTGAGGATATTTACATTGACGTTCTCCATGAGGCGGAACTCAGAAGAAAGGATCACTCTCGCTTAGCATTGGCGGAAATCATCAATACGGAGTGGCCATTGTCCCCAGAAGGCTTCGGACTACGGAAGATGAAGTAGATAAGGTGTATAATGACACGAGATGGGGACAATTGGCCCTTCGGCCATTGGCAGAGCAAGGCACCTCAAACAATTGAGGAGAGGGTCAAGGAGACTATGCGGAGAACAGAGCATTGGTGCCGCATGAACGGACTAATCTACCTCGGGGTAGATTTCACAACTTCCCCTTTGGGCAACGCACCTCCAAGGTCAAAGAAGCAGCTGAAAGGCAAAGGTGCAGAAGGTGAACCTAGCACCATTCAGGAGGAAGCCCCTGAAAGTCCTCTTCCCTCAGAGCCAGAACAGGTTATAACTCTTGATGAAGAATTGACAGAGGATAGTCCTATACGCCCATCCACCCAGGATGTCGGCGTCGCTACAACTTCAGAGGTCCCTTCTATCCCTTCTTCTTCTCTTCCTTCCCCTCCTCGAGTGACTCAAACGACCACCCCTTTGGTCGTGTCCTCTGCCCCTTCTTCTACCCTTTCCCCTGCTTCTTCATCTATCTTCTCCTCCCTCGCTGATTTGTCTTCCTCTATTTCTTCCCTCATCTCCGAGCTCCCTTCCCTTCCTATGTCTTCTGTAGTTGTGGTTTCCCTTCCTCCCGTGGACATTTCTTCGGCTATTCTTTCAATGCCGCCGCCGCGTGTCTCCACGTTTTCCCCTCTTCTCATTCTTTGCCTCCCCCTCTGTCTCTGGTCCTTCTTCTATAGGACCAGCTTGGATCTCTCGAATGAGCCAACAAAAGAGGAAAGTCCCCATCGCTCAGATGGACTTTTCGGTCATTCCCGACTAAAGGAGCAAAGAAAGCGAAGCCGGTTACACGCTTCTCAAAGAAGCGCTGCATGGGTGAGAGAGTCATGGAAATAGCGTACCCCAACCCCCTCAAAGAGAAAGAAGATCTGTCTCTGGTCAGATTTCACCGTGACCCAAGTCACAATGGGGACATCCTCTGAAAGTCTCCAAGGGGAAGCTCTTTTTGCAATTGATGCACTCTGCAAAAAGCTTCAGGAAACGAAAGAGGAGAAAAGGCTACTGAAGGAGCAGAACAAATACCTGCTTCAAGCCTTACAGAAGATGGGAAGTGCACCTCCCACAACTGCCGCCGAGACTCCTGAGCTACTCAGTCAGGAGAAGATTAATGAGTATTCAAAGATCGGCGAGCAAGGTATGGCCGTTTCTGCTTGGAGGAGCCAAATCCTCAAGGATAGTGAAAGAGTAATCGCCGAGTATACCAGTTTATACCTAAACATCGGAAAGGTGAATAAGGAACTCCAAGCATTAGCGGGTCCGATATCAGAAGAGTTAGAGCATGCTAGACTCCAGCACGAGACCTTCCAGCAAATGTTTGACTGTTCAGTCGAAGATCTGGTCAAGTTCGGAGTATTCGGCCATCCAAGGGCCCTCAACAAAACTATGTCCACTCTGGACTATCGGATAGATCAGCTAGAATTCGTTCTGGAAAAGATAGACAAGGTAAAGGAAGAGGCCCTGGATGCAATGCATCAAATGGAGAAAGTTGTTCTCGCCATGACTCCAGGGTTGCTCACTCCTTCCCTTACCTTGAGATCAGCTGATGACACTATCCGGATTTTCAAGGAGATAGCTTCTCAAGGGACAGGGCCAGAGGTCACATTCGACACTGAATCTATCAACAACCTACTGGCCTGTAGGGACTTCATCGGGTTCCTTATCGAGGCGGGGAAAGATTATTCCAAACTCCCAGAAAATCTCATAGATGAGCGGGAGACTTGCGAAGCAATCAGTGAACGGCACAAGGATCCGTCACAGGATCAATTTGGGCCGATGATTAGCAAGTTTTTGGAGTACCGCGCTCAGTTCCACATATCATCACCTGAGCAGCATCAGAAACAGGCAACCCCTTTTCGGCCGCAGGATGATGATGATGAGTAGCTTCTTCTTCTTCTTCTTCTTCTTCTTCTTCTCTCTATTCTCCGACTTTCTTTTCGAAATGTCTAAAATGTGTTGGCACAAATGATGACATCATCCATGTTGCATCATGTGATGATGTCATCCATCAAAGTTGTCAAAGTCAACATGACTTTTAGATATTTTGTAAATATCTTTGTAAATAAGTGGTTGGCTCCATTTTGCCTTCTCTCTCCCTCATCTTCTATAAATATGGGAATACTTGTTGTATTCAGTGGTGAACATTTTTTAGATAGAAATAGAAGTGAGGAGAGAAAGACTTTGAGCTTTCTTGTAACAGAAAAGAAAAATAATACAATTATTCAGACTTTGTGCTCAATAGCTGTGTTATACATTAGATCTTTCTTACGTTAGATCTGTATGTGTTTAATCTGTTGGATTCATATCTACTTTTCCGTCATTTGTTTATCAGTATTGCTTTGTTTATTTATGCAAGTAGGTTTGGCTCTGTTTACTACCAAACTAAAAACATAAATCTTCTGACCTTTCTGCTTTGGAATTCATTTCTTTTCTCCCTTCGGATCTGTTCTTTCTCTTCTCCCTCTTTCATTCCTTTCTTTTCGCAGCCTGGAACACTCTACTGGGATGAGATCCCAACCCCGAAGGTAGAATCTGTGAGACTTGCATAGGTTCCTGCTAGTAGAAATAGCAATAAACCAGTTTCGCTTTGCTTTATCTCAAAGAGGGGCTAAGCCCTGCACACTGTTGGCTCGTCTATCCATAGATCTGTCCACGCGACAGATTTTCGGACCAACAGTTTTTGGCGACTCCGCTGGGGAACGGATAGATCTGTCAGATCTATGGTGGTGGTATAATATAAAATCAGAAAAATAATAAAATCGCTGCCAGTTTGCAAATCTGAACTTTTTGTTGAAAATCCAAAAATTTGCAAAAGTGCCCGAAATTGAAAATTTTCTTCTGAGATCCATAGATCGGGCCTAATTCTGAGATCTTTAGTTATTTGAGTTTTTATCAAAGTTAACATTTTTCCGTAGATCTGAGTTTTTGACTGTTTTCTAAAAAGTTTGAAACCCTCTGAAAAGTAAAGATCAGATCTGAAAATCAGCCTGCTATTCTTCCCTGCCATCTTATCCTCGCTACTATTTGTCATTAACCGTAATCGGTTTTTCGAAGAGGATAGTTTCTAAATATCTAGAAAAGTGCATGCTGCTGGTTTTTGTCAGAAAAACCAGAAAATCAGCAAGTACACCCAAAAATAAAGTTTAAATCTGTGCCATAACATCGCAGATCTGGAAGGTACACTGGCAAGTGAACCTTTTACGTGCAGGAGAGCGTGGAGAATTTGATCCTACTTTCGATCTGCTTCAAAGGCACAATTTCAGCGTAACACCGGCTCGTTTTTTAGCGTTAAGCTCGGCCAGCCGGTCATCCAGGAGTGTCTCACCTCCACAAAGAAAAAGTCTTTTACAAGGAGCATCTACATCCCTCTGTAGTGCCTTGCTACTCAGTGGAACCACCCTCCCAGCTCGTGTGCTTTTTCCAGCCTTTCAAATGGCGGTACCATGGGGAAATGCTATGGGTCCTCTCGCATTACCACATCCGAGTTCACGCGCTCCCTCACGGAAACAAAAATAATTTTCCTAAATTCGGCAGAGTGGAAATCAAAGCATGGATTCCCACATATCTGCTTTCATTATGTCATGCAGTATTTTGGACGTGACTCACGAAGATGTATCGGTTCGCCTTTTTCTGGAAACTCTACAAGGGCCCGCAGCTGAATGGTTTCAGCATTTTCCGGCCGCATCTATCACCAGTTGGGCAACCTTGCGGGAAGCTTTTGAAGACAGATACAAGCCTTCAGAAGATGCATTTGCGTTGTTATCACGGATCACTCACCTGAAGAAAGAAGCCAATGAGACTATGCGCGATTTTGTCCCGGTTGATGCATTAATCAACCGTGTCCCTCTTTGCCATGCTTCCAACACGGAGAATCGAAGTGTTTCTTCGTGAACGCCATGAGCTCAAAAGTCAGCTTCTTGCTCCTTGAAGCGAGTAGCTACTACCTACGACACTCGCTCAAAGTGCTTGCCATACGGATAGAAGACAATTTGATAATATCGGCGAGTTGAGAAAGGAATCATCAAAGTCAAATCTTGAGATCCCTCGCCTTCTTACTTAAATCGATCGGCATTCCAAAAGATGGCGAATGATCGCTCGCATTAAAAAAAAGAAGTTGGCCCGGGCTCCTAGTTCTTCATATTGAGACATTCCACGAAGGAGTTTCGTTCCCAACAATGTTTCACAAAGACCACATCTACCTGCAACTACTCCATGGTTGGTGCTTGAAGCTCCTCGGTCAATGCTTTGGCGAAATTGAAGAGGAAGAGCGATCTTATGAAGAATCTTCGCCTCAAGAGGCGAAGATGATCAAGATGTCGGTGAGCCGACTGGCGACTCTACTATTGGATACATGGAATTTGATGAGGATGAATCTGATGAAGAAGAGAGTACTCAGGGCTATGCAAGCGGACAATCATACGCTATTTTTACCCGCTCACAAGGAAAGGAAGCGGAGGTTGCTGCCCATGTGCAGAAAGAGAAGGTCGTGTCAAACGTGCCTCCAACCATTGTTAAAAGAGGTAATCCCCTTCCTACTCAACTCCCTGCTAAGTCTTTTCCAAAGAAGTCATTTCCGCCCATCTCTCCTCGAATCAGCCCCCTCATATTCCTATCAAGATCAGTAACCCTGTTCCACCATCGCGAAGTGAAGGACTCATTCCCTCACCAACGCAACCCTTGGCCGCATTTGATATTATAGATCACGCTAAGAAGACCAAGATCAAATGTAAAAGCCAGTACCTTGTCAAACCCCGAACACTTGTAAGATTAACTAAATATATTCGAGAGTCAGGCATTACGTCTAAAGCGAGTTTCCCAAAGGAATCCTTTCCACTCCCCCTGAATCCCACATAAATGTTGCTTCAACATCTGCATCAGGCAAGATAGAGCCTTTCTATCTCTCTCTCCTAATCAATGGGCATAAGTTGAGTAACTGCATAATTGATTCCGGAGCTTCCGATAACGTCATGCCGGCGAAAGTCGCCCATGCTTTAGGCCTCACTCTTACCAAACCTTTCGGCAGATGTTACTCCTTGGAGACCAAGCAAGTGCCATTGATTGGCCAAATCAAAGATGCGCAATTTGCGTTCGCAGCATTCCCTGAAAAGAGGGTAAAGATGACCATTCTCATTGTTGACATTCCAGTGACCTATGGGTCTGCTAGGAAGGAGTTTACTGCGGTGAAGTTGGCGGAGAAATTCACATGGGTGGTCTAAAGCTAGAATACCCGTCAAAGGTGTGATGCGAGACTTTAGAACCGAGAATCGCAAAAGAAGTACTTGGTTACTAGCTCTGAAGACCCCAAAGCCCAAATCCTTTTTGAATCATCAGGGATGGGGAACTACTTCTTATCTACCGAGACAGTACAGAGGGCATTTTTGTTCAAGAAAAGGATCTTAATGAGATCTGGACCTTGCAGTTCGATGGCGATTCGCGACTAGTGGATGTGGCCTTTGGAGTTGGCTTGATATCTCCAGAAGAGGAGGTAATTCCTCTTTCTTTCAAGTTGTAGTTTTCAACACTAACAATCTTTGCTAAGTATGAATCTCTGTTGCTCGGTATGCAAGCTGCAAAGGAAAGAGGAATTAAAAATCTGAAAGTTCAAGGTGATGCTGAGCTATTTGTAAATCAGGTCAAAAGGATTTACTAAGTGAAAAATGAGAGGCTCAGGCACTACCGTAACGTAGTATGGTATAGCATCGAAGAATTTGATGCCTTTTCAATAGGAGTGATTCCAAGAGCTCAAAATGATATGGCCGATTCATTGGCCGTTTCGGCATCTCTCATGCTCCCGCACCCGGGTTTGAAAATGAACAAATACACCATTGAAGTGGTTTTCCACCGAGCGTGCCAGACAACTCTCAGCATTGGCAAGTATTCAACGATGATAATCACCTCATTGCCTTTCTAGAAAAATCAGAACATTTTGATGAGTTGTATTTTGAAGGATCCACCTCTACATGCCGTGAATCAATCAACGGTCAAAACCATGAATCAGAGGAGAAAGACGGCATATGTCAGCTCAAAGGAAATAAAATTCCAAAGGGCCTGGTTTCTCTGGAGCACCTGTTTGACAGGCACGACCGTTTTATGAAAAAGAAGAAGCAAGATGTTCTGACTCATCCCCAGAAACAGAACCAGTCAATATAGGTTCTGAGGCACACCCGCAATTTGTAAACATTGGCAAATGTTGCACGCCTGAAGAGAAGCGGAAATTTGTCAAGTTGCTGAAGAAATATATAGATGTGTTGGCATGGTCCTATGCCGATCTAAAGTCCTTCAAGCCAAAGGACGTTCAGCATGACATACCGCTGAGAGAAGATGTCAAAGCCTTTCGCCAGAAGCAAAGGCATTATAATCCTAAGATTTCGGGCACCATCCAAGCAGAAATTCAGAAGATGCTGGATGCGAGAATCATCTTCCCTATCCATCACAGCACTTGGGTGGCGAATATTGTGCCAGTGCGCAAGAAAAACGGCGAGATACGCATATGCGTAGACTTTCGAAATTTGAATCAAGCTTCACTGAAAGATAACTACCCTCTTCAGATAATGGATCAAGTTATGACGATGGCTTGGATCAAAAATGTTATGCTTGATGGTTTTCAAGCTCTGATCAGTTGAAGTCTCGCCTGAAGATCAATTCAAAACAGCATTCACTACTCCCTGGGGTACATTTGCCTACAGCAGGATGCCTTTTGGCCTAACTAATGCAGGTGCTACTTTTCAACGGGCCATGGACTTTGCATTTAAAGGTATGATGGGAAAAGTCATTGTAGTTTATCTAGATGACTTAACCGTGTTCTCTAAACAACGAGGTGATCATTGTGATCACTTGGAGCAAGTATTGGCAGGTTCTGAGAACATGGAATTTCCCTAAATCCCAAAAAGTCTGTTTTGGAGTCACGGAAGGGAAGTTCTTTAGGGCATGTGGTTAGCAAAGAAGGAGCGAAGATAGATATTGAAAGGGTTAAGGCTATTGAGCCTTACTCTACCTCTGGCAAGGCGGTATTCATTCTTTCTTCGGAAAGGTAAACTTTCTTAGGCATTTTGTTCTGACTTTGCGAAAAGACTCGCCACATACTGAACATGATGAAAGGATCACCCACTTTCAGATGGAGTGAAGAAGGGAAAAGGTCATTTGAAGAAATAAAAACTTACATTGCCCATGCACCGATCTGGTATGTCCGACTTCTCAAGGACTTCATCATGTATAGCTATGCATCGGAACATACGTATCTGCTGCAATCTTAATGCAAAAGAATTCGAGAAGACATTGAATCCCGATTGCATTCATGAGTTCTCCCCTCAAGCCTGACGAGTTGAAGATGACTCAATTGGAAAAGCATGCCTTTTCCATTGTTCTTGATGAAGAATTTCAGGTATTACATTCTAAACTCGCATACGGTGGTGCTGGTCCCTGACACGGCGGTAAAATCAATTCTAACTCAGCAGGAGTTAGGAAGCTTGAGAGGGAATTGGATCGCAAAGGTCCAGGAATATGACCTGGATATTAAACCTACCAAGCTGGTGAGGGGCAAAGGCCTGTGTCAGCTAATGGCTGAAAATGAAAATTTAGAAGGCCCTAAAGGAAAAGAAGATTGTGCCAACGAAGAGCAAAGCCCTCTAAAGGAGCCTGATTCTCTACCTCTGGTTCTATTTGTTGCAACTAGTGACGAGTGGTACTCCGACATCACTTTCTTCCTTACCTACGGCGAATGCCCAATGCACCTAACTGCGAGGGAGAAGCGCACTATAAAGCTCAGAGCAGCTAAATATGTCATCTGGGATGACGGTTTATATAAGCGCGGGATAGACGGTGTCTTCCTGCGATGTGTTGACAAGCCCCAGCAAGTGAAACTGCTGGAAAGTTTTCACAATTCAGCTGTGGAGGCCATTTTCTTCTTAAAGTGATGTTGCACACAAGATCATTCGAGCCAGGTATTATTGGCCAACGCTCTTTCAAGATGCGGCTACCTGGGTGGCAAAGTGTGAACCCTGTCAGCAATTTGTCGGCAAGCCCAAGTTGGCTGCCCTTCCCCTAAGACCGGTCATCATCAATGAACCATTCAGGCAATGGGGAATTGATTTTATTGGCGCACTCAATCCTCAATCGAGTGCTGGACATAGCTATGTCCTTACAGCAACGGATTACTTCACCAAGTGGGTGGAAGCCATACCTGTCAAGCACGCCACTTCTGAGGTGGTTTGCAGTTTTATCAAAGAAAATATCATTGTCAGGTTCGGCGTTCCAAACAAAATCGTTGCTGATAATGCTTCTAACTTCTCCTCGCGGGAAGTTATTAGTTTTTGCTATGAATATGGGATAACTTTAGCACATGCCTCGGATTATTACCCTCAGGGAAATGGTCAGGCGGAATCCAGTAATAAGAACTTGGTGACCATCATACGGAAATTAGTAGATGAGAATCAGCGGATGTGGCACAAGTCTTTGTACGATGCTTTGTGGGCGGACCGCATTACCCCCAAGAGATCTCTCGGCATGTCACCTTTTCAAGTGTTATATGGCACTGATGCCGAACTTCCCATTTCTGCCGAACTTCCTGCTCTACGCTTGGCACGAGTAATCGAAGATGAAACTTTCCAGAATTCTCTAGAAAAGAGAATCATGTATCTTGCGGAACTTGAAGAAAAGAGAGTAAGAGTGGTCGACAGGATCACTGAGCATCAGAATCAAGTAAAGAGGCTTTTTGACAAGAAGGCCAAGCAGAGAAATTTTCAAGTGGGAGATCTCGTCCTCTTATGGGACAAGCGAAGAGAGCCAAAGGGCATGCACGGAAAATTTGATTCCCTATGGAGAGGGCCCTTCAAAATCAAGCAACTCAATGGAGAGAATAGTTTATATCTCTCGTATCTGGATGGAGCTGAACTCCCGCTTCCCTATAGCGGGCAACATCTCAAGATCTTCAGGAAGTAGAGCTTGCTCTCTTCTTTGTACAGTTTGCTTTTTGTTGTGTGTTTGCTTTCGTCGTGTGTTTGCTTTCGGTTGGTTGTGTGTTTCCTTTGTCTTCCCTCCGGTCCCCCTTGTTTTTGACTCCGTACCCAATGGATAGGCACAAGTGATCTGGGATTCTCTACCCCCGAGCTCGCTCAGGGATAGTCCCCAGAAAGAGCCAGCTGTTATCCCGTAAAATTGACAAGGGCAATTTTACCGATAACCATACCGAAAATTTTGTTTCGATCCCTCGTAAGGGATCCTTCGAGTTCGAAAGATTGTAAAATCCCTTCCCGGGAAATCTAGTTTTCGAACTTAGTCTTTTGAGCCTTTTTTGGCTAGGCGCATGGATTTTCCTTGTAACACTAGCTTTTGATGCGCCCCCTTAAAAGCCTTTGGCGCATGGTTTTCCATGTTAACACATCTTTCGGTGCGCCAAAGGATGTTGAGTCTATTTTGCGTGCGCCAAGGCGCATGCGCCTTATTGTTGACATTGCTTTTGTTGCTCCACTTTTCGGTGCGCCAAAGGGCGCACATAATCTCATGCTTGACACAAAGTTTTGGTGTGCCAAAGGGCGCACGCTTTCTCCTGTCGACAATGACTTTCATGCGCCATTTCAAAAGTGGTTGGCGCATTGATGACAAGTTTTTCTATATATATCAGTGCGCGCCCAATGTCATTTTCATTCTTTTTGTCGAGCACGTGATCACTCTGGACTTGTCAGCCTCTGCTTCGTCGTTTTCGTCGCCCTGTGGACCCGCTCTCAATTTTGCTATATATCTAAGATCAGCAGCTGAGTTCGAAAGAACACATGTCTACGTCAAGCAAGAAACCCACCAAACCAAGAGGAAAGTCTAAGGCCAGAAGAAGAGATGAAATACAAATATCGAGGGTCGGGGTGCCCAAATCACAGGTGAGTGCGAGTATGGATGTCGGAGACTCGGAGGTGGGTCACATTGACATGGAGGAAGTGCAGGTTAGGACTCGAGAAAGTTACTGAGAAGTCCATGGATGGACAAGTTAATAGGCAGTGCCCTGCACTTCACCGGAGGAATCCCCGTCAGCGCTGTCAACAACGAATTCATGATGGTGATTGCGCAATGTTACAACAAAGACACAAGATGTGTCGAAAATAGTAAGGGCGAGGCAGTCATAAACCTCACTGCCCGTCATTTTGAGTTGATACTTGGCATCCCTCATCACCGGAACTTCGTGGCTGTTAGCCAACGAGAATGCATCAAGGCCTGGGAAGACAACGAAGACCAATGCATGCAGTTGATGAATGAGGTCTACCTAAAAAACAAGAAGGCGGTGACCCGGTGGCCACAGACTATCCACCGAAGTGATTTCTCAGAGGAGCTCAGCGATACTATCACCTTCCTGAGCAGAGTCTCGGGCTTTGGATGCCCACTATTTCCATAAGTGGATGCTACGGTACTTGGAGACAATGAATAAAAATTTACCCGATCAGTGCTTTTGCTGGGGTGAAATAATAAGCAGCACCATCTCGGCGGCTGATGATTCACCACAATAGGAGTGTTCCATATGAACTCCTATGTAGTCTACGCCGAAAAAGCGTCGGCGAGGATTATCGGGCTGAACCGAAGTGGAGTATGGCCTTAGGCCAAGATATTTGATTACTACCCGCAGGCTGAGGTGGAGAATAGCATCCAACATTTCACAAAAGTTAACGATGCATTCTTCTCTCATGTCATCTGCCTACGAGGCCAAACATGACTCATATGGACGACCAAAAACATATTGGCAATCACAGAGAAATGGGGGCCCTGTTCACCCAATTTCCCACGTTCACCTATCGAGGGCTGCCAACTTTTTGGGAGAGCCAACCAGGCTACCAAGGTATGCTGGGCCTAAGTTGATTCTACTAGAACTGTCAAGGTAGCTGGTCACATACCATGAGAAGTGCCTCGAAAAGAAAGAAGGGTGGAACTCCTTTCCCCCTCAAAGTGGGCCGATACACATGCTCCACCCACCATAAGGCGAAGGAAATGTTCACAGAGCTGGAGCTACTCAATTTGAAGCATGACTTCCCGGCCAGGCCTACCTTCGACCCAAGAAGTGCCTGCCCAGCGGCTCGATCCGATCCATGTCCCTCAAATTGAGGATATTTACATTGCGTTCTCCATGAGGCGGAACTCGAAGAAAGGATCACTTTCGCTTAGCATTGGCGGAAATCATCCAATACGGAGTGGCCATTGTCCCAGAAGGCTTCGGACTACGGAAGATGAAGTAGATAAGGTGTATAATGACACGAGATGGGGACAATTGGCCCTTCCGGCCATTGGCAGGGAACAAGGCACCTCAAACAATTGAGGAGAGGGTCGAGGAGACTATGCGGAGAACGAGCATTGGTGCCGCATGAGCGGACTAATCTACCTCGGGGTAGATTTCACAACTTCCCCTTTGGGCAACGCACCTCCAAGGTCCAAGAAGCAGCTGAAAGGCAAAGGTGCAGAAGGTGAACCTAGCACCATTCAGGAAGAAGCCCCTGAAAGTCCTCTTCCCTCAGAGCCAGAACAAGTTATAACTCTGGAGGAAGAATTGACAGAGGATAGTCCTATACGCCCATCCACCCAGGATGTCGGCGTCGCTACAACTTCAGAGGTCCCTTCTATCCCTTCTTCTTCTCTTCCTTCCCCTCCTCGAGTGACTCAAACGACCACCCCTTTGGTCGTGTCCTCTGCCCCTTCTTCTACCCTTTCCCCTGCTTCTTCATCTATCTTCTCCTCCCTCGCTGATTTGTCTTCCTCTATTTCTTCCCTCATCTCCGAGCTCCCTTCCCTTCCTATGTCTTCTACAGTTGCGGTTTCCCTTCCTCCCGTGGACATTTCTTCGGCTATTCTTTCAATGCCGCCACCGCGTGTCTCCACATTTTTCCCCTCTTCTACCGTTGCTGCCTCCCCCTCTGTCTCTGGTCCTTCTTCTATAGGACCAGCTTGGATCTCTCAGCAGCTGAGCCAACAAAAGAGGAAAGTCCCCATCGCTCCGATGGACTTTTCGGTCATTCCAGCTAAAGGAGCAAAGAAACAGAAGCCGGTTACACGCTTCTCGAAGAGCGCTGCAGGTGAGAGAGTCATGGAAATAGCGTACCCCGACCCCCTCAAAGAGAAAGAAGATCTGTCTTCGACAGATTTCACCGTGACCCAAGTCACAATGGGGACATCCTCACGAAAGTCTCCAGGGGGAAGCTCTTTCCGCAGTTGATGCACTCTGCAAAAAGCTTCAGGAAACGAAAGAGGAGAAAAGGCTACTGAAGGAGCAGAACAAATACCTGCTTCAAGCCTTACAGAAGATGGGAAGTGCACCTCCCACAACTGCCGCCGAGACTCCTGAGCTGCTCAGTCAGGAGAAGATTAATGAGTATTCAAAGATCGGCGAGCAAGGTATGGCTGTTTCTGCTTGGAGGAGCCAAATCCTCAAGGATAGTGAAAGAGTAATCGCCGAGTATACCAGTTTATACCTAAACATCGGAAAGGCGAATAAGGAACTCCAAGCATTAGCGAGTCCGATATCAGAAGAGTTAGAGCATGCTAGACTCCAGCACGAGACCTTCCAGCAAATGTTCGAATTGTTCAGTCGAAGATCTGGTCAAGTTCGGAGTATTCGGCCATCCAAGGGCCCTCAACAAAACTATGTCCACTCTGGACTATCGGATAGATCAGCTAGAATTCGTTCTGGAAAAGATAGACAAGGTAAAGGAAGAGGCCCTGGATGCAATGCATCAAATGGAGAAAGTTGTTCTCGCCATGACTCCAGGGTTGCTCACTCCTTCCCTTACCTTTAGATCGGTGATGACACTATCCGGATTTTGAGGAGATAGCTTCTCAAGGGACAGGGCCAGAGGTCACATTCGACACTGAATCTATCAACAACCTACTGGCCTGTAGGGACTTCATCGGGTTCCTTATCGAGGCGGGGAAAGATTATTCCAAACTCCCGGAAAAGCTCATAGACGAGCGGGAGACTTGCGAAGCAATCAGTGAAGCGGCACTGAGGATCCGTCACGAGGATCAATTTGGGCGATGATTAGCAAGTTTTTGGATCTGCGCTTAGTTCCACATATCATCACTGGCGACATCGATCGAAGCAGGCAACCCCTTTTCGGCCGCGGGATGATGATGATGAGTAGCTTCTTCTTCTTCTTCTTCTTCTTCTTCTTCTCTCTATTCTCCGAATTTCTTTTGAAATGTCTAAAATGTGTTGGCACAAATGATGACATCATCCATGTTGCATCATGTGATGATGTCATCCATCAAAGTTGTCAAAGTCAACATGACTTTTAGATATTTTGTAAATATCTTTGTAAATAAGTGGTTGGCTCCATTTTGCCTTCTCTCTCCCTCATCTTCTATAAATATGGGAATACTTGTTGTATTCAGTGGTGAACATTTTTAGATAGAAATAGAAGTGAGGAGAGAAAGACTTTGAGCTTTCTTGTGTGAAAAAAACATAGTAATACAATTATTCAGACTTTGTGCTCAATAGCTGTGTTATACATTAGATCTTTCTTACGTTAGATCTGTATGTGTTTAATCTGTTGGATTCATATCTACTTTTCCGTCATTTGTTTATCAGTATTGCTTTGTTTATTTATGCAAGTAGGTTTGGCTCTGTTTACTACCAAACTAAAAACATAAATCTTCTGACCTTTCTGCTTTGGAATTCATTTCTTTTCTCCCTTCGGATCTGTTCTTTCTCTTCTCCCTCTTTCATTCCTTTCTTTTCGCAGCCTGGAACACTCTACTGGGATGAGATCCCAACCCCGAAGGCAGAATCTGTGAGACTTGCATAGGTTCCTGCTAGTAGAAATAGCAATAAACCAGTTTCACTTTCTTTGTCTCAAAGAGGGCTAAGCCCGCACCTTTGTTGGCTCATCATGTCCATAGATTTTCCACGCGCGATGATTTTCGGACCAACAAAGTTAAAGAAGATTTCTTATCAAAAGTGACCAAGGATGGAGATGAATGAAAGGATAGTATAACACGAGGTAAGTAGAGGCCATGATAACTACAAGGAGAAGGTACAATGATGAGGTACTCTGGCGTAAGGGTGCATGCTAAAGAGAATTCTTTGACCAGAGGGTAGGAAGGTGCACTTTGGAAGGTAATAAGTGGGGTGCAAAGATGTACCATGTGGAATGAATGAATTTGGTTAATGAATAAGAGGATATTTGGTAGGTGAAGGAGTAATAAATGCATCAAAATTTGAAAAACTATATAAGGATGGGATGTGAATTCATTTCTACCATTGCGTCTAAGAGTATTTAAGGAAAGAGCTAAGTGCGAAGAGCCGAGTGATCAAGTTAAGGTGTGAAGGGTGTGAAACCAAGCATGACAAACAAATTTGTGTGAAAATAAGATTGCATCCCCAGTGGTGAAGGGTTTTAGCAAAGAAATACGACAAAGAGGAGTTAGGGCATGCAGTTTCCACCTGCACGATTGAATCGAGCTAGGGTTTAATTCAAAAATTACATAGTTAAAGAGGAGACAATTATAAGGTAAAAATGGCACCCAAGAAGGCAGCTGTAGTAGGAGAAAAAGGAAAGAAGGTGGTCATTGAGGAGGAAGAGATGGCACCCAAAAGAAATTTTTCAGAAATGCAATATCTAGAAGGAGTCATCATCGGCCAAAAATGGGCACACATAAGAAAGAGCAAAGTAAGTAAATACAATCACAAGACCTCAAAGAAAAAGAAGGAGCTCAATTCCTTGCTCACTATGAGGATGAAAAAATGTACGACAGATGACATAACGGTTTATGATGATGTAGGCGAGAAGCTTCTAAAGAGAATTAGGTTCTACTAATTATATGAGCTTTTATATTTTAGGAAGTATGAGCCCTTGTACCAGTGGCTCATGAGTAGAGTGCATGAGGACTGCTTCTACTTTGTAGGATGTATAGTTAGAATCTCATCCATGCTTATCTCAATGGTGACAGGTTTGAAGGTGACAAGAGAGGATATAAATAATGATCTCACAGATAAAGCCACAATCTTAAAGACCAAATAGGATTTGAGGTATCTGAAGGGTCCATGCGGTATGGAAATAGACAATTTGAATAACTGTCTAGTTGTGCAAGTAGCAACACACCTTGTTACAAATTTGAATGATTAGGAGAGGTGGTCACAGGTAAATACTATGTGGTGACACATTGTATGCAAGATGTCAAAAGGTGTAGTCTATAATATTGTAGGCTACATTGTAGAGAAAATAGTCGAGGAAGCACACATAGGAGGGAAGATCAGATTTGGGGATGTTCTATTATCACTAGTATTCATGGAAATTGGAGTACTAGACGGGCAAAGGAAAAGGTATGGGAATACCCCATGGAGAATAAGTCACTAGTTGAAAGGTTCAGAAAGTACCTATGTAAAGGGACCATGACAGATGACATCAATAAAAGGGCACCGAAATGGTATGAAAGGCTCCATGTGGCATTTTAAGAAGAGTGGTGCATCCCGAAGGACCTAGCATTAGTAGTGGGGAAACAAGTCCAATTTTTTTTATATCAACTTTTCTACATCGCACACTTCCCAATGAGAGATAGAGTCTAGAGCCCTTGGTGTAAATTGCCTTACACATTCATTGCAAGGTATTTCTAAGCATCTGTTCACATATTCATAGATACACGCCGAATGTATTCAATGCAGATAAGGTAGACTGCGACTACCACAAGTTTAGGAAGAATTATGTGTATCCAAGAAGAAGTTCTGTGTCGAGAGGCTCATTTCGAGAGGTGGTAAATACTAATCCAATAATTATGGTTGTAGAAGATATAGGGGAAACATTAGTGTATCTTCAACTGAAGCCCAAGATGGAGAAAAAATAAGTATGTAGAGAATGAATTCATGCTCCCAAGGCCTTTGAAGGGTAAGGACACAATGGAAAATGTACCGGCGTAAAGGCCCACAAAAACTGTTGAAGTAGAGGATGAAGAAGAGGAGCATGAAGATAGTAGAGGCTTGGAGTGTAGAAGAAAGTAACCATATGATAGAGAAGAGTCACATTGCATGACCACTCTACCTCAGGGACAAGACGAAGAGGAAGATACAGAGGTTGAGCAGGGGGAGCATGATTTAAGAAAGTATTCAGATGCACAAGAACTCAAGGTGGAACCCCACAAATGGTAAGGAAATCACCTCGTCTCTCTCCACACAAGGATACCATTGAGCCAAAGAGGAGAAGAAATTTGAAGTTGGATGAAGAAGTGGAGGAATCATGGGAGAGAGAGTGTGCATCTCCTACCCCATTCGAGAAAGAAGATGAGCTATAGAATGAGGAAGAGCAAAACAATTAAGAGATGAAGAACGGATAAGAAAGAGAGAAGGAAACCACCAGATCCACACATGTGCAATATCAAGGTTTAATGGGAAAGACTCGTAACCTTGAAGCCACAATTCCCAAGGGTCATAGATCAAAGAGGATGAGTGGGGAACATAGTGCACCACTCATGGGCTATGCAGAGGACACTAGAAAAATCATCCACGCCCGTTTCCAAAGCATTGTAGAACAAAAGGATTTATTTATTTGCAAATTAATGGATGGGGATATGTTGACCGTTCACACTAGAAAGAAACTCTCATGGTCAATGCACACCCACATGGATGAGCCTGATTTTGATGTATGCGAGGAGTCATGCATGTCAAGAAGAAAGAAGAAGACACCTCAAGCCATGCACATATGCAGTTAAACCTCTGTTAATGTCATATGGATAGGTTAGCAATGTGTTGGTAAAGGTTTATACTTGAGGTTGCAAGAAGAAACATAGACAAGGCCGCAATAATTAGAGTGATGCATGAGGAGTTGAAGATGAAGGATGTAGTGACAACATGCCTTACCTAAGAGAAGTACTTGGAGCAGAAAATGAATAGTGTGTTTATTTGCATGGTAGAGGCCATTGGAGATAATGTGATGAAATTTCGCCCACATCTAAAATCTAAGGTACCATAACCATTCCCCTTAGTAATGCATTATGTTAGAGCTTTGGTGGAATTTTAGTGGAAGAAGACACAATCAGAATGCCAAAACCAAATAATCCTAAAGAAGAGATAGAAAGGGATAAGGCTGTAGTAGTTAGAAAGATTGCATCATACGAAGGCCTACTGCAAGTGCTCCAAGAAGAATTGAAAAAGGTGGCTCATGCCTTAAATATATGCACAACTTTATAGGAATTGATCAAGGTAAAGACTCTCGAAGAAGATAATGTAGTCCAGAAGGCTATGAAGGATGATACCTTGGGCCATGCAGAATGGTTAAAACTTGTAAAGAAAAAGTGTGAGGCCCTAGCAGCAGCATAAGAGCCACACAAGGAAATATTAGATGAGCTTGGGAAACTCATCGCATAAAAGATGGATGCACTGGAAGGAAAACATACTGCAATGTCTAGTATTATGTTGGTATTGCAGAATGAAAAAGGTGAAGTTACCAAAGATGAATTGGAGTCTATTATTTTGGACATACCAGAGTAGGCAGAGAAAGCATTCAATGAGTGGTAGACCTTGGAGGTCGAAGTAAAGGAGTATCTAGATTTGATCCTTAAAAATGATACGAGAGGAGGATACCTCATAAAACATTCTTTATTCATCTAAATTCTTTTTTATTCTTTCCATTCAACATTCTTTACTTTAGTTTTGGAGATAACCATTTTCGCGATGACAATGAGATTAGTGTGGGATAATGTTGATTAGAGAATACTTGTTAGAGATCACACAAGATTTCCGCGGGGGAGAGAAGACTGGGATCAAGGGTGCGGAGGGAAAGGCAGAACCCGCATGCGAGAGGGCAAGTTCAAGTTTCAAGACATACACGATTTTGAGCATGAAGACCTATTTTTAGAATATGGTGTGTAGAGCACATAAGCGAGGTAGATATGTGCATGCCATGCATTGTCTATCTTTAGAGGATCGAATTGAAGCATTTTACATGGCGACAAGCTAAGAACAGGATTGTTAGTTCGGTTAATTGTAAGAGGTCTATAGATAACACACTTGCATGTGTGGCTATGCCCTGTAAATGGAACATGGTTATTAGTAGCATGTGGCCTATTTTTGGAATAGATAAGAAGTGAAGGGAAATCCCCCACTCTATATATATGATGTGAATCACATAGTAGTTGATATATAGGTATATACAGAGTGTAATAAGTAAGCATTAAGAGATATGTGCATATGACTAGATTACAGTATCAGATCCATGCGCGCATTGGTATAGATTTCCATTATTGTAAGGAGCTTCTATGTTTATTATTACATGGAAGATATTGGTTAAATCTAAGTGGAATTTACGTGTGTAATTGAGTAGTGTATGTTCTTGATTTAATCATGATTATTGTTTAAGCTTGTTCTTTCCTAGATCTGAATATGGCATGCATTGTAGAATGATGGATTAGTTATGGATCTATATGTTTCTTCCTTCATCATGCTAACATCCTGTTGCGATCAAGCTTAGTAAAGAGGGACCTAGTATCTTTGCGCACTTGGTGAGTGCTCGGTCTAGGTGAATGATGTACCAACACGTCTAGGATGTTATCCTAGTAAATTCTAGGCTACATCGGACATTGTGAGTGATGTCCCATGTTTGAAAACTGATTTTTGAGGTCTACATTGTCTTCTTTCTTGCTAGATTACACATTATATTATATATGTTTATTTGTCTTGTTTTCAATAACACATGTTACTAGCCACTTTGTTTGCATGTGCCTTGTTTTTTACCGAGAACATCCCCCTACAAGATATTATTTTCACATCAGCATCTAGTCCTCTCCTTTAGGCCACATCCTCCTAGCGACATCACATGTACCCCAAATAAGGGGGCATACATTAGGTGAATCAGTCAACCCATACAAACAGCTCAGATATTCGGTACATGCTTGTACAACATGGGAACATAACAAAGTTAGAGACACATAATGGCCCAAAATATGACTTGGGTCCTTATTACAACACAAGCGTCAACACCCGGATACAAACATGAGCGCTTGGGAACTCCCGACCTTTCACTGGGTGCCTTTGGCTAGGAGCAATTATAATTACTTTCTTATATCAATGTATTTTTCAGAGTTTCACATAGCAATTGTCTCGATCACGGGAATAATGCTCCAATAATCAGAATGCATCCTATCATATTTTTCTACTTGGATCAAACTAGAACAACATGAATCACAATGTCTATAGTGGTGTTTAAATTTTGGGAAGTAGTCAGGGATGGATAATAACACTAGACCTTTCTCCCTAACAGTTTTCTATCATGGCATGAGATCACTCAAAAAACTCACACTTGGAGTGAGATCGCCCCAAAAACTTGTTCTTGACATGAGATCACCCAAAAAACTCACCCTTGCGTAGCATTTTTAGGACACTTTCTATCATTTTCACTCATCATGGATTAGGTGCACATGTCCCTATTAATACTTCATATTTTTACATGCTTTTGCATAGTTTTACAAATTTTTCATATACACATATTTTACTACTCTTTAGATCTTGTTTTGTAGGTCCATCCTTAATATGCAACAAGAATCATCCCTTCATCATGTGAAAATAATAATAGGTATAAACATGAAACAACACATACACTTCACCCCTAGGGTCATTTCCTCTTTTTAGCTCTCATGCTTCATTTTTATCACTCCTTTCTTTTTCTTGTCTCTTCGGTACACTTTCACCATTGATATACATGGTTATCAAGTACACATATCTTATCTACTTTATGTTATTGAGTATTCACTCAACAACATAAAGTGGGGGAAAATAGGTCTTGATCACATACCACTATTCATATGATTGCTAAGTGAGAATATTAGTAATTGACATCAATCTTTGGCCTCTTTTCTATCTTTTTGGTTTCCTCTTTGGTCTTACACACCCCACAACCCAATCTAATCTTCATTTCTTTATATTTCTTGACTCTAGACACCAATGCCTAGCACGGAAGCCAACGCCAAGCACCCTCATCCCCTTTGGGCACCCTAGACCTCTTTGTATCTTACTCGCCTCTTTTGGGCTTGTTTTATCTTTTGAGAATATTGTTTTCTCATGGGTCTTTCTTTTAGTTTTCAATTAAAAAAATTAAATAAGGGAATCATTAAATACAAAGCTATGTGACCATAATAAAGGATCAAACTATAAGCATCTACTATCACCACCTAAGGTTGCATCCAAAGGAATTCTAAGAGCATCAAAACATTGATCTAGCTTCACTCAAGGGACAAGAGGACTACATTTTTTTCATACACTTCATAGAGCAGGAAGTTCATTTTTCCATTCACACATCTAGCTATTTTTCACTATTAGGTTCAGCTTGCATAAGAGATTCATAGAGGAAGATTCTATACACACGCACACAAAACTACATTGAGTTTGAGATGTAGTGCAATGTTAGGTCATAAGTTCACTCTATTGACTTACTCCAGGGGTTAATATGACTCCCCATTTACATATTTTTTTTTTTAGGATTTGATTTGTTTTGGTGTTTTGTAGGAGATAATTTTTTGTGAAAGTTACGGGGAATTTTGTGGACATAGTGTGACATAAAAGTGACCAACAATTAAGATTAACGACCACCTTATGACACAAGAATTATTATTTTCTAACCATTTTTGCAGACACAGGCACCCGAGAAGAAGACTCTAGCACCTAGGCACCCCTTACCTAGTCTAAGCACCCTAGTCCCAGCACATTCAGAAGTTATAGAATTGTTTAGGTGTGGTTGCAATAGTCTACTCTTTCCCTTTACCAGTTTTCTAGTCCATCATACTTCCAGATAAATTGTGAAATTAGATAAGTCTTTTATTTCCTCTCTTGCACCTAGGGTTTTAGTTTTCAGTATTTTATTACTTGTGTCATTTATTTACTTTATCATTTATTTATCATACGTGATTATTTAATATCGAGGGTTTAGTATAATTCTATTTTCTATGAAATCATTGTTCTAATATGCCCCTACTGAGACACCGAGTAAAAGAGGTATATAGTAGAAATGGCCGATCTAGAGAAGGAGGTTATAGGGTTGGCAATGAGGATAAGGAGTGTTTCATATTGTGGAAATATTTTTGATAGTTTTGGGTCCATTATAATATGGTGGCCTTATTAAGTATTTTATTTATAGGATAATTGTGATAGGTAAAATCATGGGAAAATCGTCAGATTGCCCCAAGTTTTTATGGAAAGTGTGTATTTTTGTTATAAAGGAAAACCATGGCACATCAAGGATGGATTTCATTTTTCTAGGGTCAACATCAATGTCATGTTTAGACACTAATAATCCTATAAATTTTCCTCATGTCACCCCGTATATGAATTTTCTAGGGTTGAGGTGAGCGTTGTATTTGTGAAGTAATACTAAGTCGATGTCTAAGTCATAAGCATGATCATTTGCGCATCGAGATTTGATGGGTAAATCATTAACATGTAATTTTACTATTTATCATATGAAATCATGAAATATATGTGTCATGGTGCGTTGATATGTTTCACCAACATTTTTAATTCCAAAGGGCATTTTTACCTAACAATAGGTTCCCGATTCTATCGTAAAGATGGTCTTATTTTATCTTTACGTAGCAATCGAAATTAGTTATTATTGGCATGTGGTTCTATAAGTGTTTTAATTAATACAAAACCACATTAATTAAAAATTGGATGATATATTAGGATCAGATGATGCTTTATATGATGTTGACATGGTGGTTCAGATGTGTTCATGATGATACAAGGAGATTTTGTGAGGATTACTTGCTTTTGCAAGCCTATTCAGGTGCCTAGGTGATGTTACATGATATAATGAGCTTCTTGGATGCTTAAAAATGATTTTGGCATGATTTATAGCAATTTTGGAGGGTTCTTAGCCATTCATATTAGTTTCATGATGTAGATACAGGTGATTAGTTATGTTACATGTGTTTATTTGGAGCAGGTATGGATGTTAGGAGGTGTGAGTATGATATTTGGAGCTATATGAGCTCATGGATGCATGAATTAATATATATAATGGTGTATAAAATATTTTTGGGCAATTTTCATTGATTTCATGATGAGTTATAGCATTCTTTCAGTTTACCTAAAGCCTACTACAATATGAAACCTTAAGGAGTTATTACAAAAGTCTCAATTTCTAGAGATTTTAATGTATGGTGATGAAATTATGATGATTGGAGAAGTTTTTAGGATGTTTCATGGTGATTTGGGAAAAAATTTAGGTTTTCATGAGGTGTATTTTTCATGTTATGTCAGTATTTGTGAGACAGGGTCAAAATCTAGTGCAAATCTAGCTCGAGTTTGAACTTTTGATGCTCACCTCTAATCATGTGCTTTACATGGTACCTTGTGGATTTCAAGGATTTTTATATTGTGATTGTATAATTTTTAAAAAAACTAATGAGGTCATTTCATCTTCATGTTTTTATGAAATAATGTTAAGAAGATAAAGTGGTCTAAAACCCTAGTAAAACCCTAGCTAGGAGCAACTTTTACAAAAAAAGAGGTATAATGATCATGTGTTGCTTGATTAATAAAAATTTATTATTATATATTATATAGGAATATTATATATTTCCATAAATGTATGATATAGGTCATGGTGATGAGTGGGCCCCACTCAAACAAGTCAGTTTTTGAAGAAGAGTGTTTTAGGACAAGGTTGTCCAAAAGAGTTGCATGCTAAATTGATGTTATGGAATGTATGTGAGATAATATTAATGTAGATGGAGTTTTTAGGAAATTTTCATGAATTTTTATGGTCAAATTAAATCCATTCATGTTGACTAATCAAACGGTAGTTTGTGAGGCCTTAAAAATCAATGTTCAATAAAATGGTCATAACTAAAGCTATAGGTCAAATTTTGAGATGATTCAAAATGTGTTGGAAATATGATTCGTGTGTGTGTGTGTGTGTGTGTATACACACACACACACACACACACACACACACACACACACACACACACACACACACACACACACACACACACATCGAATCATATTTCCAACACATTTTGAATCATCTCAAAATTTGACCTATAGCTTTAGTTATGACCATGTGTGTGTGTGTGTGTGTGTGTGTGTGTGTGTGTGTGTGTGTGTGTGTGGTTTCTAGGTCATTCTTTGAACATGAATGTTTTTTCTAGTGTAGGACAAGATGTGCTTTTTTAAAAGTTTTGAGTTGTTTGAAGCATGAGATGGATTAGGTGATGATTTATATCACCTTTAATGTGATGAGGATTAATTTTGAATAAAATGAATCAATTTATAGGTATTTAATGTTACTAGAAATGTTTTTATGAGATAATATTTGAAAACAAATTTTTGGGTAGGTTGATTTGGTGAAGACAAAAGTGGTGGTTTGAGCGGTGATTGTTTCAAGGATTATAAATTTCTTAAAAAATTTATACAAGATATGTAATTTCTATCAAGTGGCTACATGGAATGGTTGGAATGATTTTAATTCATTTGGTGGCATAATGAATTTACTAAAGTCCTAAAGGGTGTAGGAAACAACAGTTTTGAGATGCATAAAGAGTATTGGCCCCATTAAACAAAATAATTTTATTGGTTGAGATAAATTGCAACCATTTATGTATTTTAAATTCTATTATAATCATGCATGGTGGGTTTTAGGTCATGACTAAGCATGGTTTTGGAATGAGGGGATATTTTTATTCTAATACAAGGTTGTTTGGGATTTTTGGTGCATGAATGAAGTGTTTTTGCTAGGCAGAATATATGGGTCATTTATGAATTTTATAGTGATTCTTATCAGATTTTTTAAATTTGGTATGTTCTTACAAGTGGAGGTAAAATAACCTCTTTTGAATTTGAATCAAGGAGAGGCTATAAAGATGATGTTTTGGGTACAATGGTGCTAATATTTTGGAACCCCTTTTATATTCTTTTGAAGAACCCTTTGCTATAAAGAAAACCCCTTGGACCTAGCCCAAAACCCCTAGAATTCCATTCTAGGAAAGTAACTAGTTTTGTTTTCATGAAGATTATTTTAGCAAAGCAAAGATAATGGTGTTTCTTTGAGAGCGAGTTGGAGAAGGAGGGAAGATTTGGAGATTTATGTTTGGATGCTACATTCATATCTTATTGATGTCATTTTCAGGTTTATCAAGCATCTTCAGATCTGATATTGAGTTGTAATAATTTTCAAAGTAGTATATCTTCATATGTATTCATGAGACAAGGGTGATTGTCTTGAGAGCTCATGATTGTATCTTGTTGATCATTGTTGAAGACATTATTCATTGTAATCTGATTTGAATATCAATAGAAGTGTGTTGATCTGATTTGAGCATCAATATAAAAAAATCATTTTATCTTTTAATCCTTGCATTGATTTTATTTCATTTTGAATAATATATTCTTTGATGTGTGTGCTTCATGAGATTGTGTGCTTAGGGTTTGAAGTATAAGTGAGAAATTTTTATTTAAGGACTGATTCACCCCCACCCCTCTCAGGTCCTTATCACCTCAAAAAATTTGCATTATATCAGGCCCTTGAAAGTAGCCTAAAATTCTAGAGGGATATCTTTAGTGACAAAATGAATCCTTCATCATTGGATATAATTAGACTAATATCTTCATGATAATGAATAGGGTAGGTGAACACGGTGACCATATTTATAGGATGTCTAGATCTCATGAGGAAATAGTCAAAGTCTTATAAACTCAACTTGAGGATTCCCAAGATGAGTTAAATATTAAGAGAGAAGAGTGTCTTAAACATGAGGCTGAAAAGAGGAACTAAAGAAAGAGATATCCACCATTACAAGAGAGGTATTATATTTTCAAGAGAGCATAGAAAATATGAGTAATATGTTAGGAAAGAAACAATTTTATGGTGATAGAAAATTCCTAGGCTTCAATGAGGATTCATCCAAATCAGATAAGAATGAAGAAGAATCAATTCAAGGATCCAAAGAAAGAAAGAAACCAAGCAAGGGAGATATTTCAAAGCTTTCATCTCATGGAAGATCATCTATCAAGTAGCCAAATGCTTATAGGTATGGTGTTTTTCATGGTAATTGCTATAAGTGTGGTGTTTATGGACATAGAGCTAGCATGTGTAGTCCTAAGGTTGAAAAGAAGGATGATGGAAAAAAGAAAGGAACATTGTGAAGGAAATAAGGAAGAGGAATGTCAAGGAAAGAAAGAGAAAAAGGTAGGTCAAAGATATGGAGTTGAATGTTATCTTTTTCATGAAAAAGGTCATCTTGCAAAATATTACAAGAATGAAAAACCAAGCACTAGAAGGTATGTAATAAAGTTTAATGGATATTTATTTTTTTCTTGCAATGGTTATGAAAATATGGATTTTGAGTGAAAAATAAGATGGGTGGAATGTTTTAGGTGCCACAAAGTAGAAGGCGGATTAAAAGGTTTTGTGATGTAGAACAATTGAAGAAAGAGACTCAAAGACCCAAGCCACAAGTTCAGAAGTACAAGAAGAGAGAAGAGGCTAGTAAAATTGCTCAAGAGGATTCCAAGAGTGTTGTTGGATCCCTAAAATAACTAATTACCTAAGGCGTGAAGAATTTTGGTGCACGGAAGCGGGCGTAAAGGAACACGAAGAAGAAGTTCTTGGAGAGGTGCGAAGGCTCATTCCTAAGAAGGATGAATTCAAGAAATAGTGATTTTTGGATGATAGGAAAAGACACGCATATGGAGCAAACAAAAAAAAAACTAGATACAAATGTGGATAAGCTATGGAGACTTATGGCTTAGCAAAGGATATTCCATGGCATCAATATAGTTACCATGAAAGGATAAGTATTCAAGGTTGTTAAGGATTAGTCGGCACATTCATTCTAATCGCACTCAATGAGGGAAACACATTAAGACATCGGCATATTCTGGGTAGTGGTAGAGAAGTCATGATAGGATTCCTTCTAGCTCTCGCGAGTAATGATGAGCGGTTACGAGAAGATTCCTTCTTGTTCTTTATATGGATGGTTTTGTAGTAAGGTTAAAACAGAGATAAGTTAGTATGTGTGTACATGTATGCGAGGTAGATGGAAATAAAAATATAGAGGTATTGTGTAATGTGTAATGGTGATCTCTGTAATGTATAAAGGCTCTACTATTATGAATGTTCCCTAGAGATGGAACCCTTTTTAATGTAATCTTGGCTATTGTATTTGATTAATGAATATAATGAAGAGTTTCTGAAGCACTCATGTGATGGATCTTGATCTGTACATTTCCCTTATATTCATGTGCATGTTACTGTTTTTCTTGATATTATTCATGGTTTGATTCTACTTTCATTTAGTTGATCATGTTATACCATGCTCTGATGCATTAGACTAGGACTAGTTCTTTATCTCAATTCCTAGAATGGGTATGTTCATTCCATGTTTATGCAAGAACTCCCTTACCAAGGGTGATCATTCTCACAAATCTCACATAAAGGAGGGGCTCGGTGCTTGTATGTGCCTTAGGTGAGCTTCTAAACCAATCTGGATGATATGTCGGCGTGTTTGGGGTTGGTTGTTAAAGCAAGTGGTAAAAAGAGACTACATATTGGTTCCATTTCCGGGACCTATTTTTGAAGTTGTGAGAATGTTGCTAAATGACAGTGTTTGACCGTGGATAGTGTCGAAGCATGGCTTAAAAGCATGAAGGATGATTTTTATTAGAGATTTAATACTGGACCTGAGTTTGATGCATGTAAAGGGGTAGAAAAACATAGGTATCATAAGTTGTATGAGACTTTTTTTTGTTTTTGCGAGGAGTTATATGAATGGATTTAGGTGTATGCATCTAGATCAAGCTGGTACTATAGACCTCGCGTGTGGACCCAAGATGAGTATCAGAGGCTGAATGATGCTGATCTGACTTGGAAACATGTTTTTGATCACTACTAGAGAAGAGTGTTAACAAGTTACACCTTGGACTACGTGATTTCCATGTATTCTTGTCTAGAGGTTGCAAATTTTGAGTTCTTGAGGGAGCCAAGAGAATATTTCTTATGTGTTATCCCTTTAGATATAAAGATCATGATCATTACACTTTGAGTTTGGAAGCATTTCCTATGGCCAACTAATCTTATTACGAGCATTGGGAGAGGAAGATAGAGTGGATGAAGATGGCAAATCTTGTGGTTGAAAAGGAGAGGGAAGAGAAACCCCTTTGGCTTACGGAGAGAGTTGGTCATATGAATAAAGGATGAGAGTTATCAACACACATCTCAATCCACCTAGTGACCAACCCTTGGTGCCTAGTTTTCCAAATCCAGAGATAAGTATTAATAACCTAATTCTTATTGGTAGAAGTAACCAATTAGCACCTAGAAGGTATAAATTTTCATTTGGTACATCCATAGCTACACAATCATTTCCTATGTTCGGAGGTATATTTCTGGTACAAAATTTAGATAAAGTACAGGTACACAAAGCTTGGGTATCAAGTCTAGAAGTGACGTGGGACACACATATGGTAGTAGTGAAATATCACATCTTTGTTGGCACGTAGTTTAACGGGACACTTTGGGGAAAGAAGGCGTGACCACTTGAGTCCTTTACCAGCCATGGGAGTTATATCGGTGGGTCAAGTAGAGTAGGAACTAGTAGACTGGTAGATCTAGAGGATCTTTTGGGTCAAGAGGAATAGGAACTCTTGGATCTAGTGGATATGGTGGTGGAGGTAACACCGGGGAATCCAGGCATTAGATCGGGTGAATAAGGGACTCAACCACCTTAGCAAGTGTTCTTTAAAATGTCTTTACATCTTTCAGATTACAAATGTATTAAGGATGTTATAGAGCATGTACACAAATGTGAGTTGCTATGGTGCGTGAAGTGGATCACTACCATGGAACAGAAGGAAAGTCATTTTGTAAGGGTGCATGCATATTTGGTACCAGAAGTATGACCCTCACCAGACAGTAGTAGATTCTAACGTCATGTAATTCCTTCTTAGATGAATTCCATATTCCTAAGTTTGAATAGAAGAGCATTAGTGCACTAAAGGATATTCAACAAGGTATGGCAGAGAGTGTGTAGGAGTATGATGTATGTTTTAAGGCTCTCTTGTCAAAATTGTCTCCTTGATATTTTGATGGCTGATCTCCTTCAACATTTTAAATACCTAAGTACTAAGCCATTGGTGGATAAGGCACTATAGCTCATCAAACACCTAACTATGAGACATAGTGCCATGAAGGAGGATAGAATACTAAAATTATTGGGTGAACCTCATTGAGAAGCATGATTTGATGAGGAAGAATAAGAGGAGATACAAATTGAGTGTGCCTACATGGAAAAAGAAAAACTAAATTTGGTCTATGTGATCGATGGTGAAGAGGTGGAAAACTTTGATGTTAACCATAATATGGGTATGTGCGAGGTTATGGATAGTGCTGATGAGAAAGCACATGCCTACCATGAACCCTTGAAAACCAATAAGGTTAACATTGGTTCAAAGGTGAAACCTGAGGAGGCTACTATTGGAGACTACTAGTCAGAGAAGGAGGTTTCAAAGATCATTGATTTGCTACACGAATTTCAAGATTTGTTTCCATGTGGGTACCATGAGCTTAAAGGATTTCACCAATATTTAAGGGATATGTAGATCAAACTAAAGGAGAGATCACGCCCAATTTAGAAAATACCTTACCGGATGAATCTGAATCTATGTGTCATGGTCAAGGAAGAGATTGAAAAGATGATCACTTCAAGTATCATTGATGTTATTAAAGAAATAAAATGGATAATTCCAATGGTCATTAACATTAAGAAGGATGAGAGGATAAGGATTTGTGTTGATTATAGGGATCTAAATGTGGTATATTTTATTGACCCTTTTCCAACCCCTTTCACTGAAAATATCTTGGAAGGAGTAGCTGGGTCCAAGATCTATTCTTTCATAGACGGATTCTCAGGATATCATTAGGTTAGAAGTATAAAGGAGGACCTAGAAAATAAAACTTTCACCACTTAATGGGGAAGTTTTTCCTACATGGTCATGCCTTTTGGACGAAAGAACTTTCCTAATGTGTTTTCACGCATTGTGGTTCAGGTGTTTCCGGACTTCATCCACAAGTTTCTATAAGTCTACCTATATTATTGGACAATATATGGATTAGTGAGGGACCATTGTGAAAATTTAAGGCTGATATTTGAAAGATGTCGGTAGTTGAGGATATCCCTAAATATCAAGAAATGTCTTTTGCTACTCCATTTGGAACCCTGTTGGGGCATATCATATGTAAGTAAGGATTGCTGGTGGATCCTGCCAAAGTTGTCGTTATTGTAGGATTGGGGGAACCTACAAGCTAGAGATTAATGCGTGGATTCCTTAGGCATATAGGGTATTACTAGAAATTTATTAAGGACTATGCCAAGATCGTCGTGTCGTTCAAAAAAATTTGAAGCATAGAATTACATTTCATTGAGGAGAGGCGCAACAAATGGCATTTGATACATTGAAGAATAATCTTATTAATGATCACATTTCTACTTTCCTTCTTGGGACAAACCATTTCATGTGTATGTTGATGTTTCAATGATGGAAATTGGAGTAGTGTTGGCACCAGGTGAGGGAACTATTGACCACCCTCTTTATTTCACAAGCAAGAAGTTAACCCCAACAGAGAAAAACTATATTACTACCAAGCGTGAGGCATTTCCAATGATCTACACGCTGCACAAGTTTATGAAGTATCTATTGACAACACCTTTTATATTCTACATGGACCACATGGCATTGAAGCACTTGGTAAAAAAACCCATTTTACAAGGGTGCATATACAGAGTGGTCTTGTTCTTTCAAGAGTTTGAGTTTACGGTTGTTGTGAAACCAAGTAAGAGTAATTTGGGACCTAACCATTTATCAAGGATTGACTCAGGGGAGGATGTATAGAGCATTGAGGATACAATGTCAGATGCATAACTATTTAAATTATAATTCCCAACCTCTTACTTGGAATATATTGTTGTTTCTTAAAACAAGTGTGGGGCCAGAGGGAATGAAGACTTTGGAAAGGAAACAATTAGCTATACGCGTCATGCCTTACATGTTGATTAGTGGAGACTTATAAAATCTAGGACAAGATGAGATCTTGCATCATTATATGCTAGAGAATGAGCGTGTTGTAATCATGGAGGAAGCATATGGTGGAATTGTAGGATGACACTATCTAGGAAATTTCACCATGCAAAAGATCCTACTAGAAGGTCTATGGTGGGAATCAATTTACCAAGATTGTATCAATTTTTGTAAGACTGTGATCATTTTTAGCAACTTGGCAAGCTAGGAAGAAGAGATGAGATGCCTTTAAGGCTGATAGCTAGCAATGAGTTGTTTGATAAGTGGGTGATTAACTTTGTAGGCCATATTTCACCTTCCATGCAGAGGACCTGGTTCACATTATATAATTACTTGTACTGATTACTTAACACGGTGGGCGGAGGGAGCACCTACAAGGGATTACAATGTAGCCACAATAACAAGATTCCTGTGGGAAAATATAATCAACAGGTATGGGTACCCTTTGAGTTTGAATAGTGACATAGGTACACATTTCTTGAATGAGACCATTAGAATCTTGTTAGTAGAATTAGTGGTGGCTCATCAAAAGACTACCCCTTATCACTCTCAGGATAATGGAATAGTCGATGCATTCAATAAGATACTAATTCACATGTTGACCAAGATTTGTTATTTTGGAAGATAGGATTGGGATGACAAAGTGTCAGCCATGCTTATGGGCATATAGAACAACTTACAAGAGATTGAACAAATCCACACCATTTTAATTAGTGTTTGGTGTGGAAGCCATTTTACCAGTAGAATTTATTCTACCCTCTCTATGTATTGTGCACACAAGAGGATTGGCTGATGAACAAGCATTACAAGAGTGCATGGATAAGTTAATGTAGTTGGATGAAAGGTGATCACTTTCTAGATGGATTCAAAAGATTGAGAAATATAGACAAAAAGCATGGCATCATCGTCAAATTAATAATAGACAATTTGAGGTTGGGCATATGGTTCTATTGTATGATTCTAAGTTTTTGTGTCATCTGGGAAGCTCAAAGTTTATTGGTTAGGGCCATACATTGTGTCTTACATCCTTGATTCAGGCATGTTCTAGTTACAAGCACTGGGACAAGGTTGTGAGGATATTTCAATGGGATTAGGTTAAAGCCCTACTATAAATAAGGTTTATATGTGTCTATAAAATAAGGTAATATTACAAATTAGATTAGGTTTCCCTTAATGCTTTCCCCTTTCAGTTGTTTCCTTTTTCATCATTTTTTTGTTTTGTGTTGCGTGTTGGTGCCCGATAGCTAATTGCATTAGAAGTGGTTCTATGTGCAGAGGACCACACATGCATTTTTGTGTGGGGTGGATTGGCAGATATGCTTGGATATGTTTAAATAAATTCCTTCAATAAGGGACTGTTGGGAAACTCATTCTGAAGACAGAAGAACAAATGGTACGGTGGATTAAGGTGTTTGGATTCGAGTGGTTATAAAGGTGTGTTGAGAGAAGTTTGAAGACCACGAAGAGGAGAAATATCATGTAGTATAACATAAGGTAGGCAACACCATGGGAAACTACTTGGTAGTTAGTGCAAAGTTTATGTACTTTGACATGATGACATGCATTAAGGAGTTCTATGACAGTGAAGTAGTGTTGGAGTGCTAGAAGGTTATAGCTATGATGTGCAAAGGGAAGTCACGAAAGTTAAGTTGAGTAAAATAAAGTACTCTATTAAAAAGAGACATTGAGACATGTGGTTGGAAGAACTTTAAGGTGTTGGAAAAGTATAAATAGAAGGGTAAGGGTAGTCATTTTGACTACTTTTCCTTAGATAATTTATTTGTGTGCTGACAAGCTCGAAGTGTGACGAGGGTTTTGCAAAGGAGATTGAGGAACTTGTCACGAACCAGTGTGATTGTGCAAAGTCTGTGGAGTAATCTTGTGGTGCAAACAAGAGGGGAAAGGAGACAACAGGGTAGGAAGGGGTTGCGTGAGAGAGAAGCATGGAAGTCATTGAGTTTGGGAAGACGTAGGAGATGTTAAGAGCACCTAGGGAACAAAGGAAAGGAGGAGGAATATGGCACCGAAGAAGGCCCGTACAAAGAGACCAATGGTGGAAAAGGAGGATCCCATGGAAATTTACTTAGAAATGTAGTACCCTCATGGAGTTATCAAGGCAGAAAAGTGGATCTCGAAGCTATACAAATGAAAAATCAGCGAGTATAACCATAGGACAAGTGACAACGAGAAGATGATGAGGGAAAACTTAGTTTCAAACATTCGATGTTAGAAAATCTTAGAAACTCTAGGGTTGACAACTCAGTATAGAAAACATTACATAAGACTAGAGTCTTGTAGCTTTGGGAGTTATCTTTCTTTACAAATCCCACCCCATTATTCAGGTGGTTAATGTTGTGGGTGTATGAGGAATTATTTTATTTTGTGGGGTGAAGGATGAGGATAACAAGCCACTTGATTAGGATAGTTATAGGCCTGAAAAACATTGGCAAGGACATGACACTTGATTTATGTGCCACTGCCAAGATTGAGGAGTTGGTGAAGAAATTAAACTATGAGAAGGGAGGTAGGGCACAAGTAATTACAAATCTCCTAGACCCAGATTGAGATTCACCTCCTAGCTCATTAGCTACAAATTGGGAAATTCAAAGAGATGGATAGATATTAACAGGAGGTTCTTATACATGGCCTATAGAGTGTCCAAGCGGGCACATTATAAATTTGTAGAGTTCATTGCAAAGGGTATTATTAGAACCGTGAGTGCGAGAACAAGGAAAGAGTAAATATCACATGGGGATCCATCTTGTTGTTGATTATGTTATGGGAGATTGGTGTCCCACATGAACTATTTGGGAACATTTGGGTTGACCCACCAGCACACACATCCCCGGTAGTCCAATTCAAAAATTTCACCTATGATGGGACTATCTCAAGTGCTTGTAAAGATCAGATGAACATGTGGCTCAAGCGATTGCATGAAGATTTTTAGAATGAGTAGTGCATCCCCCACGAGTTACCACAACTTATTGGGGACCAATTAAATTTTTCCGTTACACAACATTTTTGTCTAGCAAAATTTATAATGGCCAAGGGAGATATGGGGCCATGGTGCAAAATCCCTTTCGAATTTACTACCAAATATTTAAAATGCACCATCAACTAGATAAAGGATGCATAGAAGTTGGTTTTGATGCGGAAAAAGTATATGCTAATGTCCACACATTTTGTGTAACATACAAATTTGACACTCAACCTACTTATGTCACGTTTTGGAGCTAGATTTTTGGACTTACACCCTCAAGTCAGCGTTACCATCAAGGGGTATGTCCATCGGGTGTTCATGCGGGTTCTCCCCAAAAAAATGGGGGATTGAGGTGGATGTTATAGACTCTTCCTTTCCAAAGACACGGAGACACCAATCTTGCCCATGAAAGTAGTACATGAAGAAGAGGAAGAAGAAGAGGAACATGACGAGGGAAAGTTAGATACTTCTAGGAAGAGGAAGTACTACACACACCGGAATGGGAGTAAGGGTGCTAGCACTTCACAAGGTAGTGTCAAGGCCTCATTATTAGGGTGTGAGGAAGGGAAGGAAGAGGAGGAGCCTGAAGAAAAGAAGCATAAAAAACAAGATGCATTGAGTTCTTCTACAGGCTTAGAGGAAAGAGAATTAGAGGACAACACCACCTTCAAGGTGGAATTAGAGCAAAAACTTGAGGAGCAGGAAGCCAAAGATGGAGCTAGGGTTTAGGGAGAGGCACATGAGAAAGGGAAGAAGAAATTTGTAGAACCAAATAAAATTCCAGCGTGCATGGCCTCCTTAAAGCCATAAACCGAAAGCGAGGAGGAGGAGATAAAGGGGACTCCTTCACTATAAAGGAGGATAAATGATTTACCCCAGGATCAAATAAGTAAAGTACCAAGTGCAAGGTAATGAGAAAGAAGTGGACCCTCGTGTCCCCACATATGGAATTTTGGATGACCCCATAAAGGTTTGGTGCACGAGGTTAGGATTTGATGGAGCAAGACAAGGGTACACCTAGGAAGATGCTCAACGGGAACATGCACCGACACTTTGAGGAATTTTACTTCAAGGTCAACGATCACACAATCGGTACCATTCATTTGAAGAAGAAATGATTTGATACATATAAGGTGGTGGATCCTAACCACCTAACATATGAGTAGGCATGCAATGCATTGTAGAAGATGTCTATGGAGGTGCTTGATAAAACTTTGAAAGAAGGAGCCACCTTTGTTCGGACCTTGGTCACAGAAAAGAAAGAGAAATAAAATGAAGTAGACAGATTGTGCTAAGGAATGAAAGGAAAATAAGCATGAACCAAGGAGGTGTATGACTGAGTTGGCACCTCGTAAAGAGAATTCTTGAAAAATGTATGGAATTGGTAAGTCATACCGGGACCAATTACGAGGATGAAATGGAATACCTTTAGTACCTCATGGGTATGTTACTCATTAAAATCAAGGATGGCGTGGGCCCCATAGCTATAGACCTCACAAAGGAAAAATAAGAGAACAAGGTCAACATTGAAGCCCATATCACTGAGTTGGAAGATTTTCTCTCCCAACTCAAGGAAGCAATTGTACTAGCGAGATAGGGTCTTTAATAGCTATAGAAAATTATAGCCAATTATCAAAATATGGGTGAAGAAGGAGGAGGAATCCCTCAAGGTTTTGCAAGAAACCATCCCTACTAACAAGACAGAGGATGCATAGTTGGTCGTTAACACCACGACCTGAAGGAGAAAAGCAAGACAAAGTGAAAGAAGATGGACTTCAGAATCAGTGAACTCGAGACTCCATCACTAAATGGATGGATGAGTTTGAAGGTGTCTTTCTGGAGTTGGGGGTGACTATCAATGTGATGAAGGGAAAGGTGGAAGATATCATCCTAGACCAGGTACCCAACATTATAAGAGAAGTGGTAGGAAAGGCCCTATCAGAATTGAGGGCCTAGGAAAATTTGAAGGATGAGATAGATGTAGAGTTCCCCGAACTCCTCAATTGGTTTCATAACATATTCCTCCATCCTTCAATTCTTTATTCAGATTCTTTCCCAACCACTATTCTTTATTCTTTGGAGCAGCATTCTTTCCTTAGTAGATTTGGGTTGAAACGTTTTTTTCAGGAGTACGAAGGATTACCAGAGGTGGCAACTAGTTTAGTGTGGGGTGATGTTGGACCCCTAAAATAACTAAGTACCTAAGGTGCAAAGCCTTGTGGCATGCGAAGTAGGGTGTGAAGGCATGCAAAGAAGTAGTTCTTAGAGAGGCACGAAGGCTCATGCCTAGGCAAGATGGATTTGGGACTTAGTGAGTTTTGGACAACAGAAAAGACGCACATAGGGAGCGAACGGAAAAACAACCAGATATAAATGTGGATAAGATATGGAGACTTGCAGCTCAAGGAAAGGATATTCTAGGGAATCAATACGGTTATCATGAAAGGATAAGGAGTCAAGGTTGTTAAGGATTAGCTGGCACATGCATGCTAAAGGCACTCGATTAAGGGAAATGCATGACGACATCTGGCATATTCCTAGGTAGTGGTAGAGCAATCATGAGAGGATTCCTTTAGGATTTTGCAGGTAATGATGAGCGGTTAAGAGGATATTCCTTCTTGTTCTTCATATGGATGGTTTTCTAGTAGGGTTAAAAAAGAGATAAGTTAGTATGTGTGTAGATGTATGCGAGGAGGAGAGAAAGAAAAATATAGAGGTATTGTGTAATGTGTAATGACGAGCTCTGTAATGTATAAAGGCTCTACTACTATGAACGTTCCCAGAGATGGAACCCTTTTTATGTAATCTTGGCTACTATATTTGATTAATGAATATAATGAAGAGTTTCTAAAGCACTCATGTGATGGATCTTGATCTGTATATTTCCCTTATATTCATGTGCGTGTTACTCATTTTCTCTATATTATTCATGGTTTGATTCTACTTTCATTTAGTTGATCATATTATATTATGCTCTGATACATTATACTAGGACTAGTTATTTATCTAAGTTCCCTGAATGGGTATGTTCATTCCCTATTTATGCAAGCACTCCCTAGGGTGATCATTCTCAAAAATATCACATAAAGGAGGGGCTTGGCACCTATGTGCACCTTGGGTGAGCTTGCAGAACAATCTGGATGATATGTCAGTGTGTTTGGGGTTGTTTGTTAAATCAAGTGGTAAAAAGAGAATACAAGTGTGAATAATAAAAAATAAGAGTATTGTGAAAAAATGTAGGATTAAAAAAGTGGAATTAGTCAAGGTGCAAGAAGAGGGCTTGAGACCTTCTTAGTTCTCTCATCTAGTCCCTACATGATGGGATATGCCTCTACCGAGCTTCTTAGAGGTATATTAGTTCTAATGAAACTTTGGAGTGAGGGGGAAATGTGTGGTTAGTGTGTGTCTCACCTATGTGCAAAAGGTATGTCATCGGTGTCCACATGGTGAATTTTTTTGTTCTTGAGTATAAAACATCATGATATCTATCATGTACTAATACAAAGTGTGTGTGTATGTGTCTTCTCAATTTGTGTCTTGCATTCTCATATCAAATTTCATGTTTGATTTTTTTTTAGTGTTCATTAGTCCCATCCTTATTCATAAGAAGCATATAAGTGTTCTTGAACTCATGAAGAGTGTGTTCATAGTCCGTATGTCAAATTTTGACAAGTGTTGAGTGTGCCGAGTTCTAAGAAGAACATAATGCCTTGTTTGTGTCTCGTTGATGTCTTAAGATCATCCATGAGTATTTTGGAAAGTATTAAGCATGTCCATGAGTTCTTAGTGTTCTTAAATCTAAAATGGTGTCTCTAAAGTTATAGAAAGTCATTAGGAGTTCAATTGTTCTCATGAGGTATTGTAAGTGGTCCGAAAATAGGATCTGACCTATGTGTTTCATGGGGACTTGTGGAATGTGATTTTAAGGTTGTGAATTGACCTATAAACTTTATTGGTGATGGTTTTTGTGATCGAGTAATGACTTGATCAGCATATTGATGTTAGAAGAAGGAACGTGGCTAAGAAATGGTCAATACCCGGTATGCTTCATAGATGGAAATAATATTTCGGTATGGTTATGATTATCTTTGTTCCTCATTCATTGTAAAGGGGACTTAGAGTGTTTAAAGGGTTATTTACAGTATGTATGATTAATTTTTGGATGAAAATAGAAAAATTGTGCAACTTGATGCTTCTTCATTGCCCTAGATAGTGTTTTCATAGTTCTTATAAGTGGTGTAGATGGAAACTAAGTTTTGAAGGTCATAATGATGTATTTTAGGGCCAAATTTTTGTACATATCATCTAAATAAGATGGTCTAAAGGATTCAAAATGATTTAGATTTTAAGTGTGTCTAAATTCATGGGATTTTTCAATAGTGTTTAGGTTGACAAAGATAGTGTCTAGAAGGCCTAATTGAGAAGTTGTACTTTTGCTAGCTAAGGATGGTTCCTTTGGAATGTGTCTTCAAGGTTGATAATGGAGCTTCAATGATAAAATGGGTATCTTAAAAAGGTAAGATTTCATCTTGAGTGCTTGATCATAAACATTTATGTGATACTCGTCATTTGTTAAGGGCTAGAAGCATGGGTATGCTCATATGAAGATAAAGATGCTATTATCAGGTATTGGCATGTGTATATTACAATTTTTGCTAAGTCTTTGCCTTAAAATACCATATATTGTTGTGAAAATAAAGAGTCTTTGGGATAAAAATACTAAAATTACTTGGCATGTGCTTACAAGATCATAGAAATGGTGGAATGTGAAAGAAATTGCTACAAATGACAGAGATTTTGTATGGATTGAAGAAGTGTTTGATAACCCATAAGGATAGGTAATACAATTGTGGATTATTCAAGCCTTGGTGAAGTATATAATCTTAAATAGATAACTTCAAGATTATGAGTAAGGTTTTTATCTTTATAACCTAAGGTCGAAAATGTTCATCGTGAAGTTGTGTGGTACTTGTATTCTCTATATAACATGAATAGTGATCTGAGATTGATTGATTCTACATAGATTTGTAGGTGTTTATTTTGGTCTTGTGATGGTTTATGTGAATCTCTTGGAAGTATGTGAGGTATTTCAAAGTCATAAATGGTGGTATGATCATGAGAGAAGTGATATATGTGATCTAATTCCTCTAATTGTTGAGATCACGGTGACATAGTCGTGAAAGTGATAATGAGAAATCAATGCACCTTGTGTTCAAATGTCTGAAATGAAATTCTTATAGGGCTTGTAAATCTCTTTATTGTATTAATAATCACTTTAAGTGGTATAAAGTGCGTCAATGATCATAGGAAGATATACTCTCTAAGTTGTTAAGCCCATGCATGGTACGAGAGGTCAAATTTGTACAAATGCATGCAAGGTATGAGGGATTTCTTCATGTTTGTTGGTGATATAACTTGACTAAAATATCTTAGAAGTGTGTATCTCCTCATTGAAGGTAAAATTTTATGAACATTTGGTCATCATATGCATGAATCGGCCAAGTTCGAAAGCTCATGGTGATCTCAATGTTTGAGTTAAGCTTCTACAAGTATGAGCATTGATATATTACAAATTTTGCTATGTAAGAGCCCTAAGGACATGTGTATATATCTATGGAGAATACTAAATGGTTTGAAGTGTGAAAAATGGATCATATCAGGTATGAAGAAGACAATATTTTATCCTTATACACATCTTGAGTAAAAACACCCCACTACATGTGTAAAGTGTATCAAAGGCAGGGTAAGTGTTCTTCATAGCTCAAAATGATTCTCATGAAATTGATAAGTCTTATCTTGAAGTTTGAAAGTAAATATTTTATTTATGAGTTTGTCTCGAGTCAAGTGTATGAAGGGTTCAAGGAATGTCTCCATTATTGAGTGCATATGCAATCATATTCTTCATTTTCAAAGGTTGTTTCATGATATGTTGATATAATGTGGTCTAAGAAAGGTTTATAGATGTCTCCAAAGGCAGAGGAGATTCTGTTGATTTTGGTTCTAGGGGATAAGGAAACTAAAATTTCCATAATTGATTAAAATGGAATGGGAAGAACTTATAAAGTTAGTTTGGGTCTAGGAGTCTAAAATAGCTTACTATAGGTGATAGCTGCTCAAGGTATGTATCAAATCACATAATTACATGTGTAAGGATCCTAATTATGTTTTTTAGGACTATGAGTGATACTTGATATCAAGAACAAGGATTATATTAGGTGTAGGGATCCAAATATGTGCATGGATTCTTATGTGTCGACTTTTCTATATGTTATTACAATAAACTACATGTCTTGAATATATGAAGGACAAAGTATGAGGATCTTACAAATAAAATTTTGTATTATGAATCCACTTTGAAATTATAAAAATGATCTCTAACTTGATCCTATGATGATTGGCTAGAATAAGGTCTTAGTAAAATTATTTAAGAAGAAATCTCCTAATGCTTATTTCTTAGAGACAATATTACAATTATAAGTACAAAGTGTTACGGTTGGATCGTTATGGTTTTCTCAAGAGATAGGCATGGAGCGATTCTTTATAACAAAGGGATTATCTATGTGTGTCTCTTCAAGGCACTCTAAGTGATTTCATGTTTTTGAAAGGTACTTTCTTGACATTTTGAAGCTTGGTTTGGTGATAAGTTGAATGTTTGAGGATGTTAGTGTTAAGTGATGAGAAAAATTTCTCATACAGGTGGATTAAGTGTATAAGTCCCTAATAAAGTCAAGGGGAGCTTGAATGTGTGCTTTAGAGGGTGAGATGGATGATTCCAAGGAAAATGAGGTATTTTTTGAGTTTTTACTTCATCAATCAGTTGGTTTTGGTCCTTTATTGTACTATTTGATTCATTATGACTGTCAAGCACTAAGAAGATGGTTTAGGACATGGCCAAAGTGACTCAAGCTGATTTCATGCCAAAAATTCAAGGTAACTTTCTTAAATTTGGGATTGGTTACTAGATACATTGGTCTTGAGTCTAGGGGGAGTGTTGTTTTTATGATTCAAAGTATGAATAACATGTTGTAACATGAAAAAGTTGATGTTAAAAGCACTAAGAAGATTGATTAGGGCTCTTCGTCTTAAGTATGGTTTGACAAGCAAGAAAGTACATGACTATGATAGTTTTATGCCTAGTATTGTTGAGTATTCCTAAGAAAGAAGATATAATGGCTTGGTATGTTTTTTTATGGCATTGTTGGCATGTTCAAGGTATGAATGGCTCAAAGTTACTGATCAATTTCTACAATGGTCACATAAAGGAAAAATAGGGGATAAGGAGAAAATGCTCATTTTTGCATGTCTAGGAGGTGAAATGTGGTATCTTGACTCCAAATAAGGTAAGTAAATGAAGTATTCATGTTTTATTGATGTTTTAAGATGATGTAAATGTTTATCCAGGGGAACCATAGTGATTGCATGCTTATAATGAAGCCAAAAATAAGATTTGAGTGAAAAGTTCAAGGTCTTGTGTTTGAATAATACATTTGGTTGATTTTTCTAACCAAAATAAGGTGATGTGAAGCTAAGGAAGTTGAAGAATATACTTTTATAGGTATGCCTTTATCATTATGTAAAAAGGGGGAGAAGTTCAAGTAGTTTTCCATTAATGAAAAAGGGGGATATTGTTGGCATGTGGTGCAATAACTATTTTCATTGATGCAAAACCACATTAATGGATTAGGATCATATGATGTTGTATATGATGTTGACATGGTGTTTCATATGTGTTCATGATGATACGGGGGAGATTGGTGAGGATTGTTTGCTTTTGCAAGCCCATTCAGGTTCCTAGGTGATGTTACATGATGGTATAATCTTCTTGGATGCTTGAGAAGAATTTTTCAATGATCTATAACATGTTTGGATGGTTCTTGAGTAGTCATATCAGTTGCATGATGCGAGATACAGGTGATAAGTTATGTTATAGGTGTTTATTTGGAGTAGGTATGGATGCTTAGGAGGTGTGAGTATAAGTTTTGGAGATAATATGAGCTTATGGATGAATTTATTTAAGTATATAATGGTGCATCAAGTATGTTTTAAAAAAATCAGTTATTTCATGATGAGTTATAACATTCTTTCAGTTGACCCTAGCTTCTATAGTGTGAAACCCTAAGGAGTTGTTATGCAAGTCTCAATATCTGGAGAGTTTTAGGTATGGTGATGAAATTATGATGATTGGAGAAGTTTTTATGATGTTTCATGGTTCTTTGGGAAAATTTTCAGGTTTCCATGAGGTGTATTTTTGCATGTTAAGTCAGTATGTGTTAGACAGGGGCAAAATCTAGTGCAAATACAACTTGAGTTGTTACTTATGATGCTCACCCTGAATTGTGTGATTTCCATGGAAAATTGTGGATTTCATGGATTTTTATATGGTGACTATAAGAGGTTTTAAAAAAATAATTATGTCATTTCATCATAATTTTTTATGAACGGATGTTAAGAAGATAAAGTGGTCTAAAACCCTAGTTAAACCCTAGCTAGGAGCATCTTGTAGAAGAAGAGGTATAGTGAGATATTTTTTATTGATTCATAAAAATTATGATTTTATGATGTATAGGACTCTTATATATTTCCATAAATGTATGGTAGAGGTCATGGTGATGAGTGGGCCCCACTCAAACTAGTCGTTTTTTAAGAAGAGTGTTTTGGGACAAGGTTGTCCAAAAGAGTTACATGATAAATTGATGTTATGGAATGTATGTGAGATTATATTTATTTCCATGGAGGTTTTAGGAAATTTTATGAATTTAAATTGTCAAATTATCTCCATTTAGGTTGACTGGTAAAAGGGTAGTTTGTGATGCTTTAAAATGTAGTGTTGAGAAATGGTCATAACTAGAGCTACAAGTGGAATTGTTAGATGATTAAAAATGTGTTGGAAAGAGGATTAAGATATATTTACATTGATATTATATGTGTATCATGATTATGTGTTTTTATATGGTTCCCAAGTCATTCTTTGAGCATGAATGTTTTTACCGGTGCTGCAAGACAAGATGTGCTTTTCTGAAATTTTTGACTTATTTGAAGCATGAGATGGATTGGGTGATGATTTCTATCACCTATAACGTGACTAGGGATGAATTGAGAATAAAATTAATTAATTTATAGGTATTTAATGTTCTTAGAATTTTTTTATGAGATAATATTTGAAAACTATTTTTGGGCATGTTGATTTGTGAAGACAAAAGTGGTTATAGTTTGAGCAGGTGATTGTTTCAAGGATTATAAATTTCTTATAAGTGTTATAAAGGATATATAATTTACATCAAGTGGTTACATGGAATGGTTTGGTTTATTTTAAGTCATTTGGTGGCATAATGAAGTTTCCAGGGTCCTGAAGGGTGTAGGAAACAACAATTTTGAGATGAATAAAGAGTATTGGGCCATTAACGAAATAATTTGATTGTTTGAGATAAATTAAGACCATGTATGGATGTTAAATGTTATTTTAATAATTCATGGTGGTTTTTGGGTCATGAATAATCATGGTTTTGGAATGAGGGGATTTTTGTCATTCCAATGCAAGGGTTTTTGGGATTTTTGGTGCATGGATGAAGTGTTTTTGCTAGGACAACCTATATGGGTCATTTTTGAATGTTATAGTGATTATTATGGGAATTTTGTAACTTGGTATGGTCATGCAAGTTGAGTGAACCTGACCTCTTTTGAATTTGAATCAAAGAGAAGCTATAAAGAGGATGTTTTGGGTACAATGGTAATAATATTTTGGAACCCATTTTATCTTCTTTTGAAGAACCCTTTATGAAAATAAAAACCCCTTAGGTCTAGACCAAAACCCCTAGAATTCCATTCTAGGACAATAGCTGGTTGCATTTTCATGAGGAGGATTTGATCAAAGTAAAGATAATGATCTTTCTTTTAGAGCGGGTTGGAGGAGGGTAGATTTAGATATTTATGTTTGGATGTTACATTCATATCATATTGATGGCATTTGAAGGTTTCTCAAACATCTTCAAATATGATATTGAGTTGTAATAATTTTCAAATCAGTATATCTTCATATGTATTCATGAGAAAAGGGTGATTGTCTTGAGATCTTGTGATTGTATCTTGTTGATCATTATTGAAGACATTATTCATTGTAATCTGATTTGAATATCAATAAAAGTGTGTTGATCTGATTTTAGCATCAATATAAGTGGTTTTTAGTTTATCTTGTGATCCTTGCATTGATTTTATTTCATTGTGAAGAATATATGCTTTGATGTGTGTGCTTCATGAGATTGTGTGTTTAGGGTTTGAAGTATAAGTGAGAAAGTTTTATTGGGGACTGATTAATCTCCCCCTTTCAGTATTTGTCACCTCTAATATTAATATATCAAGAACCCATCCATAAGATATAACATTTCGTACCTTGTTGTTGTGTTGATGATTATGTTGATCAAGGGTAAGGAAAGTTATCGTTAGGATAAACAAGGTTTATGTTTCTAAACTCTATGCAAATATAGATATGTAAAGTGGATTTTTTCAAATTGGGACAATGTTAGACACCCATTTAGAGTATTCCACTATAGGAATGTATTTTCATTTAAGATTTTTTTGAGTTCCTTACGACACAAATCATTTATCTTGGGTGGGAAATTTCTTATATTTTTCTAAATGGGAGCAACGTCATGATAGTTAAGGTTGTTATGGGAGACTATTTTAGGATCAATGCTAAACATATCAACATATCTCCATGTGAATATCTCCTTATGTTTATGTAATAATTATATGTGATGCTCACGTAAATGGGGAAATAAATCACCAAGCATGACTATATGTTTCCGATCGTCATCAACTTGTACACTAATTGTTGATTATGCTAACATAGCATTTATGTCTTGAAATGATACAGATCCTCGAGTAACTTAGTTACTTCATCATGGCTAGGATCGATAGTAGTGATATAATCATCAAAGAGCATAAATATCTTGGAGAATTTTCCCAACTTATAATGATTTCAAAGTAGTTTATCCTCTCGTGCATACATGATTTCTATTATCCAAATTTGTACCTGGAAAAATTGGCTAACTTGGAAATTTTGGACTTGGACATTTTCATGTGACATTAGAGAAGAATCTTGAAAATAAGATATTTCCATGCTTTAGGGGACTTAAAATTATTTTTATGTGTTTCCCTCTTTCTCTCCGAGATCAAAAATTCCAACAGATTAGAAAAATTTGGAAAAAGTTGAAAAAGTGGGCTCTTTTATGTATTACGGATCTTGGAGGTGCAAATCAAATTGGTTCCCCACAAACTAAGGTTCCCCAGAGTGGTTTGGACCATAAGTCAAAGGAATGGAGTAGTTTAGGAGGTTTGGAGAAAATTGGAATGGGTGGAATAATTTCTCACAAGCTCATAGTTCCTCACATCTCCACATTTCCCGTAGGTCAAAAGGTTTCAATGTAGAATGGATTAGAGTTTGGTGTGAAGAATGAGATAAAAGATGGAATGGTTCTCGAGAACCTCTTGGTCTCCACATTAGATTGGGATCTGCAAAGGATTTGAGGGGCACGTGTCGCTATTCCCATATTCTTTGTGGAATTAGGGCTATGTGGATTCAAGTCCCCAAAATAAACCGAGGATAGGCTTTTGAGTCCGCAGGCGGAGGAAAAAGTCAAGGGCTGTTAAAATTTGGACATGTTGTAACATTCCTTGAACCTCTCACACAAGTGAATCTGATAGACCTCAAGTCCATGGTATAAACCGCATTGGAAAAAGTTTTAGGTTTGTCAACCCCCCACAATGAATTAGAAATGAAGTAGTGTGGGGTGCGGGATATAAAGGCTATGGAAGGACCAAATTCAAATGGTCCAATTACATAGTTCCATGAGTGCTCCAAAAACCTGATATACCCACATAGCAAGAAGATAATGGATTTAATTGTGGATGTAGCAAAGTGAATGAGGGGAATTCGTGTTCCTCACGACACCCCTGGACACGATTGATAATATATCACTCCCGGATGCTCCAAATTTAATATAATTTATATCATTTGAAAGGTATTTTCATCTTCTTCACCATGGAAACTAAAAATATTAAGTTAGGTGAGATTAGGTGGGTGGAAAACATGAAAATGTTCTCAGCATTCAAATATGTAGTTCTAGTTTGTTCAACCACCGATTTAGTGAGTTATGGTGCCTTGGCTTCTCCAGAAGAAAAGGATCATTGGGAAATGGATTTGTGAGGGTTACCATACTATTTTTAGACATTTAATGCAATTTTTTGGTGGGTGGAGGAAAAATTGAGTTCCCTTTGTTTTTCCTCTTCTCTCTCTTTCCCATTCTCTATAAAATGTAAAAAGATGTTCATTTGTAATGTTAGAGACTCTTGGGTTGGACCCTCTTGTAATGTTATTATAGCCTTCTACAAGTGTGGACTTTGAGTTAAAATCCTCGTATTTATACTTCTTACATGATGATCATTAACTCTATCCTTGAATGTAATGGATTATGCATATTTGAAGTAATAAAATTACTTGCTTCGGCTATCTTCTACCCTATTTATGTTCTATTGCATTTTTTTCCTTCCATTGCATCTTCAGGTATATTGTGCATATAATGCTCTTCTTAGGTGGTTTAAATCTATTATGCTCCATGGAAATGGTGGAATGAATGATGTTTTGGACTATGGCACTCATGTCTACCCTCTCCATTCTCATTTTTCTTCCTTTTCCACTCATTTGAGAGTGTCTCATGCCCTTTTCTTGGTGCTATCACCTCTCTTTAGATTAGGATTTCTATTTTATGAATTTCCTCCTCACCCTAGTCCCTTAGAATGATAGAGTGGAGTTATATAGTTGCATTTCAATGCTTAGGAGTAGTTTAGCATTAGGAATAGGTAGAGGAACCAACCTTATATGGAGGTATATCTCACAGTGTAAGTCCCACAACTTGGAGATAGTCCCATGTCACCTCAAAATCCTAGGTGTTCAATGACTCAGGGTAGGGTGAAATTTTGGGCTCCAATAGTTTTGGCAAACCCATTGGGATAGGTATTGAAATTTATATATTTCATTTTATCAATTTGATGTGTTCTTTGTGCAATTTCAGCCTTTGGAGGCATTTTTAAGCATATCTCACAACTCCAATTTGATTTAAGTAACCCATTTTCTCGAGTTATAGACCTTTCCCTTTCCTTTAATTCATTTCCATTCATAAATTTTTGAAATCATGACTTCATTCCCTCATTGGAATCCTCATTTATAGCAATAGTATCATTACCCTCCACCTCCATATTTTGAGAATCCTTCCACAAATTAGTTTTATGAGCCCTATCATGAAGAATATGCATATAACCCAACCCCCATTGATCCATATGGTTATCCTTCTAACCATGATCTTTTTAAAGAACAAGGTTATGTAGATAATGGTGGAAATTACATGGAATATGTTGATTTTCATAGACATATTCAAGGAATGGAAGAAATTATGGTGCAGGTCGGAGATACATGTGGAGATAAAGGCATGTAAAATTGGTTTTAGGAATCTCTATCCATGGAGATGCCCTATACCAAACTAGTTCAACACTCAATAGAAGTTGGATTTTATGGCTGAAATCATGCCTTAAATCAAAGAGTGGGTTAAAGAAATGGATACTTATCAATCTAGTGTTAGGAAAACCTATCAATGGGGAAATGTTATACTACCATCTCACATCCCTTCCTTTTACTCTCCCAACCAGAACCATCTACGGCATGATTTTTATGTCCCTGGATTTTTAAGCTGCTACCATTTCCCTTCCATCTCACCTTCATTTCTCTGTCATTGTCCCTCCCAAACCTCCATCTCCTCCATAAGAAAATATTTCACCTCCTTCACCATTTAAACCTTTGTAAATTCAGCTAAAGGCTAAATCCTTTCCCCATTTTATAAAATCAGATCTACATGTGCCTGAAATTCATGAAGACTCGTTTTGAAATCATGAAGTAATGGAGGTTAACCAACAAACTAGGGGCACAATTTCTTGGTTTCATAAGGATCCATTCCTCACTAAACAATATATTGAATCTTTCATGGTAACAAGGGTTGAGCTTCATTATTCTGGACAAAATGATGCACATGTAGGCCTAGAGGAGCATATTTGGAAGGATCAAAATAGAGTGGTTCATATTCAAAGCTTCGAGGATTGGAGCCATGAGTTTGAAGACAAAGAGTTTCATCACCAAGAACCTAACAATCATTCTTCTCCAATTTCTTCAAAATCATTTGAGGTGAGTCCTATTCTTAGAAGTCATGAAATACTTGCTAAATAATGGAGTGATTCTGAAAGCATAGTGGATGAAGAAGTGGACCAACCAATTGTAGAGATATCATCTATTTTAATTTAAAAATATGATCTCAAGGGGGTTAAAATTATGGGACTGAAAGAAAAGGAAGAGAAGCTTCCAAGTGAGCAAGATGTTTCATTTGAATGTAGTGACCCCCATTGTCTTGCATGTTTAGAACTTGTTACACTTTTGGAAGATTGTAGTGATCCACCAAGAATATCTTTAGATGCTACAACCACTCATGAGGAGCTTCACACCATAGAGGAGGAAAAATTAGATTCAGAGGTTTTGAGTGAAGAACAGGTCATAGAAATATCCTTGCTTTCTTTCAATGGTAAAATTTCATATCTTTCTTCCCCTTCATCCTTACAAGATATTAATTTTTGGATGAGTTTGATCTCTCAAAAATTTTATTTGAGGATGAGAAGAGAAATGATGAATCTATTACAAAATCAGAAGTCATAATTAGGGATGCGGGTTCATTTACAAATTTGTTTGTTGAAGCACCACAAGTTCGAGACCATCTTATAAACACCCACCATCTTTAGAAAAGTATGCACGGGGATGCCCCCATTCATGGGGATGAGATTAAAAGGAATGGGAAAATCACAAGGATAATCCCATTGGCTCCTAAATCCCCTTCCCCAGTCAGAAATTTGGCTATCTTGGGAGCCAAACATATGTTACAAATTCTGACCCAGTCATTCTCACTTTCAAAGCATGAGGAAGAGCTATAATGTACCAAATATTAGAAATAATGCCTCCCAAATCTAAATGTAAAGTAACTAAAGGAGGTATTTATTATCTTTAGTGTTGATACTATGTGGAATGAGGTGGGAAATTGGTTCATGAAAATAATTTTTCACTATCATTAAAGAATGTGTTCATTTGCAAATCAATCACATGATCTCAATTTGTGAGAAAAGGAAGTTACTTCTCCCTTCCTGTTGCAAGATTTGTTTGAGTTTCATTTGCCTCTAGTTAGAGTAGGGTGGTGTAGGTTTGTTTTCATTAGAAGAAGTGTTTGTGAACACTCTACATATTTCCACTTAGAACATGTATGATTTTCCATTTTGTATATAGTTTTTGTTCCTTTGTTGTTATTACACATTCCATTTGAGGGAGCATTGTTCATGAGAAAGCAAGGTGTTTAAGAGGCAGTTCAGTGCATGCATCAAAAACATGAAAATCGTAACTCTCTGATGCTTCATACTTGTAAAATATATATATTTTGGGATAGTTTTCAATGATTTTTAATTTAATCCTAGCATATCAGTTCCGGGAAACATGGTGAAAAGATCAAATTAAAACAATTTTTACTCTCATAAAGCTTTATTAGAATGATTCTTATGATGAGATTGTCAATTGACTTCGTATCAGCTCCCGTTTTTTAGGTAGTACTTTAGGTGGATTTAGGGTGTTCTTCAAGTTTCAAATTATCAGTTTGAATCCATGCCCAATGGATGCTTTGAGGCCACTCATCTCTCCAATATATCACATTGATTACCCCATGAGTCACCAAATTGTTATCAATTTTGTACCCGATAAAATTGGGTAATTTGGAAAATTTGGACTCGAGACATTTTCATGTGACCTTGGAGAATAATCTAGAAAATCATGTATTTTCATGCTTTGAGGGACTTAGAATTATTTTTGCATTTCCCTCTTTCTCTCCAAGCTCAAAAAGTCTAATGAGTTAGAAAAGTTGGGAAAGTGTGTTTTGAAAAAATGGTCTTAGAGTGCGGATGAACAGGTTCCCCACATATTGGTTTGGCCCATAATTGAAAGCAATGGAGAAATGTGGGTGGATGGAACAAGTTCTCGTGTAGGGCTCATAGTTCCTGAATCTCCACATTTTCTACGGTCAAAAGGTTTGATATAGTGCATAAAGAGATGAAACAAGATCGAAGATGGAGCAGGTTCTCGGAACCACTAGGTTCCCGATGACATTATCTTGGGAGCCAAAGTGATTTGAGGAAAATTTTCTCTATTCTAGTCTTCTTCATTGAATTTGGGATCTACTGAGTCAGCCCTTTCTTCAGAATCAACCGAGGAGGATAATATTTTGGAGTGCAGCGGTGGAGAAAAATTTAAGGGAGGTCAAGGTAGACAATTGGTTATTGGATCCGAGGCTAAAAGGTGGACATGTGACATCATTCCATGAACCTCTCACATAGATGCATCCGATGGACCTCAAGTCTAGGAAATAATCCGTATTGGATAAAGTTTCGAATTGTCAGACACCCAACAATGAATTAGAAAGGAAGTAGTGTAGGGTACTCAGATATAAAGGCCTGAGGACAAAATTAAAATGGCTCCTAGTTCCATAGTTCCATGAATTCTTTAAAAACATGATATACCCAAATGGAAAGAAGATAATGGATTTAATTATGAAGCGTAGATGTGAGCAAGGAACACATGTTCCTCACGGCACCCCTTGGACCCGATTGGCCATATCTCACTCCCAGATGCTCAAATGTATTTAAATTTATATTGTTGGAAAGGTATTTTCATCCTCTTCACCATGGAAACTAAAAATCTTGAGTTACGCATGAGCATATGTGTGAGAAAAATAACAAAACATTCTCATCATTTAAAGATGTAGTTCCGAATTTGTTCGATCACATTTAGTGATATATGGTGTGTTGGCTTCTCCATCAGAAAATGATTATTGGGAAATGGATTTTGAGGTTTCCATACTAATTTTAGACATTTAATATAGTTTTCTAGTGGGTGAAGGAAGAAATTATAGTTCTCTTTGTTTTCCCTCTTCTCTCTCTTTCCCATTCTCTATAAAATGTAAAAATATGTTCATTTGTAATGTTAAAGACTCTTGGGTTGGACCCTCTTGCCAACGCTTTTAAAGCCTTATCAAGTGTGGAATTTGAGTTTCTAGCCTTACATTTGGACATATTACATGGCTATATTTTCATTTCTCCCACAATGTGATGGATTGTGCATATTTGAAGCAATAAAATTACATGTTTTATGGCTATCTTATGCCCTAGTTGTGTTCTATTGCATTTTCTTTCCTTTTATTGCATCTACAAGTATATTGTGCATCTTACATTCTCCTTGCATGGTTTGAATTTATTGTGATCCATTGAAATAGTGGATTGAATTATTTTTTAGACCATGACACTAATTTCTGCCCTTTTTATCCTCATTTTTTCCTTTTCCACTCATGCGAGAGTGTTTACCCCCTTTTCTTGGTGTTATCACCTCTCTTTAGATTGGATTTTTGTTTTATGATAGAGTAGAGTTAGATTGTTGAATTTAAATTCCTAGAATTATTTTAGCATTAGGAATAGGTAGAGGAACCATCCTTCTCTAGAGGTTCATCTCATATTTTAAGTCCTGACAAATTGAGATCAGAATCTCGGGTTGCCTCAAAATATTGGGTTGTTAATGACTCAGGGCAGGGTGGAATTTTTATCTCCAACAATTTCTATAATAGCCTCATCATTTAACTTGGTGGGAGAGGCCCATGGTATTCTACATCTATCACTATGCCCATGTATCACTTATTGTCCTATTTTCTATAATTAGTATGTCGCATGTCTAATACACTGGTAGGTCTCGAGTGACCTCTTTGGGTGTAGAATCAACAATGGCCATGCTTCTGAAAGCACTAAGTCCATTATTGGATGTACGGGATGGCTCAGATGTTGGTACATGTGGTGGAGTTTTAGAGGGAGATTGATGTGAAGCATAGTCATAGATATGTTCTATGACCTATAAAGTGTTTAGGAGCGGTGGATTAGTAGGTTGAACATAAGAAAATATTTCTTCCTCATCCTCACTATCACTAGTATCATAGATAGGGGGTTTTTAGAACATGTTAATGTTATTAGTTTTATACTGAAGAGACCATATTTGGGCAAGGGAAATTGGTAGTACAATACTTCCAAATGCCTGGACTCAACTTGTGAAATGATTTAATCTTCAACAAAATAAATCCTTTTCATTTAGGATCGAAACACATCCTCCTTAACTAAGACATTGATCTTGATAAAATATCTAAGTGAAAGGGAGGGTGATTAGAAAAAGAGATCGTAATTACTAACTTATTACATTCTAAGTGATTGGATATCAAGGAATCAATATTTGTTTCCTTTGTCTCGGGTTAAGGGGGAAATTGATCTTGAGGTAGGAGAATTAGAGGTAACTGATGCATGATGTAGCACATTGGTACCACTGATGATGAAATTACATGTATGTGATGTTTCCATGGTCGACCCAATAAGTGGTTGTATGAGAGAGTATGTTCTAGAACCATGATCTTAGTATGAACCATTTAGGTCTAACCATGATGGGTATCAGATGCATCTATGGGTTTTTGTTTATTTTTTTCAAATCCATGAAAATTTAAACATGTAGGATTAAGGTCATCGATAGAGTATGCAGATATTATTTATGAGGGAAAGAAGATAATTTTATCCCCAATCCTTCATCCACGAGGATCCTATACACTTGTGCATTATGGATGATAACAATAATGAGTAGGGGTGAGTCATCTACATGAAATAGGACACTCGTCGAGTAATCATGCCATCCTCACAAAAACTCAAGGATAAGCAGCCCAAGCACAAATTTTGTAAGGATGATCATGTATTCTCTATGTAATGAACTTATGGGGGTGAGGATGTAATAAAATTTTGTAGAGCCTCACTAGGAGGATCCTAAAGAACTACGATTGTTGAAGAAGTAATTTTGATGTGAAGATGAGGTATGCATGAGTTCCGTGAAATAAATGAATTATCTTGCGTATAAGGAATTTTATCTCATCAAAAATTTCCAATGAAGATTTGGAATATCTTCCATAGTGATACCATGGTGAGGGGGCAATGGAAGATGTATCCATGCTTACAAAAGGTGTTTTTAATAGCTTGAGTCATCCTATCGAATAATGTAGTACATAGTCACTTACTTGGTACTACCTTTGACACTACGGATGGAGGCTGTTTGCGGTGAGGAGGCTCTATGGTTGGCGGGCCTCGGGAAGTATCAAGTAAATAAGGGTTATCGAGAGGACTTATTTGGTTTAATAAAGGGATATTTATTGGCGAGGGTTTACATATATAGTTTTACCTTAAGCGAATTGATATATTGGGAATATAGGAATTTATGGTCATGTGAAGGATCTATGGTGCCCACAATATTGTTCATGGGGATTTTATGATGCTGGTTTTAATTATTGGAGTGAGTTATTTATAAGGATTGATATTTATCATAACATGCTTGTATAATGGAGGATTAATCGGAAGGAATAACCAAGGAAGAATTCAAGGGATTATTTCCTAATGTCCTTACAATTAGTGTGATATTATCCTATAATGGCTAACTCTTAGTAAAACAAGTCATCATAAAAGTAGGAAACACTTATTTTGAAGGAGAGGACAATTCACGAGAGAAAGAAGCATTTTGAGAAGCTAAGTATAAGATAAAGGATTACGAGGGGTGGTGTGGATGTTTCTGAAGTTTCCCATCTCCTTTTTCTTTTGGGAGGTTTTGGGGGCGATTACATGCATTGTACTTTTAGGATATAAGCTGGAGGTACATCAGGAACTCATGCAATGAGTAGATCTTGTCTCTTAGTTTGTTCGAGGATTCCTCAAATATATTAGCAAAAAGTACCTAACCTTTTATAGGAGGAAAGGATAAGGGCCTTAAGAAATATTTGACATAAAATCACAGTTATTAAAGTTATGGTGATGCTTGTATGGAAAGTGTTTTCTATTTATTAATAAATTCATGGTAGATTAGTATTGTGTATCTTACTTAAGGTTTATGAATTTTGAAGGGTATTTTGGGAAGGCATTTATGTTAAAACATAGATATGAGAACCTTGAATAAGCCTTCTAAATCAGCTATCGAATTGGTAGGAAGATGATTATACCATTCTAATGCTTCACCTACAAAATTCTTTTCTATATGTTTAGTAGTTACATAAGTTTTTATGAATCCATTCTTTGTAGAGGTTGTAAGAGGTCTCGAGGTAAAAGTATTGGATCCACAAATCCATCATAAGAGATGATAGGGATAGTCTCTCCCAAGTCCATAGGGAGTAATTTAGGAATCTGAAGGTTCATTTTAGATAGTTTTTAACATCTTGCTCACTAAATTGATGAAGGAGGAGGGAGCTGAAGTTCCCATGTGAATCCATAAATGGGGTAGGTGTGTATGAAGGTAGGGTAAAACCACATTTATAGATGTTTTACGCACATTTGGTTCATGTTAGTTATGATGGTAGCTTAGGATAAGTCCATATGATCTAAAAAGTCTAACTATTACCATGTCGGGATCTAGAGAAGAAGAGTGAAATTTTTTTTGTGGGAGTTTGATTATGATTTTTGTACTCATTAATGGGGTATTAGAATAATTTCCTTGACCATTCTTGCAGAGAGGAGTCTAGTCATGATCGGGTACTTCCTGATTAGGATCAGGGTAATTCATCTCCATCGCATAGGTAGGTATCCTCCGAGAAACCTCCATCATTTCCAAGAGTAAATTACCCATTGTTTTTAATATTATTAATGATAGATATGGGATATATTTTCTCAACCTCAACCAAATTACATTCTACCTCGGTTACCTACTCGACTCAATCAAAGAGAGATAAGGTTGGGGAGTAGAGTTTAGAAGTGTGTTAGAGGGAAAGTAGGAATATTAGTGATTATAGGATGAGAACTAGAGCATTTAGGAACATGAAGATGATATGTAGGCACAAAGGAATATCCCTTTGGGGAAATTCATGAGGTTCAACTATCATGCAAAAATATCCCCGTGTGAGGTGACATTTTGCAATTTGGGAGTCAAAACTAGGGTTACTAGACAATCACACTTATTTCATGAACCGACCCTACCAAATTCTACACAAGGGGTGATGTCATAGGGCTTGTTTTGGGGATGTAATAAAACATGTTTAGGTAAATCTTACACTGAGGGTCAGATGATGATCAAGAAACAAGATGGATTTGGAATAATAAGGATTGGTCATGTAAGAGAGTTTGCACAAAGAAAAAGGTGTATAAAATAAAGTATGCTAGAACAGTGCAGAATTCGCTCTTGATGACGATAGCGTATATAGAATTATTTTAGAGTTTTAAAAAAGAGAGATTTTAAATGGAGAGTCAAGATTGGGATATGTGGTGCGCTAAAATGAGTTGTGCTTGGTCAGTCGGGAGTTATGTGGGATCCATGTTGAGTTCACTAGGCAATGTGGCAGGCCAAAAATGTGTCTCAATGACTTAAACTCCTAACTATTTTATTCTCTCCCACAAAGGTATGGATGCAATGCATAAGAGATACTTACATGGACCATCACATAATTCATTTATTTAAAGGGGATCTGACAATGTCCTAAGGTAACATATCTAGAGAACAATAGTCCCTACACTCAGGTCATCATAGGGTTTCCCAAGGCCCAAGCGGTTAAGATATAGAGGGAGAAGTGCCCCCTCTAGGGATATCATTTAATGTAAGAGAGAGGTATACATCAATGGGAATATATCCTACAAGCATATTTAGATGCTACACTATTAATAATATAACATGAAATATAACTTGAAATAAATGAAAGGAAAGCTAAGGAGCTGATCGTGTAAAAGAGCACTAATGCCAATTCAACATGCTAATGTACACACAATACTAAGCTAACATAGTGATGGATAAGATAAATGAAATAATCTATGCAAAATGAAAAATAAGGTTAAGCATACTCTACTCAGAAAGTTAGTCACTAACGCATCTATCTACTGTAGTGAAGTAGCTTACACACCGATAGATAATTTCTATGGCAGAGAAGGGGAACATCGTTTCTGCTATCCTACAAATCATTATAGACGCACCTAATAGTCACGAAAAAAATCCAATAATAAAGAAGAGTGTCAACCCAAGATCAAATGTAAGATGAAACCAAGAGAAAATAAAGAATACGTGGTGCAAAAGAGTAGAGAAAAATGGCTAGGGTTCCTGGCTTGGTCTTCCTTCCTTCCTGTAAATGTTGGGGTATGGTGTGTATTTATACGTAGCGATTTCATAGAAATGGCATAGGCCATTGGAATCCTAACATTGGCACCATCTCCCATGGGAAATGCCATCATCCAAGAGATTAGAAATGTCAATGTGCGCAGGTTTTGAGGATAGTAAGAATAAGTGAGAAAGATTCGATGATGGTTGAGATCTTGAGCAAGTTTCGGAGTTCTGAGTGGCGAAGCGAAAAGGGGCAAAGGAAAACTAGTGTAATAGTAACTAAATATATGACCATGTAAGCGATAATATCTCTACGTATTGTATCTAACCTGTGACCATCTGCATGATCATACCCCATTCACAAGAACCCCTCTAACACCTTATCCTCTTGAAAAAATAGATGCATCGGTGACCTTTATCTGCCTGAGAAATTGCTGTAATACGT